>BLSH010003925.1:199981-231489 GCA_018402905.1 Glandirana rugosa
TAGACTAGGGGCCTCTTCAGAGTCATCTGGTGTGTGGCGGTGGTGGCACGTGGCGACACGGGGGAAGTAAGAACGAGACGAGTATCGGTAGGAGTAGAAGGGCCAGACGAGATTCTGAGGGACGGTTAGCCCAGAGTCCTCGAAGAAGGACTAACCGGCCCTCTTTTTTGTCCTTCTGTTATCGTTTTTAATTAAACGATAACAGTGTGTTGACCCACCCGAGTCCCACGTCACGAGACGCGGGGGTCGGGTGGGAAAAAACTTCGGTTAATTCCGAGATTAGTGCACGAAGTTTTTTTTTTTTTCTAATCTTAGGTACGCAGGTCGTAGGACGTTCATCTAATCCCAACCCGAACGATTTTTGAAATGTCCGGGTCCGGGTCCGTGCCACGGACACCCTAAAGTTCGGTACGGACCCGAACGTTACAGTCCGGGTTCGCTCAACACTACTTGTAAGCGGTTGGCAGTGGCGGCCCGTCCATAAGGGGCACAAGGGCGCCACCCCTTAATTCATGCACCTGGCCCCTAATCTACTTGCAGGATGCTGGACGCATGGATTCTAATCTTTTTTTTTTTTTGAAGCACGTGATTAGAGCCTTAATTGGCTTCAAAAAAGGGTGGGCTGGGGGCGCAGAGCACTGCACCCTGAGCCCACCCAGTTGTGTGACAATAGCAAATTAATTTTTGCTATTGTCTTCCTGTTTTTTCTCCCGGCCAATCAGGAAGAAGCTCCTGAGACCCGATTGGCAGGGAGTCTTAGAGCAGACCGGGAAGATGAGGATGGCTATGAGCAGAGCAAGAATGAAGGGGGCACAGCGGTGCACGGTGGTGGCGGTGTGTGGTCTACTGAGACTTCTCCGGGGATCAGATCTGTGGAAATAGGCGCGGCTGTGATCGGAGCACACATCTCACTAAGACCCCTTTCACACCAGGGCCGCCCGAGCGTTAGCGGTAAAACACTGCTAATATGCGACGCTTTACTGCTGTTTATAGCAGCGCTTTGGCGCCCCGCTATTTGGGCGGCAGTGGTGTGCTTTTAACCCTCCCCCCACAAGGGATTAAAAAGTGGTTAAAAGTGCCGGTTAGCGCCACTTCCGAAGCGGTGTTCAGGCGTTTGGTGTTTTCAGTGGGCAGGGGCGGTGGAGGAGTGGTGTACAAATCGCTCCCACACTGCCCTGAAGATGCGGCTTGCAGGACTTTTTTTACCGTCCCGCAAGCGCACTCCCCCATGTGAAAGCACTCTGGCTTTCCCACTGGGGTGGATGGGGGGGTTGTTTTTCAGGCACTTTTCAGTCGCCCCTGAAAAATGTTCTGGTGTGAAAGGGGTCTAATGGTGGGAGGCATGTCTGATGGGGATTTTTATGTATAGAAGTCAGCGGGTCGAGAGAGGAAAGGAGTGGCGTGGTGGGAGTGTTGCAACTTTGGTTGGTGGCGGTGCTGCAAGTGAGGGGGGGGTTTGTTTGCCGCCCCCCCAAAATACCAGCCGCCACTGCCTTACAGGGTACCATTGAATGCAGGGCAAGTAACACCGAATGCGGGGCTTTTTTTCAGCTGCAACTTGGTGGATCTCAGTTCCAACATCCTCCGGCTCAGGCGTTCTGCTCCCTCACTTGTAAAGTCCGGCTTCTGTGTTTACAAGTGACAGTTTGTCTCCCAACGGCTCCCACAGATCTGATCTCCTGGGCGGCTTCCACTGAGTGCAGGATGGGGACAATGAGATGCAGGTTCCTGGGGTGCAGTGCGGATGCCAACACCCCCATTGGATGGCCTCTCTGCAAGCGAGAGAGGTGGAGCCACCTGCTGTGCGGGGAGGTACTAGAGAAGAAGAGGGGTGAAAGTGAGATGTGGATGGGGGATGCAGAGGTAAGCAGCTGTGGAAAAAGGCTGAACTCTGCACTCTGTGTGTAGAGAAAAGAGGAAAAAGACCAGCGCCATCTGAGTGTAGCAAGTAAGTACTTTTAATGGGAGGCAACAAAGTGCCAACCTATAGAAAGTAGATTAAAAGGTGTTCATCAAATAAGAAATGAACCACCGTTGCAGCAGGCCGATCGATCCTACTCAGTGCAAAGCTGGGAGGAACCCTCAGCGGTGCTCATGCTGAGCACTGTAGCCTCGTTCACGGCTCTTTTGGCCATAAATACCGTCTCTAACATGGCTTCCACCATTGCCTGGTGAAGGAGCACGCATTCTCCGCCAGTGACGCTGACATCACCTCCGCTCACCCACAGCTATCCAGGAAGTGCCAGAGGCATAACTAGAACCTTCAGGGCCCCGGTGCAAGAAATTATGAAGGGACCCCTGGCCAGGGCCCTTCCCTCTTCCTACTGGGGCCTTTTACTCCCATCGCGGGTCCCTTTATTACGGTCGCACCGAATAAATGAATAGTTGTGTACAGAGCCTCCCGTTCATTTAAAAACGGAAGTATAGTAAAAACAGTTTACTATGCTTCAGTTATGAATGAACCAATTGGTACCAATCACTGACTCTGTCCATTCAGAAAAGGAAGGAGTCGGTAAATGACAAATTTACTGACCCGTTCCCATCTCTCCATCATGACTCATCTTCTACAGCAGCTGGCAGGAGAGAGGAGGGGGGGGGGGGGGAGACAGCAGCTCTGCGGGGGGACCAGGGGAGCACACAGGGACCCTGGGAACAGCAGAAGACAAGTAACCTGGATAGGAGGGGCAGCATATAGAGGAACCAATCTTCTGCATTAAGTTAGATTGGTTCTTCTAAATGCCACCCCCGTCATCCCTCCTATCTTGGTATACAAGGGAGGCAAACAGCCCCCTGGAGCATGGGGCCTGGTTGCAATTGCAACCTCTGCAACCTGTATTGTTACGCCCCTGGGAAGCACTATAAACCACCAGCGCCACCGAGGGTTCCATCCAGCTTTACACCGAATAGGAGCGTGGATAGATCAGCCAGCTACAGTGGTGTTTCATTTCTTATTTGATGGACACTTTTTAATCTACTTTCTGTAAGTTGCCACTTTGTTGCTTCCCCCTCCCTGTGTGTAGCGCACCCCTGAATTCTGCACATAGTGCAATTCTGAACTCTGAATTTTGTAACAACCCTCTGATGAGCTTAGCCTCATCAGTGCCAATCAATGCGGCCTCACCGATGACCATTAATGCAGCCTGATCAGTGCCCATCAATGCAGCCGCACCAGTGCCTGTCAATGCAGCCTCATCTGTGCCTATCAGCTTAGCCTCATCAGTGCCCATCAATGCGGCCTCACCGATGACCATCAATGCAGCCTGATCAGTGCCCATCAATGCAGCCGCACCAGTGCCCATCAATGCAGCCTCACCAGTGCCTATCAAATGCAACCTGATCAGTGCCCATCAATGCAGGCTCGCCAGTGCCCATCAGCGCAGCCTGATCAGTGCCCATCAATGCAGCCTCACCAGTGCCCATCCAATGCAGCCTGCAATGCAGAGAGAGTAGATTACACAGAGCCGGGATCTCCCGCTTACCTGGCACAGCCACTGTCATATGAAGTCCCGCTTCCTGGACCGGCTCCTATGATAGACATCACCAGTGTGCTGTCTATTATATAAGCTGGTCCAGGAGGTAGGACTTTGTAATCTGGAGATCCCTGCTCTGTGTAATCCGGCGGTGCTCCCCCCCCCCCCCGGGGCAGCCCAATGGGCCCTGCGGGATCCATGATAGGGCCAGCCCTGGGCGCCCCCCTTTGTCTGCAGTTAGTTGGTAGCTGCGCCCCTGGCCCCTACTTCCTTCCTCCACAAGAAGAAAAGTGTGAGCAGGCAGCGACCGGCCATTTTGAATGTAAGTTAGGGTGGCCTGGGGGGCAATTGCCACCCTGCCCCCCAGCCCAGCCCTCCTCTGCGAACACCCCCCCAGTTCGGTTTGCTACCAGAACTCCCAAACATGTAAAAAGTTCAGACCCAAGCCATGGACTCTATTAACCACTTTAGCCCGAGAAGGATTTCCCCCTTTAGGAACAGAACAGCTTTTGCGATTCGGCACTGCGTCACTTTAACTGGCAGTTGCGCGGTCGTGCGACGTTGTACCCAAACAAAATTTACGTCTTTTTTTCCCCACAAATAGAGCTTTCTTCTGGTGGTATTTAATTCCCTTTGCGTCATTTCTGATCACCGCTATAAACAAAAGAGCGACAATTTTGAAAAAAAAAACAATATTTCTTACTTTTTGATGTAATACAAATCCAAAAAAAAAAATATATATATATATATATATATATATATATATATATATATATATATATATATATATATATAAAATGCTTTCATCGGTTTTGGCCGATTTATATTCTTCCTCATATTTTTGGTAAAAAAAAAAAAAAATCGCAGTCGGCGTTTATTGATTGGTTTGCGCAAAAGTTGCCTTGTTTACGAATTATGAGAATTTTTGGGGTTTTCATTTTATTTTTATTTTACTAGTAATGGCAGCGATCTGCAATTTTTAGCGGGACAGCGATATTGTGGCGGACATGTCGGACCATTTTGACACTTTTTTGGGACCAATGACATTTATACAGCAATCAGTGCATTGATTATTGTATAAATGTCACTGGCAGGGAAGGGGTTAACCTGCAGGGGCGCTCTAAGGGTTAACTGTGTTCACTGTGTGTGTTACTAACTGTATGGGGGCTGGGCTGAGTGGGGGAGGAGAGAGATCGTGGCTCCCATACACAGGAAACCTGCAATCACATTCCTTCCTCCCTGTCAGAACGGAGATCCGTGCATTTACATATACAGACCTCCGTTCTGTCACTGCTGGGGAGCAATCGCGGGTAGCCGGCGGACATCGAGTTCACCCTACCCGCTCCCTGGCTCCCCCTGGAACACAGCGAGCAGCCACCGGCAGCACGCGCTCATGATCCGCAATCTCGCAGTCGCCGTCAGGTGACGGCGGTTTGCGATATCGAACCACGTTGCCGCCGTTAGGCGAAGGCAGGCAGTCGGCAACTGGTTGGCCTCTCTGGCGGTATGATTATGTCAGATTTTTGCGTCTCGAAGTGGTACATTGTTTCGCATAGAAATTTGGCGTTTTATATTGTAGGCCTGTAATTCTTAAGACGAGAGTCTAGTAGACATCCCGGGTATGATAAAGTTTGAAATAACGAAAAATCATAAATTATAATATATATGGAAAAAAAATATATAATATAACAAATAACTATAAATATTTATCAAAAATAATATAATAATAAAATGTATTTAATAATGTATTCTGGTCAAAAACACTTAAATTTGCTGAGTTGCAGAATTGTCGCTGTCGTCACTTTCAGTGTCTGATGATAAATTTCCCCACAAATCAGCATCACTCAATTCTGAAAATGATTCTTATTTACTATCGCTGTTTTCTAGCTGATCAAAAACCACTTTTGACGTAAAGGGACGATTTCTGGATGCCATGGACGTTCTCAACTTTCCAGGCAGAAAGAATGGCATATATAATATAAAAGTGCATGCAGGGCACTGGGCAAACCACTAGGGACAAAGGGGGTGTGAAATGTTTTCATACAGTAATGTAATCTGTAAGATCGCAGTGTTCTGTATGTGATGTGTTTTACACTTTTTGAAATTGCCGCCAGGCTCCACCCCCAGGAACGGAGCCTGGCACACAGACATCGGGCGGAGGACACAGCCCGTGGACACGGCAGGGGGGGACATCGCAGGATCCAGGGGACAAGGTAAGTAACCCAGCCTTGGATCCAGCAATGCGATCCCAAGTGTGGCTCGGGGTTACGGCTTTTGGTAATGAAGAGTCATCACCCGTGGAGAGCAGAGGAGCGGAGAGCCACCGCTGCCGCGAGAAGCACTGCACAGATCGGGTATGTGCACCAGATCTGCCCGCCCGCCGGCCGACAGGGGGGTGGTACTGTTTGCTGCCCCCCCAAAGAAAATTACCACCGGCCGCCACTGGATCCCGTGCCATTTTATTTGTTAATTTTGGTGTGGGGTTACCCTTAACCACTTGCCGACCGCCCACCGTGGCTTGACAGCGGCAAAGTGGTTAGTTATCGTGAAAAACGCCGTCACCTGACGGCAGCCGCGATAACGAGTAATGTGAGCAAGCACGCGCCACCGGAGGCGTACTCACTGTGTTCTGGGGGGCCAGGGAGCAGGTAGGGAGGAATCGATCTCTGCCGGCTACCCGCAATGCCCCCCGCAGTGAAAGAACGGAGGTCCGTGTATGTAAACACCGATCTCCATTCTCATAGAGGGGAAAGGGCTGTGATAACAGGCTTCCTGTATATGGGAGCAGTGATCACTCCCCTCCCCCTGCCAGCCGAGCCCCCATACAGTTAGAACACACTGAGGGAACACAGTTAACCCTTAGAGCTCCCCCTCCAGGTTAACCCCTTCATTGCCAATAACATTTACACAGTAATCAGAGCATTTTCATAGCATTGATCGCTGTATAAATGCCAATGGTCCCAAAAAGTGTCAAAATGGTCCGACATGTCTGCTGAAATATCGCAGTACCGCTAAAAATCGCAGATCGCCGCCATTACTAGTAAAATAGAAAAAATAATAAAACCCCATAAATGTATTCTCATCATTTGCAAACGCGGCAACATCTACACAAACCAATCAACCAATCAATATACGCCGATTGCGATTTTTTTTTTTTTACCAAAAGTATGAGGAATATAAATCGGCCAAAACCGATGAAAAACATTTTTTTTTTTTTTTTTTTTGGGGGGGGATTTGTATTTTAGAAAAAAGAAATATTGGTTTTTTTTTGCAAAATTGTCGCTTTTTTTTTGTTTATAGCGGTGGTCAGAAATGACGCAGAGGTGATCAAATACCAACAAAAGAAAGCTCTATTTCTGGAAAAAAAAGGACGCAAATTTAGTTTGGGTACAACGTCACACGACCGCACAATTGTCAGTTAAAGCGACGCAGTGCCGAATCGCAAAAAGTGCTCTGGTCCTAAACTGGGCTGAAGTGGTGAAAATCCATACCAGACCCATAGGACCTAGTATGGATTGGGGGGGGGGGACCCCCACACCATTTTTTTTTTCAAATCAAACTGACAATAAGTTTTTCTTAATTCAGCTGTCATCAGGGAAGCCCGTTGACTGCTGATGACTCATCCATTGTTAAGGACACAGCGGGCCTTTTGTCTTTAGTAAATCAACCCCAAAGGGCCCTTTTGCATCTACTGGCAACAACCCTAGGCACAAAACATTTTAAGGGGATTTATTAGTAGAGGATAAAATGTTCCTTGTCCTATAAAATACTATAATTTCTGAAATCGAATTTTATTTGGTATTATTGTTTTTGTTTTTTTTTCACTTTTTGCAATAGATTTTTTTCCAACGTATCCGAAGGCAATATCGACTATTTATATAAAATAGAATTCTGCAACATTAAACATACAATTCAATTATTATTTTTATTTTTTTTGCAACCTAAACCGGCACACATGGCTTTTCCTTAGTCTGCTGAATCGAATTTGGGAACGGCGGAGATTTCTCATCCTGAAAAAAGCCGACGCTTCAGCTGCTACCGCCTGGGAGCTGGCATTGGTGTTCTCCGGAGGTGACGTCCATTGGGTGGATTCAGCGGTCACATGTGAGTTTCTACTGAACGTTATAACGTATATAATGCCTTATCTAGACCCGGCCTTCTTCACCTTATTGTGTCCGGAGGGCCATCAGAAAAGACTTTCCCATGCCTCAAAAATAGAAATACTTTTATGATTATCTTTTCTGCTTCAATACATTTTTATTGAACATATTATATATTACAAATGTTTAGGCGATATCCCATCTCGCAGAGTTAGGCATTTCAACATGCAATCTGTATGAGAAAGGTACAAGTAATAAAACAATAAAGCAAGCCATAGATGATGCAATTTTTCTTTAATATCACTTTAAGGCGGAATCAATTGTAACAAAGTAACAATCCTACAGAGAAAATATTAGATTGCACTTTCCATGCATGCTAGTTCTGGGGTGTTACAGTTGCAGTCAGTTGTTACAGTTGTAGCATCTCATGTACATCAGAAAACAAGGGCATAGATCAGCGGTCTCCAAACTGCGGCCCTCTGGCCGTATATGGCCCCTTGCTTGCCTTTATCTGGCCTTTGCGGCACTATTCCATCTACTGACACCATCAAAAGGGCACAATTCCTATAGCTGACACTGAAGATGGGGCACAGTTCCTTCCATTGACACCAATGATGGGGCAGAATTTCTTTCCATTGACACCAATAATGGGGCACAATTCCTTTCATTGACACCAATAATGGGGCACAATTCCTTCCATTGACACCAATGATGGGGCACAATTGCTTCCATTGACACCAATGATGGGGCACAATTCCTTCCATTGACACCAATGATGGGGCACAATTCCTTCCATTGACACCAATGATGGGGCACAATTCCTTCCATTGACACCAATGTTGGCGTGCAATTCCTTCCATTGACACCGATGTTAGGGCACAATTCTTTCCATTGACACCAATGTTGGGGTGCAAATCCTTCCATTGACACCAGTGATGGGGCACAATTCCTTCCATTGACACCAATGATGGGGCACAACTCCTTTCACTGACACCAATGATGGAGCACTATTCCTCCCACTGACACCAATGATGGGGCACAATTCTTTCCATTGACACCAATAATGGGGCACAATTCCTTCCATTGACAGCAATAATGGGGAGCAATTCCTTCCATTGACACCAATGATGGGGCGCAATTCCTTCCCATTGGCACCAATGATGGGGCACAATTCCTTCCATTGACAGCAATAATGGGGAGCAATTGCTTCCATTGACACCAATGATGGGGCAAAATTCCTTCCATTGACACCAACGATGGGGCATAATTATTTCCACTGACACCAATGATGGGGCACTAGTCCTCCTGCTGACACCAATCATGGGGCACTAGTCCTTATGCTGACACCAATGATATAGCAATGTTTACTCCCACTGGACACCAGGACTTTTTCTACTCCCAATGGCCCTAGTCCGCCCCCTAAAGTCTGGAGGACAGTAAAGTGGCCCAATGTTTAGAAAGTTTGGAGACCCCCGGCTTAGATAAACCCTACCCTTTAAGCAGCCTGTAGATCACATGTGTCAAACTCAAGGCCTAAAGGCCAAATCTAGCCTTTGCATGTCTCCTGCATCTGCTGCACCTCCCTCATCTCTGCTCCCACCTTCAGGGCTCTCTAATATTAATTGGACCCTGGGCAAACATTTTCTTGCCCCCCCCCCCCCCCCATGCAATTTCGCTCTCCACTCTGAAACATACAGTACATAGCAGCTAGACTCAAAATCAGTTTACTGAATCAGATCAATTGCGATTGGTTGCCAGAGGTTACAGCACACATTGTGACTTACTGATTGTTTGCTAGAGGTTACAGCACATGACTTTTGCTTGTTGAATGGTTGCTAGAGATTACTGTACATCAATACAGGTTGCTAGGGGTTACTGCAGGTCCTTACTGCTCAATGATTGGTTGCAAGAAGTTAGTGCACATTATTACTGCTCACTCATTGGTTGCTAAAGGTTACAGCACATCATCTTCTCACTGCCCGAACACCATGGACTGGGGAAGTGAGGGGACCCATCAATAGACAGAAAACTGCCAAAGGTCCTAGGACTCCTGGGATTAGTGGCAATGCTGGGGGAGGGAGGAGTGATCAGTGGCAATGTTGGGGGGTTGATGAGATCAGTGGCAATGGTGGGGGAATTTACAATGACCTCCAACGTGAGGGGGTATTTACACTGCCTTCCATGTAACGGGGGGGGGGGGGGGTATTTTACGCCACCCACCAATGTGAAGAGGGATTTCTACACTGACACCAATGTAATAGGAGCATTTACACCTACCACCAGTGTAAGGGGGAGTATACAATAACCTTCATGTAAGGGGAAATTTACATTGACAACTGACAACCATTTGTCGAGGAGATTTGTACTGACCACAAATGTAAGGTGACACTTCTACACCGATCACCAATGTGAGGGGGATTTACACTGACCACCAATGTAAAGGGAAATGTACAATGATCCCCAATGTAATTAAGTATTTACACTGAAAACAAATGTAATGGGGGATTCTACATCAACAACCATAAAGGGAATTCTACACTGGCCACCAATGTAAGGGGAGATTTACACTCACCACCAATTTAAAGGGGGCTTCTACATGGACCACCAATGTAAGGGAGGATTCAAAACAAATGCAAGTTTGGATTTTTTTTTTACCAATTACCAATATAAAGAGAAGTTTCTATACTGGCCACCAATGTAATGGGGATTTACACTGGCCACCGATGTAATGGGGATTTACACTGGCCACCGATGTAATGGGGATTTACACTGGCCACCGATGTAATGGGGATTTACACTGGCCACCAATGTAATGGGGATTTACACTGGCCACCAATGTAATGGGGATTTGCACTGACCACCAACGTAAGAGACAATTTGCTTAACTTTGCAGAACTGGCTGATGTCAGGCTTAATGACCACAGTTGTAGGCAGGACTTTCAAGCATGCCCCTTTACCTCCCCAGTGGGCAGCATTCAGCTGTGATAGTGGATATGACCTCGGGGGGGCAAAATATACAAGTAAATGCCGTCTCTATTTACATATCAATGCTGTCAGTCTGCGGCTATTTACATATGAATGACCTTGCTATTTACATATCAATGCAGGTTATTGACATGTAAACACAGGGTCTGGAGGTGAGTCATTGGTACATGGCAATAGGGAAGAGCTGGGCAGCAATAGTAGCAGTACTTCACACTGACATATAGGGACACAGCACGGGACTAAAACTTCAAGGGACAAGGGAATTTAATCTGGCATAGTTGGCAAGTATGAGGCTGCTGCCCTGGGCTCCACAACAATGATGGGGCCCAGGGCAGCTGCCCCTTTTGCCTTGCCTTAAAACTGGCCCTGCCCACCTTGTCTCAGCAGACAGCAGGAGAGAGGAGGAAAGAACTGTGCTTCTCCATGCAGCACAGAGAGGTTTTTCTCTGCCACCACCCTGGGGATTGTGATCAGTGGTGGGTAGGTGGTGGAACCAAGGGATTGTGATCAGAGGTGGGTAGGAGGTGGAACCAGTGGATTGTGATCAGAGGTGGGTAGGGGTGGAAACAAAGGATTGTGATTAGAGGTGGGTAGGAACCAAGGGATTGTGATTAGAGGTGGGTAAGGGGTGGAACCAAGGGATTGTGATAAGAGATGGGTAGGGGATGGAACCAAGAAATTGTGATCAGAGGTGGGTAGGGTGTGGAAAAAGAAATTGTGATCAGAGGTGGGTAGGGGGTTGAACTAAGGGATTGTGATCAGAGGTGGGTAGGGGTGGAACCAGTGGATTGTGATCAGAGATGGGTAGGGTGTGGAAACAAGGGATTGTGATCAGAGGTGGGTAGGGTGTGGAAACAAGGGATTGTGATCAGAGGTAGGTAGAGGGTGCAAATAAGGGATTGTGAATAGAGGTGGGTAGGGGTGGAACTAGGGGATTGTGATTAGAGCTGGGTAGGGGGTGGAACCAAGGGATGGTGATCAGATGTGGGTAGGGGGGTGGAACCAAGGGATTGTGATCAGAGGTGGGCAGGAAGTGGAAACAAGGGATTGTTATCAGAGGTGGGTAGGGTGTGGAAACAAGTGATTGTGATAAGAGATGGGTAGGGGATGAAACCAAGGAATTGTGATCAGAGGTGGATAGGGTGTGGAAAAAAGAAATAGTGATCAGAGGTGGGTAGGGGTTGAACTAAGGGATTTTGATCAGAGATGGGTAGGGAATGGAACCAATGGATTGTGATCAGAGGTGGGTAGGATGTGGAACCAGGGGATTGTGATCAGAGGTAGGTAGGGGGTGCAAATAAGGGATTGTGAATAGAGGTGGGTAGGGGTGGAACCAGGGGATTGTGATTAGAGGTGGGTAGGGGGTGGAACCAAGGGATGGTGATCAGAGGTGGGTAGGGGGTGGAACCAAGGGATGGTGATCAGAGGTGGATAGGGTGTGGAAAAAAGGAATTGTGATCAGAGGTGGGGTAGGAGGTTGAACTAAGGGATTGTGATCAGAGATGGGTAGGAGGTGGAAACAAGAGATTGTGATCAGAGGTAGGTAGGGGGTGCAAATGAGGGATTGTGATCAGATGTGGGTAGGGGATGGAACCAAGGAATTGTGATCAGAGGTGGGTAGGGGTTTGAACTATGGGATTGTGATCAGAGGTGCATAGGGGTGGAACCAGGGGATTGTGATCAGAGGTGGGTAGGGGATGGAACCAAGGGATTGTGATCAGAGGTGGGTAGGGGATGGAACCAGGGGATTGTGATCAGAGGTGGGTAGGGGATGGAACCAAGGGATTGTGATCAGAGGTGGGTAGGGTGTGGAATCAAGGGATTGTGATGAGAGGTGGGTAGGGGATGGAACCAAGGGATTGTGATCAGAGGTGGGTAGGGTGTGGAACCAAGGGATTGTGATCAGAGGTGGGTAGGGTGTGGAATCAAGGGATTGTGATGAGAGGTGGGTAGGGGATGGAACCAAGGGATTGTGATCAGAGGTGGGTAGGGTGTGGAACCAAGGGATTGTGATCAGAGGTGGGTAGGGTGTGGAATCAAGGGATTGTGATGAGAGGTGGGTAGGGGATGGAACCAAGGGATTGTGATCAGAGGTGGGTAAGAGGTGAAACCAAGGGATGGTGATCATCTAAGACTGTGAAGATCAATTGGTATACTAATTATATTTTTATTAATTTCCTCAAACAACAACATTGATTGTCCCCCCAATAAGAACGCCTGCTAAATGTATCGCCTAATAAAAAAAGTTTGCGGCGTGCGGGCGAGGAGACGCGCGGATCCCATACATCGGGTAGAAGATCAGCAAAGACAGAGCATCTGATGAGTGCAAAAGCTAAAATGATGGCGGCACCTGCAAATGACAGAGCAGAGAGGTCACATTGTTCTTCCCCCGTGGCAAAGAGTAATTATGTATTCAGCAGAGACAGGAACATGGAAGCGCATTTCTTTCTATTGCTCGCATCTGCATGACACCAGATCTCAGCCAAGCCGGGAACTGACACGCGAGGAAACCTTGAAGTAGAACTGCAGTATAAAAAAAAAAAAAAAATCTCAGAAGAAGGCAGGCCGGTGCGGAGGAGATCCTCTAAAGCAGCAAAATCCAAGCAGCAGTTTATTTTATCTCAGCACGCCTCCGCTCCGCAAAGATAAAAGTCCGGAGCGCTGCGGCAGCAGTCGCCACAATTATAACCTGGACCTTCACATGGCGGCGGGGACGTGACAGAAGCACATCGAGAAAAATAACTTCTTATTTACTGGGACATCATTACAACGAATCATCATCAGCAACGGTTATACCCCATGAAGGCACCTTGTTGAACCGAAACAATAATTCGGACAAATGTTTTATTATTCGGATGTATGCAAATTTTCGAATTACGACAGGAACGAATTTAAACAAATCCAGAATAACAAAACTAAATTTGGCTGAAAATCGAATTCAAGTTGAATTCAAATTTGAAATAGAATTTGAAAACAAAAATAGAATGAAATAGAAAAGAAAATAAAAGAATAGAATATAAAAGAATAGCGTAAAATAGAACAGAATAGAAAAGAAAAGAGAAGAGAAGAAAAGAAAGTAAAAGAAAAGAGAAGAAGAGAAAAGAAAATGGGAAGAAAAGAAAAAGAGAAGAGATGAGAAGAACTTAAAAGAGAATAAAAGAGAATAGAACAGAGTAAAAGAAAAAGAATATAACTGTCTTCAAATGAACAAAAAAAAAAATAGAATTTGAAAAGAGAGGAGAGGAGAGGAGAAATATAACAGTCTTCAAATAAAATAAAATAAAAAAAATTGAATATGAATAGACAAGATTAGAATAGAAAGTAATAGAATAGAAAATAAGAGAATAGAAAATAATTAAATAGAAAAAAGAACAGTATAGAATACAATAAATATAAACCATCTTCCCAAATGTGAATTTCAAATAGAATAAATTTGAATTTGAATGGTGATTCAAGTTCAAATAGAATAGAAAAAAATATATAATTGAATAGAATAAAATAGAAAGTTTATAATCATCTTCTGAAAGTTGAATTTCCAATTCAAATTCAAATTTGAATAGATTAGAATAGAAAAGGATAGAATAGGAAATAAGATAACAGAAAAGAATAGAATAGAATAAAAACAATAGACTATAATAGAATAGAATACAAAGAATACAACCGTCTTCCGAAATTCAAATTTCCAATAGAAAAATTTGAATAGAATAGAAAAGAATAGAATAGAAACGAGGAGAATAGAGTAGAAAATAACAATAGTATAGAATAAAAGAAAAAATATAACCATCTTCTGAAATTTAAATTTTAAGAATAGTAAATTCAAATTTGAATAGAATAGAAAAGAATAGAATAGAAAATATGAGAATAGAATAAAAAATATTTTTTGTCGCACGATAATTTCACTTTATCAAGAGCAAATTTTCAGGAGAAAATATATGGAATCAATTTTTAGCGCACGCAGACACGACGTAATACACAATTTTGGGTAAAATATAAAAGATCAGGTTGCATCGAGTAAATCGTTACCCAACTGGTGAAGGTTTAAAGCGGAACTAAAGTCTCAATACTTTCCTGTCCAACGGTCCTGCACCGGAGCCGGCGTCTCCTTCTGAGTGCTCTTCATTGTCTGGCGGGGAATGACATCCCACCTGCGCATGCACAGGGAGGCCATCATCCTGGCACTTGGAGAATGGCTTGGCACTGTATACTGTGTGCCAGGGGAGGTGGCGAGGGGACAGGTAGGGGCATTTTATTGCAGAAGATTGCCTGTTTTTTACAACAGCAGGACTTCATTTCCACTTTAAAATCGCACACTTAAATTGTCCATAGGCGGTGCTATAAAAGCCTTTTCATTTTTTTTGTTTGCTGTTTTTATTTATTTTATTAAACATGTATTTGTTTTTTACACTTCAAGATGTTTCTTTTCATTTAACGTTTTGCAATCACGAGGGAGCTAACAAGCCCCCATGTGGGAGCTTTGTGTAGATGGCAGGTCCCCTTTATGAAGACATCAGGGGCCTATTAGACTAAAATCTGCCCCCTGCACAGCCTGCCGGTACTTTATGGGTCAGACTTCAGCTGACACGCCCCCTGCACGGCCTGCCTGTCCTCCAGTGGTCACACTTCAGCTGACACCCCCCTGCACAGCCTCCCTGTACTCCAGTGGTCAGTCTTCTGCTGAAATGTCCCCTGCACAGCCTACCTGTCCTCCAGTAGTAAGACTTCTGCTGCCACGCCCCCTGCACGGCCTCCCTGTTCTCCAGTGGTCAGACTTCTGCTGAAATGTCCCATACATGGCCTGCCTGTCCTCCAGTGGTCACACTTGAGCTGACACGCCCCCTGCACAGCCTGCCTGTCCTCCAGTGGCCAGACTTCTGCTCACAGTCCCCCTGCACAGCCTCCCTGTCCTCCAGTGGTCAGACTTCAGCTGACACGCCCCCTGCACAGCCTCCCTGTCCTCCAGTGGTCAGACTTCAGCTGACACCCCCCTGCACAGCCTCCCTGTTCTCCAGTGGTCAGACTTCTGCTGAAATGTCCCCTGCACAGCCTACCTGTCCTCCAGTGGTCAGACTTCTGCTGACACCCCCCTGCACAGCCTACCTGTCCTCTAGTGGTTAGACTTCGACTGAAACACACCCTACCTGTCCTCCAGTGGTCAAGATTTCTGCTGACAACCCCCCCTGCACAGTCTACCTGTCTTCCAGTGGTTAGACTTTGACTGAAACACACCCTACCTGTCCTCCAGTGGTCAGACTTCTGCTGACACCCCCCTGCACAGCTTCCCTGTCCTCCAGTGGTTAGACTTCGACTGACACACCCCCTGCACAGCCTACCTGTCCTCCAGTGGTCAGACTTCTGCTGACACCCCCCTGCACAGCCTACCTGTCCTCTAGTGGTTAGACTTCGACTGAAACACACCCTACCTGTCCTCCAGTGGTCAAGATTTCTGCTGACAACCCCCCCTGCACAGTCTACCTGTCTTCCAGTGGTTAGACTTTGACTGAAACACACCCTACCTGTCCTCCAGTGGTCAGACTTCTGCTGACACCCCCCTGCACAGCTTCCCTGTCCTCCAGTGGTTAGACTTCGACTGACACACCCCCTGCACAGCCTACCTGTCCTCCAGTGGTCAGACTTCTGCTGACACCCCCCTGCACAGCCTACCTGTCCTCTAGTGGTTAGACTTCGACTGAAACACACCCTACCTGTCCTCCAGTGGTCAAGATTTCTGCTGACAACCCCCCCTGCACAGTCTACCTGTCTTCCAGTGGTTAGACTTTGACTGAAACACACCCTACCTGTCCTCCAGTGGTCAGACTTCTGCTGACACCCCCCTGCACAGCTTCCCTGTCCTCCAGTGGTTAGACTTCGGCTGACACACCCCCTGCACAGCCTACCTGTCTTTCAGGGGTCAAGACTTCTGCTGACACGCCCCCGCACAGTTCTTCATGGGAAAGATCAGCGTATTGCCCTTTCTCTGTCGCCTGCTGACACGCCCCCTGAAGTATCTACCCCCACTTCTTTAACCCCTTGGCGCAAATATGCGGCCTCTTGGCGGGTGGACTTTGGCGCTGAGCAGCCGGATATTTGCGTGAATTGGTGTAAATACAGCTGTGCAGAGAGCTTGCACCCTATGTGGTGGTCACATGGTCATGAACCCCACCCCCCGGTATCCTAAACCTCTTAAAGGGCCAAGAGGTTAAACTCCATTATACAATTGATAACAGAGGTCATGTGATTGCTGTTAAAAGAAAAGGATAAAAATATATACTATATACATATATATGTTTTTATATATAAACACAAATGTCTTACTTAGCATTTCTATATTGAACTGAATGGGGGTGTTACAAGGTGAGGGGTCACAAAGACTTTAATGGAATAAAATGTATAGAGACAGAAATTCACAGAAAGTCAGAATCTAGGAGCGGACGCACACACTGAGAGATTTCATTTCCATCTGATGGGATTTTTTATGTCTTTATAAAGCCACTGTTATGTTCCAGTTGATACAACGGCTTTATACATGAGATGGGAAGAGCGCACTATAGAAGAAATGCGATGGAGAAGGCTGATTTCACATGCCGGGTGCTGGGCCGTGACAGAATGACACATTCATAGCCCACAGAAGAGCTCAGCTGAAGACGTGCTGGAAAAACCGCTCAATAGATCCCCAACTAAAACATCCCTCTACCATTTGTATCTCCTACAGCTTGCTCATATGATATGTACAAAGCCATTTCATAGTAAATCAGTGTCTGCTAATTGTTCTGCGGTGGGGCTCTCTGCACCGGACTTCGTGTCCCTGTCTACCAGGCAAACGATCAATGTGATTGGATGTAGAAGCAGGATTCAGTTCTAGTGTTCTCAGTAGGCTCTTTACATAAAGCGGAGTTCCACCCAGACATTTTTTTTTTACATCATTCCAGTCCATTGCCTAGACTTACCTTGAAAAATGTTTATACTCATCCTAAGTCGCTTGTTGCTAGGTGGTCTCTGTAATCTGCCCCTTTTAGGCCCCAGGCTCTTCTCCTCACTTCCTGCTTCGCATTGGCCTCCTGGGAGATGTGGCTCATCATTTCCCAGGAGTCAGTGGGCTTCCCTGTACTGTAAAATCGTGTTATTTCCAGACAGGAAATTACGCGATTTAAGGTGGACCGAGATCGAGGAGTGCATGATGGTTACCCACCATGCACTTCTTTCAGGAAGAGATGCCAGGAGGCTACAGATGGGCTTCAGATGCCCTCACCTAAAATGGAAAAGTCCAGCAGTCAGAAACGAAATTGTGAGTAAAAAATACATGGAATTATTAAGCGGTTTGAAAGTAAGGAAACAGAAGGTTACACCTATTTAGTATTAAAAGAGTGGATGCCAAAAAAAAAAAAATCTGGGTGGAACTCCACTTTAAACTTTTGCAATATTCTTCATTAAACCACTCATTTTCTAAATCGATGATATACCTTAACCACATGCTAACCAACGTACGCATATAAACAACCTATCAGCAAGTGGCTATTACAAAGTCATGGCTGCAACCATGATCTTGGTATAGTTTATTTATCCAGTGATTGGCTGTCATGGAAAGGGGATCCAGGTGGCTTTACCACCACCTGATCACTTTTACAGCACTCTGATGGGCCCCCTCTTGCAGCAGTTCCCAGACTTCTCTATTCCTCTGTGAAGGCCAGGTCTCACAACCCAGGTTTGAACCTGCAACCTCTGCTGTGTCTACTAATATCTCTTCTTGTTGAGACATCTGGGATGCTGGGTAGCTGCCTGGACAATTATCTAAAATGATCCTGACTTGCTCCTCCCATGAACTTCCTATTTAAGTCATGTGTTTGCCCTTCCTGTTTGCCAGATTACTGTGCTCTCTCCAGTCAATATCTCGCTCTTGTCACTCCTGCTGCTGTTCACACTGTATCATTATTTCCGCTTGTTACCGACCTTTTACTTGTTCCTTGACTACACTTCTGCTTGATCCCAACCTGCTATATCTGCTACCGGAGCCCGGCTTGCTCACCTTCTGGTGGGGCGATCCTGAGGACCGCAACCTGGGATTAACAAGCAGGAAAACCCATCTCCACCATCAGGAGCTCTGGTGAACACCAGTTAGTGCTTAGACTCCACACCTCTGGTGAGCTTGCATCATCCACCCCAGTGACCTGTGTGCATACCTACTCTGCTGGTTAGTGGGAGCCCTTCTACTGCTATAGCTACTGGTCTCCAAGTTTGAGCCCAGACCATTACACTGAGACTACAGTAAAGGCAGCTTCCCACAGAGAATCTCCACTGTGATAAATGAATCTAGACGTGACAATGATTTTATTGCCTCCGGTTTCAGAGCTGTCATTCCCTGACTGTTACAGCCACATTCTGTACTTGGTTAGCTGATTTGGAGGGCAGGGGATATATTGGACATTTAATAGACCCCTGGTATCTCTATAAAGAGTACTTGTCACCTGCCCAAAGCTAGGGGGCTTGTTAGAATTAGCTCACAAAATCCATAAAAGACTGCAAAAAAAGCAATAAAATGCCCCCCCCCCCCCCCTTCATCAGGGCTAAAGTCAAGACAATAATGAAAGTATAACAATTTCTTAAACGCATTATGCAACTATATTTATAAACGTATAATTACCCCAATGTATTCTTATTGGAGCTAAAAAAACTCAACTGAGTATAAGTATAAAATACAATTCATATACAATCCAGTATTCTTACGCATAACTTTTGAATTGCTGGTAAGACACAATTTCTATACAGCATAGTACGAAGCGATAATCTGCACAAATCTTGATAAGCACAATGTGTAAGTCTGGAGTTGGGTATGGAGTATGACACAAAAAGACCCCAGAATTAAAGTAACATAGTAAACTATAGAAGTAGAAGATGTAGAGGACATAGAAAACATAGAAGACATAGAAGATGTAGAGGACATAGAAGATGTAGAGGACATAGAAGACATAGAAGATGTAGAGGACATAGAAGATGTAGAGGACATAGAAGACATAGAAGATGTAGAAGACATAAAAACCAAAGAAGATATAGAAGATGAAGAAGACATAGAAGACATAAAAGACGTAGAAAACATATAAGATGTAAAAAACGTGGAAGACATAGAAGGCATAGAAGATGTGGAAGATGTAGAAGACAAAGAAGACATATAAGTTGTAGACGATGTTGAAGATGTGGAAGACATAAGATGTAGAAGACATAGAAGATGTAGAAGATGTAGATGATGTTGAAGATGTGGAAGACATAGAAGACGTGGAAGATGTAGAAGATGTAGAAGATGTAGAAGATGTAGAAGATGTGGAAGATGTAGAAGATGTAGAAGATGTAGAAGATGTAGAAGATGTAAAAGATGTTGAAGATGTTGAAGATGTTGAAGATGTTGAAGATGTGGAAGATGTGGAAGATATAGAAGACATATAAGATGTAGGAGATGTAGAAGCTGTAGAAGCTGTAGAAGACGTAGAAGACATAGAAGATGTAGAAGACATAGAAGATGTGGAAGACATATAAGATGTAGGAGACATAGATGTAGAAGACATAGAAGATGTAGAAGACATAGAAGACGTGGAAGATGTAGAAGACGTAGATGATGTTGAAGATGTGGAAGATGTAGATGATGTTGAAGATGTGGAAGACATAGAAGACATATAAGATGTAGGAGACGTAGACGATGTAGAAGCTGTAGAAGACGTAGAAGATGTAGAAGACGTAGAAGATGTAGAAGAATTAGAAGACAGAAGATGTGGAAGATGTAAAAGAATTAGAAGACATAGAAGATGTGGAAGATGTAGAAGACGTAAAAGACATAGAAGACGTAAAAGATGTAGAAGATGTAGAAGAATTAGAAGACATAGAAGATGTGGAAGATGTAGAAGACGTAGAAGATTTGGAAGACGTGGAAGATGTAGAAGACGTAAAAGACATAGAAGATGTTGGAAGACAGAGATGACTTAGAAGACGTAGATGATATAGAACACGTAAATCTAGCATCTGTTCCATGCAGGCACATGTGGGGATAAAGGAGGATGAAAATGCTGTTACAGAAATGCTGAATAATTCATTGGGGAGAAGTAAGATAAAATCCAAACTGAAAGTACAATAACTGACACGAGAATAGAGAGAGCAGAGCAGCAAGGAGCATCTGGATTTCCATCGCGCAGTTCTCAGGTCACATTGAAGGGCAGAAGTCACATTTCACAAGACACCGAGGACGTCACTGACCATTTCCTCAGTGAAGAGCACAGAGGAGAGACTGGAGAATGTTCAATGAGGAATTTGAATAGAAGGAGGGAAAGCAAGAGATTCCAAAATGAAGGTGGAATAAATTGTAACAGTAACAACCCTACAGGGACTAGAATAGATTGCATTTTCCATGCATAGTAGTTCTGCAGTGTGTAGCAGTTGTTACAATTCTATCATCTCATGTACATCAGCAAACACTGGCATAGATAACCCTGAACCTGAGCGAAACTTCCACACTTAGGATAAAATGCAGGCACTTTGATATCTTTTCATTATTACCACCAAACTTACATACAAATCCTTCTCATAATGGGATGTGGATGAAGATTATTGGATACGTCTGTTAGCAGATGTTTTAATGAAATGATAATTTTTGGTATTTGTAGTATATTTTGTGTATGTGAATCATGATGTCGCTTTCTATTTATGTAAGAATGGTTAAGTATTACAATATAATAGCAATTGAGATTTAAGTTATGGATATTTCTTGATCTTGAACCATTCAGAAAATGGAAAATATACCCAAAAAAAAAATTTAGTGTTACTTTAATAACTCAAATAGACATTACTCCTCACTGGAAAAGACATTCAAAGAATATGAAGAGCGAGCCGGTGCTAGAAACCTCCCGATCCGTCTGCACAATCAAAGGATTGATGTTGATGATTTAATGAAGAATTTAGGAATGCTGGCACCATAAATGGTATGAATATTCCCTTTAATGAAATAAGTAGGGATATTCTCTTCACATGATTGGATGATTGAAGTGAGTCATCATACATTGCATTGTGTGAACATTCTCAGATGCTTTAGTACATCAGCCCATACGTGCCCTGGAGGAAAGCACGGAACGAGCGCACGGCAAACATAATGCAGACACACAGAATGGCCTTAGACAACCCAGCCACCTATCAGTGGTGTGAGATATGAAGGACAAACCAGAACCATGCCCAGCTTCCAGACTGACACGTCATACATCTGGAGAACAAATACATATACATATATATTAAATACTCTATATTGTCAAAAGGTCACTGCCATCCCAGTCTTAGTCCGAAGGGTTCAATAGTGAGTTGGCCCACCCTTTGCAGCTATAACAACTTCAACTCTTCTGGGAAGGTTGTGCACAAGGTTTAGGAGTGTCTATGGGAATGTTTGACCATTCTTCCAGAGGTCAGGCACTGATGTGGATGAGAAGGCCTGGCTCGCAGTCTCCGCTCTAATTCACCCCAAAGGTGCTCTGTTGGGTTGAGGTCAGGACTCTGTGCAAGCCAGGCAAGTTCCTCCACCCCAAACTCGCTCATCCATGTCTTTATGGACCTTGCTTTGTGCAGTGGTGTGCAGTCGTGTTGGAACAGGAAGGGGCCCTCCTTAAACTCTTCCCACAAAGTTGGGAGCATGAAATTGTCCAAAATGTCTTGGTATGCTGACGCCTTAAGAGTTCCCTTCACTGGAACAAAGGGGCCAAACCCAACCCCTGAAAAACAACCCCACACCATAATCCCCCCTCCACCAAATGATTTGGGCCAATGCACAAGGCAAGGTCCATAAATACATGAATGAGCGAGTTTGTGGTGGAGGAACTTGACTGGCCTGCACAGAGTCCTGATCTCAACCTGATAAAACACCTTTGGGATGAATTTGAGCGGATACTGCAAGCCAGGCCTTCTCGTCCAACATCAGTGTCTGACCTCTCAAATGGGCTTCTGGAAGAATGGTCAAACATTCCCATAGACACTCCTAAACCTTGTGGGCAGCCTTCCCAGAAGAGGTGAAGCTGTTATAGCTGCAAAGGTTGGGCCAACTCAATATAGAACCCTAAGGACTAAAACTAGGACGCCATTAAAGTTCATGTGTGTGTAAAGGCAGGCATACTTTTGACAATATAGTGTATATCTCAGGGGAAATCAACTCTTTCTGTGGACAGTGTACACCTGCAGGCGCGCACAGTCCTAATCACCTCGTGTGGCACAGATTCCCTGTTTAGATCCCTGATATTTCACCAAAGCCCCCTAACGAGGCTCCTAAAAAAAACTTGTAAAAAAAAAATTAAAGAAAATAATAAAAGTAAACACCATCCACTGCCCTACTGACACCGCCCATTGCTCTACTGACGCGGTCAGTATATAGATATATATATATATATATATATATACACATGCACACACATGCATATGTGTTTGAGCTTTGGGATGCATGCCCTAATGCAATAGGCTGGGCACACCTATATATACTCCAGTTTGCAATCTCAAGAGTTATCTGCTAGCCGACCACCACACCTAGGAGTATGGCGGCCAAGCGGCTCTCCTGTGCCAGATCTTTTTTTTTTTTTTTCAAAATTTTCTGTTTGTCTCTTTTGCATAATGAAAAAATGAAAAACCCAGTGGGGATCAAATACCACCGAAAGAAAGCTCTATTTGTGTGACAAATGGTTAAAAATGCATTTGGGTACAGTGTTGCATGAAAATGCCATTACCAGTTAAAGTCGCACAGTGCTGAATAGCAAAATGTGGCCTGGTCATAAAGGGGGGTAAATCTTCAGGAGGTCAAGGGTTAATTAAAACAATGACTGGGAAACATTTCACCTATTTGACGCAGTAATGTCGCAAACTTAAAGGGTAACTCCACTTCCCGTGGGGAAAAAATAGCAAATAAAGAAAAAATATTATATGACACGTCATTGTAATTGAATGTTATTAAAAATTCTCTTTCCTTTTCAATCTGCAGCTGCTGTAATTTTCTATAAATGCAATATGGCCACCTGGAGGCGCTCTGTACACAGAATGTAAACTGACCACTCCCCAGAAACATCATTTCCTGCTTGTGTGATTGGCTCACCAATTTTCCCAGAAGTCTGCACTAAGATACAAGTCAGGTTTCAGGCATCCCCTGCAACAAGAATGTCATTTTTGGAGAGATACTCGCATAGGTGTGCGCAGCCTATTGCATTACGGTGTGCACCCCAAATGTATTAAAACATGGATGGTGTTAGTGGGGCAGTGGATGGTCTCAGTAGGGCAGTGGAGGATCTCAGTAGGGCAGTGGAGGGTCTCAGTAGGGCAGTGGAGGGTCTCAGTAGGGCAGTGGAGGGTCTCAGTAGGGCAGTGGAGGGTCTCAGTAGGGCAGTGGAGGGTCTCAGTAGGGAAGTGGAGGGTCTCAGCAGGGAAGTGGAGGGTCTCAGTAGGGCAGTGGAGGGTCTCAGCAGGGCAGTGGAGGGTCTCAGCAGGGCAGTGGAGGGTCTCAGCAGGGCAGTGGAGGGTCTCAGCAGGGCAGTGGAGGGTCTCAGCAGGGCAGTGGATGGTCTCAGCAGGGCAGTGGATGGTCTCAGTAGGGCAGTGGAGGGTCTCAGTAGGGCAGTGGAGGGTCTCAGTAGGGCAGTGGAGGGTCTCAGTAGGGCAGTGGAGGGTCTCAGTAGGGCAGTGGATGGTCTCAGTAGGGCAGTGGAGGGTCTCAGTAGGGCAGTGGAGGGTCTCAGTAGGGCAGTGGAGGGTCTCAGTAGGGCAGTGGAGGGTCTCAGTTGTTTTTATTTTTTATTTTTTTTAGGTGCCCCATTGGGGGGCTTTGGTGAAATATCAGAAGGGAGAATCTGCGCCACATGGGTGGCACACCCCGTGCACACGCCTATGGATACTCCCAATAGGAACATGTCTAAAGGGATGCAGGTCCTCATTAGTGCTCTGCAGCTGCACACCTGATTGATAATTAAGAAAAACATTCCCATTGGACCCACTCAGTACTGAGGCACAGAGGAACGAACAGGGATTTTTTCAGAACAACAAAAGGTAAGAATCTGCAACAAATTTTGTTATAATCCTTGCAATGTACATAGATCAGCCAGGGAGGGGGAATGTTTTTTCTCAGCAAAATGCTTTAAAGCTGAACTCAGCTACTTTGTAAAAAGTGAAGGCACAATATGAGTTAAGACCAAGGAGGTGCATGTCACCCCCTGGACTTATCTCTGACGGGTTTATAGAGCCCTGGGTACAAAGCTATCACTGTAGTGTCTGGAGCCCGGCGCTGGACCTTCCGGTCTCGGTATCTTCAACAGTAGAGTCAATGCAGCTGCTATGCCTGCCCCTCCCCTCCTTCTGTCCAATCACAGATCTTCTGTAGGTGAGGGCGTCTCTCTAAGCAGTACACAGCCTCCTGTAACCATTCATGCCTGTGGCTGGCTGTATGCGGCACCAGGAACTCCCAACATTACAATGCCTTGTACTGGTGAATGTACCCATCCTGCCAAGCAGTTGTTATTACTTTAATTAGGAAAAGGTACCAGATTGATAGAAGTATTGACACTCAGTACATTCAGACATAAATACTGAAACTACAGAGTACGATCGAGTAAAGCGGATCATTCCAGCTTCACTAACTAGATGCAATTGAGTCAAATTCAATACAATTTTGCATACATTGAGTGAGCCGTTACCGAATCCTGAATGTAGTGAGTGAATATTCCCATGAGACGCTCTACCTTGAGAATTGACGGTTTACCTGCTTGCTGTCCCGGGGGAGCAATTTTCAAGTTTTTCACACACATGATAAAATCTACATTTTTTTGTTAGAAAATGACTTAGAAACCCCAAATCTGATCAATATTCTGAAAGCAGAGACCCTGAGGAATAAAATGGTGGTTGTTGCAGGCCTTTAACCCATTCCCACCCAGGCCAATTCTGACATTTCTCCCCTACATGTAAAAAATCAGTGTCTTTTTTGCTAGAAAATTACTTAGAACCCCCCCCCCCCCCCCAAACATTAAAAAAAAAATTCCAGCAGAGACCCTAGAGCAGGGGTAGGGAACCTGCGGCTCTCCAGCTGTTTTAGAACTACATTTCCCATGAGGCATTGCAAGGCTGATGGATACAATTACTCCCAGAAGCATGATGGGAAATGTAGTTCTACAACAGCTGGAGAGCCGCAGGTTCATAAGATGGTGAGCGTTGCAATTTGTTTTGTCACACGGTATTTGCGCAGTCATTTTTCAAACACATTTTACTGGAAAAAATAAATTTTAATGGTTTTTGATGCAAAATACCACAATATATAACCCATTTTTTTGTGAAGTATAAAAGAAGATGTTATGCTGAGTAAACAGATACAATTAACATGTCACGTTTCAAAAGACTGCCCAATAGTGCCGTCCATCAGTGCTGCCTATCAGTCTTGCCCATCAGTGCCACCTATCAGTGCCCATCAGTGCTGCCAATCAGTGCCAATCAGTGACCATCAGTGCTGCCATTCAGTGCCAATCAGTGCTGCCTATCACTCCCAATCAGTGCCCATCAATACTGCCTATCAGTGCCACCAATCAGTTTCATCTATTGCTACCTATCATAACCAATCAGTGCCCATAAGTTCTGCCTATTAGTGCCCATCAGTGCTGCATATCAGTGCCAATCATTGCTACCTATCAGTGCCATCAAACCTATCAGTGCCAACAGTTAATTTTCCACCACCCCTGCTAAGCCCATGGACCTTGCTTTGTGCACTGGTGAGCAGTCATGTTGGAACAGGAAGGGGCCAAACTGTTCCCACAAAGTTAAGAGCCTGAAGTTGCTCAAAATGCTGACGCCTTAAGAGTTCCCTTCACTGGAACTAAGGAGCCAAGCCCAACCCCTGAAAAACAACGCCACACCATAATCCCACCTCCACCAAATGGTTTGGACCACTGCACAAAGCAAGGTCCATAAAAAACATGGATGAGAGAGTTTGGGGAGGAGGAACTTGACTGGCCTGCACAGAGTCCCGACCTCAACCGAAATAACACCTTTGGGATGAAATAAAGTGGAGACTGTGAGCCAGGCCTTCTCGTCCAACATCAGTGACTGACCTTATAAATGTGCTTCTGGAAGAATGGTCAAACATTCCCAATGAGGGCCAACCCAATATTGAACCCTACGGACTAAGACTGGGATGCCATGTGCGTGTAAAGGCAGGTGTCCCAATACTTTTGACAATATAGTATATATATATATATATATATATATATATATACACACATATACACACACACACACACACACGTGTGTTTGAGCTTTGCACACCCTAATGCAATAGGCTGCACATGCCTATGGTCAGAAGTGGCTCATGCCGATTGCAGAGGAAGGAGGCAGCGGACAGAAATGACACACAATCGTGTTCTGGACTGAGTCAAGTACACACTATAAAGGGATATGCTTTGTTCCTATTTCATGTCTGAGGTTTACAACCACCGTTTTTAGATGTGATGGATCAGATCTTCTCCTCTATAACAAGACATGCTCACTATAATTGGTGCAGCCACCCCATGAAGCACCTGGTTACAGTCATAGTGTTAGAATTCAGCAAACATTTGGCGTATTCCTCTAATAGTTTCAATGTAGAGCCTACAAAACGAGGAAAGAGACGTTATTACAAGTCTTCAAATGCCACACTATTACCATTCCAGCCTATTATTCTGGGCGATTTACATAAACCAAAGAAATCCGAACTCATTAAGAGACCAATAAATGAGCGTTTCCCGACCATTTATCTTCTTCAGAATCAGCGCGGGCAACGACTCCGCCAACATTGGCCCAAGCGGTCTACTGCCGTCTTGACCACATGCACCTGATAACAAAGATTACAGCACAAGGAGAAAACAAAAAGATGGAAATCCTGGCTTTTAGAGAAAGATAATCACCATTGCCTAATGAAATCAGAAGACCGACTGGAAAATGAGCTGAAATGAAGCGAGCCCAGGAAACTGCAGATGTCATGTTTGGTACCATCTGGGAGATGCGAGAGTCTCCGGGACGCAGAACATAGTAAGTGAACTTTGGAAGGCATCTTTGTGTGTTGGCAATGTGGCAAAACAGCAATCTCCTGCCTGACAATGAGAGCAAATGGAAGGAACACAACGAGTCGTTCTAAACCAATCTCGGCTGCCAGATGTTTGGGCCCGGGACCCAATGTCTGTAATGGAAGTAATCACGGGAAAACGTGGAAGTCAGCCTCTGTGGACCAATAGGCGTCCTATGGGTGATTGGAGGTACAAGAGCAAGAGCAGGATATAGGTCACCTCCTACAATACACTGTTCAGGATAAATCTTCATAGGAATTTATCAGAACTACTTGAGGAACGCCCACCAGGGCCAGATTAACATAGGGGCTATTGGAGCTGCAGCTCCAGGCCCCTACCTTAATATAGGCCCTATCATTGTGTGTTGGCAATGTGGCAAAACAGCAATCTCCTGCCTGACAATGAGAGCGACTGGAAGGAACACAACGAGCCGTTCTAAACCAATCTCGGCTGCCAGATGTTTGGGCCCGGGACCCAATGTCTGTAATGGAAGTAATCACGGGAAAAAGTGGAAGTCAGCCTCTGTGGACCAATAGGCGTCCTGTGGGTGATTGGAGGTACAGGAGCAGCATATAGGTCTCCTCCAACAATACACTGTTCAGGATAAGTCTTCATAGGACTTTATTAGAACCACTTGAGGACCGCCCACCAGGGCCAGATTAACATAGGGGCTATTGGAGCTGCAGCTCCAGGCCCCTACCTTAATATAGGCCCATCCGCCCAAGAACTTTCCCCTGGCACCATGGCACCCCCACTCTGCCCACCACTGCCCAGTGTGCACTACTGTAAAAATTATTGGTGCAAGCACTGGCCCTGGCAGAGGAGGAGGATGTGACTTCCTCAGCACCAGGTCCATGATGCTCTTAATCCAGCCCTGCCGCCCACCGCTTTTTTACTGCGGCAGGGCAGCCCCACTGCGCCAGATCCTGTGCATTCCCAGGTAAGGGGTGTGCGGGCATGCGCGCCGTTCCATCTATGCTGTGATTCGGTACAGCACCTTTGGGATGCAGTTGGTGGAACGGGAGATTGGCATCATGGATGTGCAGCCAACAAATCTGCAGCAACTGTGTGATGCCATCATTGTCACTATGGACACCTTGTTGTATCTATGCCACGAAGAATGAAGGCAAAAGGAGGTCCAGCCCGACACTAGCAAGGTGTACTTAATAAATGTGAATATATATATGCTGCATACACACAATTATCACAGCCATGTACATAACCATTAGGAATTATCTTAGACGAAGGCACAGCTGCAGAGAACTTAAGAATAAAATAAGATCTATAAAAGTATCTCATCAGCAGCGGGATCGGGGAAAAAAAAAAAACGCACGATCCTCTTCGGGACAACAAATTGAAAAGTGAATTGGAAGAGAAAGAAGGGACGGAGAAAATGAGAGTATATTAGAAATAAATCAATTTCTTATTAACTGAAAGCAAGCAGCATGTGGTAATGTAGAACGCGGCATGTCGAGAATTACCACCAAAACAAGCCACTTACATTCTCACAAGGTCATAAATAGCATCCCCATCACACATGGTTAGGAGGAACCTTGCATGATGTCGGCATGATGGAGGGACTGATGGGGGGGTGGAAACCATTGTCCTCATAAGTTTCTGACTCAACTACCGAGATAATCAAACCAATAGAGGTTCTAATGGAGCAAAAAACAAATACGGAGATATCGCTGGGACCGGCTACATCATACGGCCTCTCCATTCATGACCTGTGAGGTTCTTCATCTTTCTAATGGAAGGACATTGATTTCTGGAGTAAGGAAGCCTAGATACGGGGTTCATGCTACATTGGAGGGGACGTCAATATTTGTGCCGGGGAAATTACCGGGATGTGACTTTGTTTCTTCATCCAAATACCCATTATTTCTGCCATTTACCTGGTTCCGTGCTCCTTCCCCAACGCAGGAAATTTATCTGCTTAGTTAAGTAGTTTGGGTTGAAGTTCACGCATTGAACACTGGATTGAAGGCAATTACTGTAAGGGTGCTGGAGATCTTCAACTGACTCCCCCCCCCCCCCCAAAAAAAAATTGAGAGATGTTCAGTAACAAGTGCCAATGATGATTGTACAAAATTCAGAGGGCACAAAGCCATTTTTATTAACCACTACCCGGCCGCAGACCATCATATGACGTCCTCACGTCCTCGTTGGCAGTGGCGGCTGTTTTTTTGGGGGGTTGGGCGGCAAACAACCACCCCCTGGTGGCCCCTCAACCCCCACCCCTGCACTCACTGTCTGCCGGTCGGTCTGGCACTCACCCCATCTAAACAGCGGGCATCAGGTAGCAGGCATTGGGCATCAGACATCAAGCGGTGCACATGGGGCAGCGTTTCCTGTGTCCTTTCCTCCATCATGGTGGCCATGCGTCTCCTCCCCTCCTCCTAGGCGTCCTAGGTGTCTTCTCAGCCAATCGGATGTTGGGTCTTAGACCCGCTTCCTTACTGGCTGGAAGGAGGATCAGTGTTACAATAGTGAATCTTCATTCGCTATTGCAATACACCTTGGGCGCCTGGCCACTGTTGATCTGTCAACGGCTGCTCTGCATTGATTCATGTCATCAGAGAGGAGAGCCGCGGCTTGCAGCTGCCTCAATCATGTTATCAGTGCAGTCGAGAATTGGAGAGGAGCAGCCTGCTGGGACTGTCACTACAGTCACTGGCCAGCACCATAGCCGCCCCCCATCCCCATGTGGAGGGCACTGTGAAGGATGCATCCTGGCATGTCACGGGACACGAAGATCAGAGACTGGACAGCACACCGAGGAACCGAGGTTGGTGCGGTGAAATTTGATTGGCACTTATCAGACTGGGCAGGGGAAAGGGGGTGGAGTTATGGGTGGAGCCAATGGGGGTGGAAAATTGAGGTTTCACCTGTGCATGTGCAAGGGGCCGGACAGATGGATATGGGGGGCGGCGGCATGGATGGGGGGGGAGCACCCATGCACCCTTAATGGATGAGCCGCCCCTGTAGGTTGGCAAAGTTTTTACCAGTTATGGTTAAATCATCTAAAACAATCTACCGAGTTGGCCAAAACCAGCTCTTGAGGGAGTCTATTCCACATTTTCACAGCTCTTACTGTAAAGAAGACTTTCCCTATTTGGAGATTAAACCTCTTTTCCTCCAGATGTAAAGAGCACCTCTTTCTCCTCTGCGATGGCCTTAACCGATTCCAGGCCGCCCACTTACTGCGCCAGGGCAGGCCCGGCTGTGTGGAACAACGTACCCGCACGTTGCTTTGTCTTCTGGGTCTGGGGCGAGCGCAGATGAGCAGCTTTTTTGTACAGCATCCAAAACGACTTCCAGTTCAACGCAAAGCCATCTGCACCGCTCAATGCCGGAAAATCCAACATCCAGCATCAGAGCCGGCTCTACCACTAGGTGGAGTAGGCGGCCGCCTAGGGTGCCTTGCCACTGTTGATCCGTCACTGGCCGCTCTGCATGCATCAGAGAAGCTGGCAGCACCACCCCCCCCCCCCCAGGCCGCTCTGCCTAGATTGGGTCAATGTGGTGTGGAGAAGTGGAGAGCCGTGGGTAGCAGCACCGCACACACCCCCTCAGGCCGCTGTGCATCCTGGCATGTTAGGCATGTCACTACAGTCACTCACTGGCCAGCACCATAGCCGCCACCCACCCCCACGTGGAGATGCATCCTGGCATGTCATGGGACACGAAAATCATCTACAGAGACTGGACGGCACACCCCCCCCCATGGAGGCCGCTCTGCATCCTCCTGGCATGCGCCGCAGGTCAGGCGGCATTTGATGGCCGCAGGTCAGGCTGCATTTGATGGGCGCAGGTGAGGCTGCATTTAATGGGCGCAGGTAGGGTTGAGCCAAGGGTGGGGGGGGGGGGGGAGCGGCAAAATG
>BLSH010003925.1:231724-244607 GCA_018402905.1 Glandirana rugosa
GCGGGTAGTTTACGTCGGACTGACCGCGGGTAGTTTACGTCGGACTGACCGCGGGTAGTTTACGTCGGACTAAACGTCGCGTACGGTCCTTCTACGTCTAGCCGAGGTTCCCCCCCCCCCCACACGGCAGGTCAGAGACATCTTCTAGAAGCACAGGGTACTGTACGGTCCTACGTGGGACGTGTCGCGGGAGGTACACCCCCCCCCCCCCCCTGCCGATACCACGACCGGTCACTCACTGACATCACTGTACGGATTGTACGGTCCTACGTGTCGCCGGACTCCCCCACACACGCCACGACGATGGGTGCCGAGAGGTTTGATGGGCGCCAGTCAGGCTGCATTTGATGGGCGCCAGTCAGGCTGCATTTGATGGGCGCCAGTCAGGCTGCATTTGATGGGCGCCAGTCAGGCTGCATTTGATGGGCGCGAGTCAGGCTGCATTTGATGGGCGCGAGTCAGGCTGCATTTGATGGGCGCGAGTCAGGCTGCATTTGACGGGCGCGAGTCAGGCTGCATTTGACGGGCGCGAGTCAAGCTGCATTTGATGGGCCCGAGTCAGGCTGCATTTGATGGGCCCGAGTCAGGCTGCATTTGATGGGCCCGAGTCAGGCTGCATTTGATGGGCCCGAGTCAGGCTGCATTTGATGGGCGCGAGTCAGGCTGCATTTGATGGGCGCAGGTGAGGTTGAGCCAAGGGTGGGGGCAAAATTAGGTTTTGCCTAGGGTGTCAAAAATACTTGCACCAGCCCTGTCCAGCATCCTGTAGGTCGGGGGGTCTCCAAACTATTGCCCTCCAGTTGTTCAGGAACTACAATTCCCATCATGCCTACTCATGTCTGTGAATGTCAGAGTTTTGCAATGCCTCATGGGACGTGTAGTTCCGCAACAGCCGGAGGGTCGTAGTCTGGAGATCCCTGCTGTAGGTGAGATGGCAATGAGCACATCGCCGGCTCGGGTTGGGTTTCACCTACACTCTTGGCTCGTTTCGCTTTTTTAAACATAAGGCTGAAAGTGCGCTCACCTCCGCTATGAACAATTAGCGAAACACTTCATTAGGAACGCCACTAAATATCGCGCTTATCGTTCCTCATCTGATGTCATCAAATCAACCTCATTAAATCGCATCCTAAGTTACACTGACACTTTTCCTGCAACAGCTAATTTATTATCTGACAACATTCCCCCAATAAACAAACAGCACTACATCTCATCATTGTTACATTGTTACATGACTACTGCTCTAATTAGAACACAAGTCTGCACCATCGGGACCGCATGCCGCGCGCATTCCTCTTACCCCCTCATTGGATCTACTGGAGCAGACAGAATCCTGGAGAAGCTCTGCATGGCAACCTATCGCCTTCTATCTTCAGCTTCTTCAGTAAAGCTTTGAAAATGGTAGCTAGAAGCCGATTGGTTGCCACGCACAGCTGCTTCAGTTTGGGTAAATTCCCCTCTGTATTCCACTGCTACTGCATTTGCACCAGAGCCTAATAAATGAGGATCTGGTGTAATGGTTCCAATGTCCAACAGGGGTAGGCAACCTGGCTGTTGCAGAACTACAAGTCCCATCATGCCTCTGGAAGCAATTGTAACTGCCAGCCTTGCAATGCCTCATGGGAAATGTAGTTCCTCAACAGCTGGAGGGCTACTGGTTGCCTACCCCTGATTTCCATAATGACTCATTGACCACTTGCCGACCGGCCCCGGCGGCAAAGTGGTTCGTTATCCCGAAACGCCATCACCTGGCGGCAGCCGCGATAACAAGTATTGTGAGCGCGCACGCGCCGCCGGAGCCACGCTCACTGTATTCCAGGGGGCCAGGGAGCGGGTAGGGCAGACTCGATCGCCGCCGGCTACCCGCGATGGCTCCCCCCGGAGCGACAGAATGGAGGTCCGTGTATCTCCGTTCTGACCGAGGAGGAAGGGCGATGATCACAGGCTTCCTGTATATGGAAGCAGTGATCACTCCCCTCCCCCAGCCAGCCCAGCCCCCATACAGTTGGAACACACTGAGGGAACACAGTTAAGCCTTAGAGCGCCCCCCTCCAGATTAACCCCTTCACTGCCAATGGAATTTACACAGTAATCAGTGCATTTTCATAGCAATGGTCGCTGTATAATTGACAATGGTCCCAAAAAAGTGTCAAAGTGGTCCGATATGTCCGCCGCAATATCGCAGTACTGCTAAAAATCGCAGATCGCCGCCATTACTTGTAAAATATAACAAAAAAAAATAAGAACCCCAGAAATGAGTTCTCATCATTCGGAAACGCGGCAACTTTTGCGCAAACCAATCAATAGACGCCGATTGCAATTTTTTTTACCAAAAATATGAGGAAGAATATAAATCGGCCAAAACCGATGAAAAAAAATGTTTTTTTATATTTTTATTTTGGATTTATATTTTAGCAAAAAGTAAGAAATATTTTTTTTTTTTTTGCAAAATTGTCGCTCTTTTTTTGTTTATAGCGGCGATCAGAAATGACGCAGAGGGGATCAAATACCACCAAAAGAAAGCTCTATTTGTGGGAAAAAAGGGAAGCAAATTTTGTTTAGGTACAACGTCGCACGACCGCGCAATTGTCAATAAGTCACGCACGCTTATGTAAACGGTGTTTGCACCGCACATGTGAGGTATCACCACGAACGTTAGAGCGAGAGCAATAATTCTAGCGCTAGACCTTCTCTGTACCTCTAAAATGGGAACCTGTAAAAAATGTTTAAAATGTCGCCTATGGAGATCTTTAAGTACCGTCATTTGTCTCCATTCCGCGAGAGTGCGCAATTTTAAAGCGTGACACGTTAGGTATCTATTTACTCTGCGTAACATCATCTTTCACATTATACAAAAAAAGTGGGGTATATATATTGTGGTTTTTTTTTTTGTTTTTTTTTTAATTCATTGTTCAAGAGCAGGGGGTCTCCAAATTTTCGAAAGGGCCAGTTTAATGTCCTTCAGACTTTAGGGGGGCCGACTGTGCCCAGTGGGATTAAACAATGCCTAGTCTTTGGTATTAGAGGAAGAAATAATTTGTTGTCAGTGGTAGGAACTATGCCCCATTGTTGGTGTCAGTTGAGAGGAACTATGCCCCATTGTTGGTGTCAGTTGGGAGGAACTGTGCCCCATTGTTGGTGTCAGTTGGGAGGAACTATGCCCCATTGTTGGTGTCAGTTGGGAGGAACTATGCCCCATTGTTGGTGTCAGTTGGGAGGAACTATGCCCCATTGTTGGTGTCAGTTGGGTGGAACTATGTCCCATTGTTGGTGTCAGTTGGTGGAACTATGTCCCATTGTTGGTGTCAGTTGGGTGGAACTATGTCCCATTGTTGGTGTCAGTTGGGAGGAACTATGCCCCATTGTTGGTGTCAGTTGGGAGGAACTATGCCCCATTGTTGGTGTCAGTTGGGAGGAACTATGCCCCATTGTTGGTGTCAGTTGGGAGGAACAATGCCCCACTGTTGGTGTCAGTTGGGAGGAACTATGTCCCACTGTTGGTGTCAGTTGGGAGGAACTATGCCCCACTGTTGGTGTCAGTTGGGAGGAATAGTGCCCCATTTTTGTTGTCGGTATGAATTAAGCCCCATCATTGGTGTCGGTGATAAGAATTATGCCCCACTGTTGGTATCAGTGACAGGAATAATGTCTCAAGGGTCGGATAAAGGCAAGCAAAGGGCCACATCTGGCCCCAGGGCCGCAGTTTGGAGACCACTGTTCAACAGCAATAATTCTAGCGCTGGATAATAATTCTAGACCTCCTCTGTAACTCTAAACAGGTAACCTATAAAAAAATTTAAATCAACGCCTATGGAGATTTTTTAAGTACCGTAGTTTGGCCCCATTCCACGGGCAGACGCAATTTTAAAGTGTGACATGTTTGGTATCTATTTACTCGGTGTAACATCATCTTTTACATTTGACCAAAAAATTGGGTATTGTACTGTGTTTGCGTGCAATAAAATTCATTAAAGTGTATATTTTCCAAAAAAATTGTATTTGAAAAACCGCTGCGCAAATACCGTGTACCATAAAAAATTGCAATGATTGCCATTTTATTCCCTAGGGTCTTTGTTTTAGCTGTTATTGGTTGAGAATGTTCTTTACATCCATTGCCATTGGTTAATAATATATGGTAAATGCTGACAGGCATGGTATAGAACATCCAGATCTCCCTCCGTCCCATGCCAGGATTGCTGAGGGGTGCGGGATATGTATATAAAAGTCATCAATGCCAAGAGCCGGATGGTGACCTTAATTCTCCAGAATCAACGGCAGTTATGTGTTTTCTTTTTATATATAACACTTTTCTTTTTCATACAGATTTTGAACAATGTTTTCCTTCTGCTTTATGTCTCAGGCTATTCATCTTTTCACAGAAAACCCAAGACATAATATTACACAGCGGTATGTGGAGGATTCGGTGCACAACATAACATCTCCACTGACCTCATCCTTCCAGGTGAACCTCTTGTTGGGAAAGTCATAAGAAATTTATAAGAAATGGATGTGTAGATCTCCAGATCTCCGGAACAAATGCAAATGGGAATCCAATGAAGAGTTTGTTCAAAAAAAATCCATTGATGATATAGGGGCGATATACCAGATACAGGATATACTTTAGGATATACTCACATACAGGGGTGATATACCCGATACAGGATATACTTTAGGATATACTCATATACAGGGGTGATATAGGGGTGATATACCAGATACAGGATATACTTTAGGATATACTCACATACAGGGGTGATATAGGGGTGATATACCCGATACAGGATATACTTGAGAATATATTCATATACAGGGGTGATATAGGGGTGATATACCTGATACAGGATATACTTGAGAATATATTCATATACAGGGGTGATACACCAGATACAGGATATACTTGAGGATATATTCATATACAGGGGTGATATACCAGATACAGGATATACTTGAGGATATATTCATATACAGGGGTGATATAGGGGTGATATACCAGATACAGGATATACCTGATAATATATTCATATACAGGGGTGATATAGGGGTGATATACCTGATACAGGATATACTTTAGGATATACTCATATACAGGGGTGATATACCCGATACAGGATATACTCATATACAGGGGTGATATACCTGATACAGGATATACTTGAGGATATACTCATATACAGGGGTGATATAGGGGTGATATACCCGATACAGGATATACTTTAGGATATACTCATATACAGGGGTGATATACCTGATACAGGATATACTCATATACAGGGGTGATATACCTGATACAGGATATACTTGAGGATATACTCATATACAGGGGTGATATAGGGGTGATATACCCGATACAGGATATACTTTAGGATATACTCATATACAGGGGTGATATAGGGGTGATATACCCGATACAGGATATACTTTAGGATATACTCATATACAGGGGTGATATACCTGATACAGGATATACTCATATACAGGGGTGATATACCTGATACAGGATATACTTGAGGATATACTCATACACAGGGGTGATATAGGGGTGATATACCTGATACAGGATATACTTGAGGATATACTCATATACAGGGGTGATATACTTGATATATGATATACTTGAGAAAGGGGGGATAAATGAAGAGTTTAAATGGACTGAACCATTTCCTGGATTTCTTATACACTATATTGTCAAAAGTATTGCTTTACACGCACATGAACTTTAATGGCATCCCAGTCTTGGTCCATAGGGTTCAATATGGAGTTGGCCCACCCTTTGCAGCTATAACAGCTTCAACTCTTCCGGGAAGGCTGTCCACAAGGTTTAGGAGTGTCTATGGGAAGGTTTGACCATTCTTCCATAAGAGCATTTGTGAGGTCAGGCACTGATGTTGGACGAGAAGGCCCGGCTCACAGTCTCTGCTCTAATTCATCCTAAAGGTGTTCTATCGGGTTGAGGTCAGGCCAGTCAAGTTCCTCCACCCCAAACTTGCTCATCCATGTCTTTATGGACCTTGCTTTGTGTACTTGTCCAAATCATTTGATGGAGGTGGGATTATGGTGTGGGGTTGTTTTTCAAGGGTTAGGCTTGGCCCCTTAGTTCCAGTGAAGGGAACTCTTAAGGTGTCAGCATACTAAGACATTTTGGAAAATTTCATGCTCCCAACTTTGTGGGAAGAGTTTGGGGATGGCTCATCCATGTCTTTATGGACCTTGCTTTGTGCAGTGGTGCGCAGTCATGTTGGAACAGGAAGGGGCCATCCCCAAACTCTTCCCGCAAAGTTGGGAGCGTAAAATTGTCCAAAATGTCTTGGTATGCTGACGCCTTAAGAGTTCCCTTCACTGGAACCAAGGGGCCAAGACCAACCCCTGAAAAACAACCCCACCCCATAATCCCCCCTCCACCAAATGATTTGGACAACTGCACAAAGCAAGGTCCATAAAGACATGAATGAGTGAGTTTGGGGTGGAAGAACTTGACCGGCCTGCACATTTGGGAGGTCAGGCACTGATGTTGGATGAGAAGGCCTGGCTTGCAATCTCCGCTCTAATTCATCCCAAAGGTGTTCTATCGGGTTGCGTTTCTAACCGCACCTAATTTGCATAACACGTGAATGTGACCGCCTTTCAATGGAGCTGGTTCACACATATACAGGGCGGTTGCGGTGCAGTCTTGAAAAGGGCCCTGTGCGTTTTTGGGTCCAGTTCAGGTGCGGTTCAATCTCTCCTGAACCGGTGAACACCGGACCCCGGACTGCATACCGCAGCCGCATATAGGTGAACTCCAAAGCTCCAAAGTGTGGACTTTGCCCAATTACACACTGACCAGAAGTACTGGCTACCTATCCTGTGCATTCTTACACAATCCTATAGTCTGTACTGTACAGGAGGATCTCTATAATGATTGTATTCAGTTCACCAGTATTTTTGGATTGTAACAAAATGTTGCAACATTGATATACAAATACATACATCCATATACAAATCTGCAACAATGTAGACGGCATGATGAAGATTTATGTTTTGTTTTTGTCTTATTTTTGTTTAAATCCAAACTTTCTTAAACCACAATAAAAAAACCAACAAACATTTGATTAAAAAAGATCAGAAGAAGTGACGCCTGATACATTGTTTCACGTTCTCAGCAGCGGAGTTTATAACTATATTCATTCTGTTGAGCTTCTTTAGATGCATTATAATCATGCGTTTACAGTGTAGAATATTATGAACTTTCTGCAACCATTAATGATATTAACCACTTAAGGGCCGGAAAGGATTTACCCCCCTTAATGATCAGGCCTTTTTTTTTTTTTGATACGACACTGCATCGCTTTAACTGAAAATTGTGCGGTCGTGCGACGTTGTACCCAAATAAAATTGACCCCCCCCCCCCCCCACACACACACACAAATAGAGCTTTCTTTTTCTTTAGGTGGTATTTGATCACCTCTGCGGTTTTTATTTTTTGCGCTATAAACAAAAAAAGAGCGCCAATTTTGGAAAAAAAAGCAATATTTTTTTACTTTTTGCTATAATAAATATCCCAATATATATATATATATATATATATAAAAATTCTTCATCAGTTTAGGCCGATATATATTCTACATATTTTTGGTAAAAAAAAAAAAATCACAATAAGCGTATATTGATTGGTTTGCACAAAAGCTATCGCATCTACAATATAGGGGATAGATTTAAGGCATTTTGTTTTATTTTTTTACTGGTAATAGCAGTGATTTTTAGCGAGACTGCGACAATGCGGCGGACAGATCGGACACTTTTGACACTTTTTTGGGATCGGTGACATTTATACAGCGATCAGAGATATGAAAATGCACTGATTACTGTATAAATGTCACTGGCAGGGAAGGGGATAACACTAGGGGGTGATCAAGGGGTTAAATGTCTTCCCTGGGAGGTGTTTCTAACTGAGGGGGGAGTGGACTGACTGGAGGATCACTGGGAACAGGCGATCTCTCTCCACTCCCCTGTCAGAACAGGGCCATCTTAATGCATGGGCACTGCCCAGGGGCCCCAAGTGCATGGGGGCCCCATCATAATCTTGCACTACATCATATTTGCCAACTGTCCTGCATTTGCTGGGACAGTCACAGGTTTTTACTAAGCTTTCTCGGGATGGCCATGTCCCAGGCAGCGTCCCAGAACCTGTGCTGTGCCGTCCTAATCCCAGTATTGTGCTCTCCTGATCACCCCCCCGTACTGAGCCCTTCTGCCTCCCCCTCTGTACTGTGCCCTTTGCGTTGATTAGTCTTTGATTTATGGCATGGTTTCTTATTGTTTAAATTAGATTTTATTGAAGCTATTTACATTTTAATTTTTGAGAGTAGGTGTCAAAATTGGGGCAAACTGTTAGGGACCCCAGTGCATTACTTTGCCCGGGGGCCCATAATGCTATTGAGACGGCCCTGTATCAGAACGGGGACCTGTTTGTTTACATAGGCAGATCCCCGTTCTGGTTCTCTGTGGAGCGATTGTGGGTGGCCGGCGGACATCGCGGCTGCCGGTCACACGCATCGGCTCCGGCGACGCGGGCGCGTGCCCACTGCATCTATTGCTTGAAACGGCGTACTGCTATGGCACTTTGCGCAATAGAGCCAGCCTGCCGCAGTATAACGGTTGGTCTTTAAGTGGTTAATATATATTTTATTATATGAATCACAAGCCAGCTTACAGCAAAGTGTTATGACCTCTGTGTATATATATGAATTATAATGTTATTATGCCATCATGATATCTGTGTAGATATGAAAGAATAAATGCGCCATCATGATATCTATATAGATATGAAAGAATAAATGTGCCATCTTGATATCTATATAGATATGAAAGAATAAATGCGCCATCATGATAGCTGTATACAAAGGCGTAACTAGAACCTTCAGGGCCACGGTGCAAAAAATTATGAAGGGCCCCCCTGACCCCTGGCCAGGGCCCTTCCCTCTTCCTGCTGATCCTGGGGCCCTTTACGCCCATCACGGGTCCCTTTGTTACGGTCCTGCAGCGGGGCCCTTTCACAAGTTCTGCAGCAGGACCCCTTTCTGCCATCTTCGGGCCTCCTGATGGTGGTGAAATGTCAGGGCCCGGTCACAGTTGCAACCTTTGCAATCCCTCACTGGTGTCAGTAGTTTTTAATTTTTATTTTAATTTTATTTTTTTACCATTACATTTTATTTCTTTTACAATTTTATTTTTATAATTTTTTTACAATTTATTTTAGGAGCTCTGTTGGGGGGTTCATTTAAATGCCACCCCGCCATCCCTCCTATCCAGGCGTACAAGGGAGGCACACGGGGCCCCCTGGAGCATGGGGCCCGGATGCAATTGCAACCCCTGCAACCCCTATCGTTACGCCCCTGTCTGTATAGATATGAAAGAATAAATGTGCCATCATGATATCTTTAATAGATATGAAAGAATAAATGTGCCATAATGATATCTGTATAGATATGAAAGAATAAATGCGCCATCATGCCATTGACCATTTTACCAGCTACATGCCGCGTGCTTCGTTCAAAGTCCCAAATCTTTTCCTTTTACATTTCAGATTTAGGGATGGAGACGTATGACTATAGCAGCGTTTCTCAAACTTTTTAACCTGAAGGAACCCTTGAAATAACTTTCCAGTCTCAGGGAACCCCCTCTGTATCTACAGCTCACTGAACATTAGTGTTACGGTCAGTGGGAATAATGCTCCTTATATTTGTGGTCAATGAGAAGAATCCCCTTCTTAGATAGTTAAAATGATCAATGGTGTCAGTGGGAACTTATCTTAAGGCTCCATGCACACTGGACGCTATAGGGCTGTTTCAGCGTCGGGCAGGAGACGCTGCTCACAAAACGTTCTATTTGCAGTGTTTTGTAAGCAGCGTTTACCGGCGTTTTTGGGCGTTTTTTCCTTCATTGACTTCCATTGACTGCAAAAAACGCCAGACGCCGATTTACCGGCGTCTGGAGTTTTTTGTGGTCAGGAGAACGACTTTTGAACGCCAATTCAGGGCGTTCAGATAACAGCCCAAAAACACCACTGCTGATAAAAGACAATAAACGACCATGTGTGCATGGACACATAGGATAACATAAAGTGGCGTTTTTGGGCTGTTAAAAAAACCGCCAAAATGAGCAAAAACGGTCGTTTTTGAGATACAGTGTGCATGGAGCCTAAAGGTGGACATTGCTCATTGGTCAAGGGACCCCTAGCAACCTATGAAGGAACCCTAAGGTTCCACGGAACCCTGGTTGAGAAAGACTGGACTATAGTATGTCATTGGCCTCATTTAAAGTCCCAAAATCCTTCATATATCCACATGCCCGTGCCAACATCCCTCAAACTTTACATACTATACTGAAGCCAACGTGGTTAAATTATGATACATTGTTGCAGAATACTTTGAGACCCCCCCATTAAATGATGACTCCGGACTCAGGACACATTATTCTATGGATTTAGTAAATTGCTGCAGATAACTAACTTGCCCCCCTGCGTGTCACAATGCCGGTCCTCAGACAGGACTTGGACCTTTTCCACGATGCGATAAATTCCCTTGACCTAGATTTCACCTTTCACGGTCCAGGCCTCTATTTTAAGCTCCTATTAAACCTGCACTGGGCTCACACGTGGCGGCGCATCGCACAGAATTTATACCAACGTTCCTTCGTTTGCTCCTTATGAGGATTGGAAACCAATATTAGACACGCTTGCTGTCTGTGCATCCCAACAATGACACTATTATTATTATTATTCAGGATTTATATCCAACACTTTGTGTGTTGCTTCACATAATAAAAGGGGGACAGTACAGTTACAGTAAAATTCAATACAAGAGAGTTAGGAGAGCCTTGCTTATGAGAGCTTACAATCTAATAGGGAGGGAGTAAGAGGGTTGAGCTGATGGAAGAGTTAAAAGTCCGATTGTTAGGTGGAGGTGGGATAGGCTTCCCTGAAGAAATGAGTTCTCAGGGATTGTTTAAACCTGGACAACGTAGGAGATAGCCGGGGGTAGGGAGTTTCAGAGGATGGGAGAGCTTCTGGAGAAGTCCTGGAGACGATCATGATAAAAGGAGACAAGGGAGCAAGAGATCAGGAGGAGAGGAGAGTTTGGGTGATATATTGAGATAAGATTGGTGATGAAGCTGGGGGAAATCATAGAAATATACACTATATCATCAAAAGTATTGGGACGCCTGCCTTTACACACACAAGAACTTTAATGGATGAGTGAGTTTGGGGTGGAGGAACTTGACTGACCTGACCTCAACCCCATAGAACACTTTTGGGATGAATTAGAGCGGAGACTGCAAGCCAGGCCTTCTCGTCCAACATCAGTGCCTGACCTCACAAATGCTCTTCTGGAAGAATGGTCAAACATTCCCATAGACGTTCCTAAACCTTGTGGACAGCCTTCCCAGAAGAGGTGAAGCTGTTATAGCTGCAAAGGGTGGGCCAACTCAATATTGAACCCTACGGACTAAGACTGGGAGGCCATTAAAGTTCATGTGCGTGTAAAGGCAGGCGTCCCAATACTTTTAACCTGATAGAACACACATTCAATCAATCAATACAATCAATAGATCAAGTGGAATGATGGACAGCTGTAGGTGCTCACCTCGGCTCGCCACTGTGTATCAATTAGGAAAAGACAGGAATGGCGGCACTCCACAGATATTGTCCAAGGCTTGAAATGTATTGTAAATAGCCAGACAATACAGGAAAAATGAAGACGCGTTTCACTCGAATCACTCAAGCTTGGTAATGAGTGAGCTCAAGTGATTCGAGTGAAATGCGTCTTCATTTTCCCTGTATTGTCTGGCTATTTACAATAAATTTCAAGCATTGGACTATATCTGTGGAGTGCCGCCATTCCTGTCTTGTCCCAATACTTTTGGTAATATAGTGTATATTTGGGATAAGATTGGTGATGTAGCTGGGGGGGGGGGGGGGGGGGGAGAATCATAGAAATATATATAATTACATAAAAGTCTTAAGGAGTTTCAGACAAGCAATACAAAGGTACACCGTTACATAGGTAATCAGGTTGAAAAAGACACAAGTCCATCTAGTTCAACCAAAAAAAACAGAAAAATTATTATATAACCATGCAATCCCATATATACAATCCTTCACCCACAGGTGATCCAGAGGAAGGCAAAAAACCCCAGCAAAGCCAATGATCCAATTTTCTACAATGGGGAAAAAAATTCCTTCCTGATCCCCGAGAGGCAATCGGATTTTCCCTGGATCAACTTTACCTATAAATGTCAGTAGCCAGTTATATTATTTACATTAAGGAAAGAATCCAGGCCTTTTTCTAAAGCAATCTACTGAGCTGGAGAGAACCAGGAGAGAACCGCCTCTGGAGGGAGTCTATTCCACATTTTCACAGCTCTAACTGTAAAGAAACCTTTCTGTATTTGGAGATGAAATCTTTATTCCTTTCAGACATAAACCCCCCCCCCCCTTGTCCTCTGTGATGACCTTAAAGTGAATAACTCAACACCAAGTTCACTATATGGACCCCTTATGTATTTATACATGGAGATCATAGCCCCCCCCCCCCATGTATTTATACATGGTGATCATATCCCCCCTTATATATTTATACATGGTGATCATATCCCCCCTTATGTATTCATACATGGTGATCATATCCTCCCTTATGTATTTATACATGGTGATCATATCCCCCCTTATGTATTTATACATGGTGATCATATTCCCCCTTATGTATTTATACATGGAGATCATATCCCCCCTTATGTATTTGTACATGTTGGTCATATCCCCCCTTAATCTCCTCTTCTCAAGAGAGAATAAATTCAGATCCTCTAATCTTTCCTCATAGCTGAGCTCCTCCATGCCTCTTATTAG
>BLSH010003940.1:0-10323 GCA_018402905.1 Glandirana rugosa
GCCATTTATCCAACTGTCCATCCAGAGCCTCTGGTTTATAGACCGGATACATCCTAAATATAGAGCCATTTATCCAACTGTCCATCCAGAGCCTCTGGTTTATAAACCGGAGACATTCTAAATATAGAACCATTTATCCAACTGACCATCCAGAGCCTCTGGTTTATAGACCAAATACATCCTAAATATAGAACCATTTATCCAACTGTCCATCCAGAGCCTTTGGTTTATATACCGGACACATCCTAAATATAGAACCATTTATCCAACTGTCCATCCATAGCCTCAAGTTTATAGACCGGATACATCCTAAATATAGAACCATTTATCCAACTGTCCACCTGGAGCCTCTGGTTTATAGACCAGATATGTCCTAAATATAGAACCATTTATCTAACTGTCCATGCAACGCCTGTGGTTTATAGACCAGATACATCCTAAATATAGAAGATTTTATCCAACTGTCCACCTGGAGCCTCTGGTTTGGGAAAAACAATGTTTGATATCCGCACAGCGTCCTGTGAATGGGCTCCTTCCATAAGGGTGAAGGGTAACCTCTGTGTGAACATTTCATTCCCATTTCTTGTTTCCTTACATCTAATTGGTTTGGGGAATCCACAATTCTCTCCAATCTCATAAGTTTGCTTTTTACAATTGACCTAAATGTAGTCAGTGAATGATAACTGACAAAAGCCAATAATTGGTTACAGAATGTGAGTTTCACATACAGATCAGTAACCAATCGAGGGCCTATGCCAATCATCTTGGTGTGCAAATATGATAAACAATCCTAATCATATGTCATGTTATATTTAATCTGGGGATGATCCCTATGATTATGTTTATCAAAGGCTTATCGACGCAATGCCAAGGTGTCAAAAAATGTGTAGGATAGTTCACATTGGAAAACACGGGCAGATCTTCAAGTTTATTCATGAATGATCACGTGTATGGTAGGGCAACATTGGATCCCATAGCAGTGCCCCTTCGCTGGCCTTAGTAAACATCCTTACACAAAAAACTAGTTGTTGAACTGTCATTTTCCATGTCATTTTATAGATTCCAATCTTACATCAGCATTTTCCATGCCAGTATCTCACCCACATGGGTGATAGATGGATATAAACGGGCTGCATCCCAACTCACTAAATGTCTAAATCTCCCAGGAATAGAGATCTAATCTTACTAAACAAACCTGCTGTTCCCCGACATGGGCTTTACTTTTCTGTAGCACCTTATTGGGTAAAGTAGCTGGAAAATATAAAGATCCCCCCCTCCTCCACTACTGACCTAATTGGTGGGCATTTTTGGGGTTTCTATATTTTAGGTAGTATTTATAATAGCAGAGAAATGGGGTGTTGTGTCCATAAATATTCTGAAATATCCTCTGAATTTACCCCCCTTCTTCATCCCTCCATCTAAAACAGATCTCAATGTTCTCATTAGACCCAATACAGGGTCACCTAACAATTTCTCATAAACATCTAAATCAGATCATTGTCACATGACCTCATTTTCATCATATGCCACGTCCAAAATGACAACCCCTCCCCCCTTATCAGCTGGCTTCAATGTCCTATCTTACCTCGCTGCTAATGATGGCAATGCCCCTTTCTCTTCAATGGTTACATTATTAGGAGATGAGCCCATAGTTCCTGATTATATCCTGTAATCCTTTCCCATCTTTATCATCCAAATGAAGAAACATTTCTGCTGCTGCACATGCAGTGGGTGGTGGAAACGTCCATTTTGTCTGTAAACCTAAGATAGACCTTCTCAGTGGTGTTACTACAGATGACCCCTCAATATCCCCCCTCAAGGAATAATCTATCTTCAATCTAATATCTAAAAAATCTATACAAGTCCTGTGCCAACAAAAACTTCATTAGAACTTTAGGGCTAAAGGCCAAACCTTTCCCCAGAAGGTCCATCTTACCCGATGTGAGGTCAGTGGAGGAGAAGGTGAGAATTGTGTCTTTCTGTTGATGGGGAATCATCTGTTGGGAGGGTTGGCTGAGTGGCAGATGACTTGTTGCAGCGTTGATGTTTCCTACTTCCCCTGAGACCAAATATCTGCTGTTTCCTTCATTCCGATGTACAAAACCAGGCCGGTGTCACCCCTCTATAGATCCTAATAAAGTTGCACTAGCAGAGGAGGAATGTAATGGGTCAGAGTCTGTAGAAGAAGCTCTAGTGATCAGTCTAGATGGAGAGGTGAGAGGGGTAGGTTTTGTGTAGGTGGTGCTCCCAGAGTGCTCCTCATTAGTAGATGTTTAGACTTTAGACATTTTCTCTTTAACTCCTTCAGATTCTCCGGTGAACCCGGTGTGATCTGTACATCCAGACCGGATTGTTCCTTCTGGATAAATGAAATAGTTAAAGCTCTGAGGTCAATGGAGCGCTGGTATGGCTTGTGCATACAGACCTTTGTACTCCTTGTTTGCAAAGCTGGTAACAGTTTAATTTGTAAGTCCCCTTGGAACACTCAGTGCTTTATAATATTCAGCTAAAGTCATGCCATTGAATCCCAATGACAGTTATCTTTTTAGTACATTCATAAGAGATGATTTATTCATATCTCGTGGTTTTTTCACCAAAAACTGTCTGGATCCTTGTGTCTCAGCTGTGATTTTTAAGATCTCATCTGCAGAGGAGGAGAATCCCCCACCTGTTGTAGAGCCAACTGCATAGAGAAAATATATAATACACGTCCATAGAGGGTAGAATATACAGCATCAAAAAGTGGCCGGACATCACCAAAGCAATAAATCTTGATTGTCCATGCATTATAACCTGATGACCTCCCATCATACCACATAAATGTATAGGTGTACAATGAAGGTGAACACAGAGGTGGGCACTGGTAATTAGTGAAGTGGGGGGTTGTGGGATAGTTGGTGGGAATTGGGGAAATGTGGGATGGTGTGTGAGTGTGATGTTGGGGGAGGAGGATGAGGGTCAATTGTGGCATTGAGAACATGGTGAGGAAGTTGGCATGAAGGTTCAGTGGTGGGGTGGTTTAGTCATAGTGGTGATAGGGAGGTCCCTGATCCCCCTGACTAAGCTCCAGGGGGCAGAGTGAAATGCGTTGGGGGCATGACCTGGTTGAAGTCCAGGCTAAGGTTGCCATTATATTCACCTCTCTAGGACACTTTGGATGTGTGACCCCCTTTTTTCCTTGCATCTCTGCAGGAGCCAGGATGGGCTCCATCCCCTGTCAGCACCCCAAATCGCAGCTGTGGATGCACCGTCCATAGATCCCCTTTCTGCCAAGCCTGAGCGGCACACACATCCTTTTCAGGTCATGGTGATAGGGAGGTGTTGGTGTATTGGAGGTGAGCTGGTTGGGTGCAGGTGTGGTGGTGCCCCCATGAAGAGCTGTCAGATGTAACTCCAGATGCAGTCATCCCTGATAGAAGCAGAAGATAAGAAAGCAGAAGGGGAAGGTTGATGGATTCTAAGTAGAGGCATAACTAGAATCTTCAGGGACTCATGAAGGGCCCCCCTGACCTCTTGTCCTGGGGGGCCTTCCCACTAATCCTAGGTTCCTTTACTCCCATTGTTAGGCCCTTTATTATGGTCCTGCAGCAGGCCCCCTTCCTGACATCCTAGGTAGGGTTGCCACCTTTTCTTCAAGCAAACCTGAACACTTTAGTAGCACATAACATGTTTTATGTAGTATATGCTACACATATAGTTTGTGACTAAATAACATTTCTAATCATATGGATTTAATCACAAGAGAACCCCCTTACATCGAGGTCTGAACTTGCAGAATTACATCTGAACTTGCAGAGTTCCCCTTTACATCTGAATCCACAGAGTTCCCCTTACATCTGAATCCACAGAGTTCCCCTTACATCTGAATCCACAGAGTTCCCCTTACATCTGAATCCACAGAGTTCCCCGTACATCTGAATCCACAGAGTTCCCCTTACATCTGAATCCACAGAGTTCCCCTTACATCTGAATGCACAGAGTTCCCCTTACAAAAAGATAGCCACTGCTCCCACCTATAACTGGCCTTTGCAGCAAGGAGCATTGGAGGGCAACAAACCCCTGTTTAATGCATACTGTTAGACAAGTCAATTTGGTTGGTCGCAGGCTGGTCAGTAAGTAGAGATTGGAATTTTTCCTTGAATTTTTTCCTTGGCCTTTTTTTGACATATGTGGCCTTCCAATGTTCCTTGCTGCAAAGGCCAGTTATAGGCGGGGGCAGCGGCTTTCTGTACTGTTGATATATTGGTCAGGAAAGGCACTGACACCTTTGCAGCCATAGTTCTATGTGCTGGGTGTTCAGTGTGCCCCTGTACCTTTAAGGAGGGGTGGGCTCCCTCCAGCCCATCTTCCCTCCACCTATCCATCAGAATGCATGTGTTTGATGGAGGTGTGGGGGGAACAGAACACACGCGGAGAGTAGGAGTGCTCACAAAAGCTTTACTGAAGGGAGAAAGGTTAGCCTGCAGCCAGGCGACAGGAATTACCGACAGTCAGGGGCCAAGAGACTGTTTGGGCACACGGGAGAGGCAAAGTTCTGGTAACATAGAGTCAGTTTACTCACAGGGGGGCACGCGGCGGCGTGGCGACAGAGTTAATCCTCCTTCGGGGAAAACAGCACACAGCAGAGGGCACAAAGCAACAGTCCTTGTCTGGGCAGCACACAGTGGATGGCACATGGGGGGGGGGGCAAGGTAATCCTTGTCCAGGGGGTGAAAAATCACGCAGCAGGGGCACAAAGCAACAGTCCTGGTGCAGGCAACACACAACGGATGGCACACGGGGGGGAGGCAAAGTAATCCTGGGAGAAGCAAGGAGATTATTCTGGGGTCTCTGGCCGCAGCCCCGGACCACACAGACTAACAGCACTTGGGGTGAGAGGAGCCAGGGAAGAACAACCTTGCAGCCCCGCTCCGACACTTTTAAAAGCCGGGCTGGGTGTACTTGTCTCCAGGCAACCTTCCGACCTGATGTTGGGTTGCCATGGCGACAAGCCCTGCCCCCCTCTCCGGGCCGCGCAGGGAGCGCAGCCTTTGTCTCCCCAGCGGGCACGGAACGCGGGAGATCAGGATCTTTCTGTGCGGGGACAGGAGGGGGGAGCGCGCGGCAACAAGCTGCCAGCCTGCGGGTGAGAAATCTCACCCACAGGTTTGGCGGGGGGGCTGACATCCCAGTGCTGGGCCGTGAGCAGAGGATGCTGCCTCAGTAGGGGGCAGCCCTCTGGCTCCGGCAAATGGCAGAGAGGGGAGGGGGGCAGGAAAGGGACAGGGAGGGGGGGAAGAGGAGAGCGGCTGTGACAATGTGCTTCTACTGTGGGCTACAGGTAACAGGGTGCCTTGTTGGGGCCTGTAGCTTATACATGCAATTGCAGAGTTCCCTTTACATCTGAACTGGCAGAGTTCCCCTTTACATCTGAATCTACAGAGCTCTTCTTTACATCTGAATCTGTAGAGTGCCCCTTTACATCTGAATCCACAGAGTTGCCCTGTACATCTGAGTCTTCAGAGTTCCTCTTTACATCTGAGTCTGCAGATTTTTCCTTTACTCTTGAATCCGCAGAGTTCCCCTTTACATCTGAACCTGCAGAGTTCCCTTATATGTTACATACTCTGATGTAAGGGAGAACTCTGGGGGCCCCCTTATAAAAAGGGGCTTCCAGATTCTGATAAGTCCCCTACCCTCAGACCCCCACAAGCACCGGCCAGGATTGTGGGGATGAGGTTCTTGTCCCCATCAACATGGGGACAAGGTGCTTTGAGGTGGGGGGGCACTCGCTTGTCCCCCCCAATCCTAACCGGCCAGGGCTGCATGCTTGGATAAGGGTCTGGTTTGGATTTTAGGGGGAACCCCACGTCAATTTTTTTAAAAACATTTGGCGCGGGGTTCATCTTAATATCCTGACCAGACCCGAAGAGCCCCGGTTTGGACTGGGGGGGACCCCATGCACTTTTTTCCAGCGTTTTTTGTTTATTGCCGGGAACCGCCAATACATTACAGCCGCGATTTTAAATGACAATTTTTCCTATGGAAATGTCATTTTGCTCTGCTATGTTCTACACCTCACAGAGATGCGTCCTTTTACACACAGACTAAGGGGACCCCCCCGGCACGATATTTAAAGGGATTTTTCTTTTTTTTTTCACTTTAAGCGTTATTAAAATCACTGCTCCTGAAAAAAACGATTGATTTAAAACCTTTTTTTTTCATTGATACGTCCCCTAGGGCAGGACCCGGGTCCCCATACACTTTTTAGGGCAAAATTGCATAACCCTTTAAAATGAGCACTTTTGATTTTTCATGTTCGAATCCCATAGACTGTAATGATGTTCGGATGTTCGCCCAAACTTTTTGTCTGTTCACATGTTCTGGTGTGAACCAAACCGGGGGGAGTTCGGCTCATCCCTACTGAGGACATCTCCCCTCCCAGTCCTCCCCCTCCTCCTCCCCCCTCCTCCTCCTCCCCCCTCCTCCCCCTCCCCCTCCTCCCCCGTCCTCCCCCTCCCCCTCCTCCCCCTCCCCCTCTCACATGGAGTTGCAGCCAGAGACAGACTAGAGGCTGAAGGAGAACCTTCTGGAGAGAGGAGGATGGAGGGGCCATAGAGGGGGGCATCAGGGTGGGGGGCGGTAATGTGGGGTCACTATGTGGAGAACCATGGGAAACAATTTGGGATCGCTATCATAGGGGGGAGGGGAACCACGAGGGACAATATGGGGTCACTGTGGGGGAGGGGCAGTACAGGGAACACAGGAAGTGAATGACAAGCAACATATTGGGGGGGATTATGGGACAGAAAATGATTTCTTTTCACTTTTGCAGAACGATGTAATAGGAGGACCCAGCCAAACCTTCCATTCAGTGTTATGGGATCGGGCAGATCCTTGTACTATGGAGATGATGGAAAGTAGATTGTACAATCAGATTGTATAGTGTATGGTCACCTTTAGGGATCATTCACAGCAACAGTTACTCTGACCATACACTGGGAGATTTTCATATGAACGTCCGTATGAACATTGACACCAAAATCTCCTCAGTACCTCCAATGACTCCCATGGCCGATGTCCTTCAAATGTACTTTAACCCCTTCACAACTGCACTACAACTGAATGACAGCTACACCACTGTGCTGGGAGGCCAACAAATGACGTGCTTGTGTTTCCCGTGCACCCCCTGCGGTGTGCATCACCAGTGATCTCTGATCGCTGTGTCTTTGGGATGTAGCTGATCACAGATCAGGGTAAAGAGCCAATCACAACTCATCGCTGTTCAGGGTAAAGAGCCAATCACAGCTGATCACAGATCAGGGTAAAGAGCCAATCACAGATGATCACAGATCAGGGTAAAGAGCCAATTGCAGCTGATCACAGATCAGGGTAAAGAGCCAATCGCAGCTGAGCACAGATCAGGGTAAAGAGCCAATTGCAGCTGATCACAGATCAGGGTAAAGAGCCAATCACAGTTGATCACAGATCAAGGTAAAGAGCCAATCACAGCTGAGCACAGATCAGGGTAAATAGCCAATCACAGCTGAGCACAGATCAGGGTAAAGAGCCAATCACAGCTGATCACAGATCAGGGTAAAGAGCCAATCACAGCTGATCACAGATCAGGGTAAAGAGCCAATCACAGCTGATCACAGATCAGGGTAAAGAGCCAATCACAGCTCATCACAGATCAGGGTAAAGAGCCAATCACAGCTGATCACAGATCAGGGTAAAGAGCCAATCACAGCTCATCACAGATCAGGGTAAAGAGCCAATCACAGCTGAGCACAGATCAGGGTAAAGAGCCAATCACAGCTGATCACAGATCAGGGTAAAGAGCCAATCACAGCTGATCACAGATCAGGGTAAAGAGCCAATCACAGCTGATCACAGATCAAGGTAAAGAGCCAATCACAGCTGAGCACAGTGTAAACAGGATTTGTCAGTTATTGGCAATCCTCTCCTCACAGAGGAGATCTGATAACTGGCAAATCCACACAGAGAACATCTACAGCAATCATCAGTGCCCATCAGTTGCTGCCAATCAGTGCCATGCCACCAAATGAAAGTTCTATCTGTCTCAAAAAATGATAAAAATGTGATATGGGTACAGTGTTGCATGACGGCGTAATTGTCATTCAAAGTGTGACAGTGCTGACAGCTGAAAGCTCTGGGCAGGAAGAGGGTGAAGTGCCCGGTAGGTAAGTGGTTAACCACCTCCCGCCCAGTGATGCCATATGACGTCGCAGATTGTGAGTGGAGATTTCTGAATGATGGGTGCAGCTGCAGGCATCATTCACATATCGTTTTTTAGAGCCGGTGATTCTGTGCCCCATAAGAATGATCATAGCGGCAGCTCAGCCGACTGATCGTTCTTCCAGGAAGGAAGTGGGGACGCCCCGCCCTTCCCGCTGCCCTCCGGTGCTTCTCTGGGTAGGGTTGCCACCTCATCCCTTTAAACCGGAACACATGAATCCCTCAGGGTGTTCTGAGGATAATGTAATGCAGATGAGGCACCACGTGAGTTTAATTATCACCTTAATCAGCCTCAGAGCAGCCTGTGTAATTCATACGTGTTCGGGTTTATAGGGATGAGGTGGCAACTGTATCTCGGGGTCCCCCCGTGCCATCGGCGGCCCGGAGTATGAATCGTCCCCCGGTGGAAGTTGATCATAGAGCTGACTGGTCATCATCTGGTCACCAGTCATCTCTATGACCCTCTGAGGCCCGGGCACAACGTTATGACGTCACGTCCGGGCCGGCTTTAGTAAACAAAGCCGTGGATGAAGCCTGGAGGAGAGATGTGGGGGGAGGAGAGATGTGGGGGGAGGGGAGGTCTTATAGACCCCCCCAGATCTCTCCATAAAGAGGACCTGTCACACACTATTCCTATTACAGGGGGTGTTTACATTTCTTGTAATAGGAATAAAAGTGATCAAAAAGAGAGACAGTGTAAAAATAAATAAAATAAAGTTAAAATAAAGAATCACAATAAAAAAATGTAAAGCGCCCACGTCACCGCGAGCTCACGCACAGAAGCAATCGCATACGTAAGTCGTGCCCGCATATGTAAACGGCATTCAAATCACACATGTGAGGTATGGCCACGATCATTAGAGCGAGAGCAATAATTCTATCACCAGACCTCCTCTGTAACTATAAACTGGTAACCTGTAAAAAATATTGAAGCGTCGCCTATGGGGATTTTTAAGTACTGAAGTTTGGCGCCATTCCACGATTGTGCGCAGTTTCAAACCATGACATGTTAGATATCCATTTACTCAGCGTAAGATCATCTTTCACATTATGCAAAAAAATTGGGCCAACTTTACTGTTTTGTTTTTTTAATGCATGAAACCGTTTTTTGTTTTTTTTAAATGCTTTTGAAAAATGTCTGCGCAAATACGGTGCGAGATAAAAAATCAGCAACAATCGCCATTTTATTCCCCAAGGGCTGTGCCAAAAAAACGAAATGTTTGGGGGTTCTGAGTGATTTTCTAGCAAACAAATTGTGTTTTTTACATGAAGGAGCGAAGCGTCAGAATTGGCCTGGGAAGCAAGTGGTTAAAAACCGTGTGATTGGAATGAATGGACTTTCCTGAATGAAATCCAATTCACTGCTAGAAATTTCTTCATTCCAGAAACATTTTCCATCCGACTCCTTCCAATTTCCTCATCACCGCCATCACTCCCTTCCCTTTCACTCCACCAACCATAGGAGAATGGAGGGAAGGATCTTCCAATGAGAAGATTGGAAGGAGATTGTAGGAGTGTATGGGCAGCTGAACACGGCCATGTTCCCGATGTTCTATGGCTTCCGTCACCAACAAAGAAAACAATGTGAGGTTGTATTGTTTGTGCCGAGCGTTCCCTCACCTTGTATAATATTACACCGAGCCGCAGCCCATAGACTTCTATAGAAGAGAGCCTAACACCTCATTACACCGCACAACAGCGCCCCCACACTGCACACCAGAGAAAACGCATTGTACACCCAATAACATGGGCTGTGTGCTGTGACTGAGCCCCAATGTTCCCCCTCCCCTCTACTGGAATTGTCCAATCCAGAGAGAGGAGTGTCTGTAATTCTCATTACATGTGATGCCCCTCCCCCATACACAGCCCTCCCTGCCTGCTCACCCCTGCCCCCATATAGAGCCCTCCCTAGAACACAAATTTCTCACAACTTGTTTACTTTCCCTGTCCACACAGATCTCACATATTACTTCCCTCACTCATACAACTCACCAACCTCCTTCACTCAAATGATCCATTTATCCAACTGTCCATCCAGAGCCTCTGGTTTATAGACCTACCTGTCAACCTATTTACCTAGTAAAC
>BLSH010003940.1:46770-60947 GCA_018402905.1 Glandirana rugosa
GAAGGACGCAAATTTCATTTGGCTACAACATCGCACGACCGCTAAATTGTCAGTTAAAGCGATGCATTTCCAGACTCGCAAAAAGTGCGCTGGTCCTAAACTGGGAAATCCTTCTGGGGCTGAAGTGGTTAAACTAAGGTACCACTTTTAGAAGCCAACAGTACACTGTAACATACTAGGCCCCTTGAATGCACAGTGATGGGTATAAGATCCCCCCGCTCATTGCCAAAACAGGGGATTTGTAACATGTTAAGCACTGGTAACAGTGCTGGGAGCACGCTCTCTGCACATTTGTACGGAAATGTGTCCACTCTTGACCAAGGCCCACCCATCAAGAGACTGCATACTTGCGTAGTGTCGGCCCTAAGAGGTTAAGGCACCATAATTCACAAGCCAGAAAGTATTTAGGGATAGCAATCCAGCCTTCCCCTATGCATAAAATAAATGATACCTGCAGAGATAATTCAGCCTAGAACAGAACCAAAGTTCGGTTTTCCTTACCTGTAAACCAGCTTTAGCAGAACGTGAAACAGAGGCCGCCTTGGCTTTGCCAGAGTCTTTACCAGCTTTACCACCAGCCTGCAGAAAGACGGCACAGTGTTAATCATACACAAGCAATTCAATATTTTTTAGATTTTCAAATCTACAGAAAAGATATAGCTTTCATTGGCAAAACATAACATTTTACTGTCCTGTTTACAATTAGGCTTCATGCAAACTGGACGTTCTAAAAAATGCCAGTAGCTTTAGCTGTAGAATGAGTTTTGCAGCAGCATTTTTTAATATAAATATATATATATATTTTTTTTTTAATTGAAGTTTTCTATAAAGATGTGTTAAAGTTTACAAAAAAACAAACAGTTTGAAAATGTGCAATAAAGCCCATAAAGGCTTTAAGTATATTTAAAGTGAAGGTCCGCATAATACTAAAAACAATTAAAAAGTCATCAGCTACACATACAGTAGCTGCTGACTTTTAATAACAGGACACTTACCTGTCCTGGAGTCCAGCGATGTCGGCACCCACCGGGTCCATTGCGGGTAAAGGAACCCAGCAGTGTAGCATTACAGCTTCATGCAGGACGCCCTACTGCACATGCGCAAGGCTCCGCTGCACTCTGCTGTTGGTCCTGAGCCCCCGGATGTGTGGAAAAGGACACCCGTCTAAAGATAGGTGTTCTCCCACCCATGGAAGTCCCTTCACCTTTTTTTGTGCCTATCCAATGTGAGTTCAGCCATACAACTGTATGGCTGAACTCACATTGCACAGACATCGAATGCAACCGGCACCCGAGTTGCGGGTGCGAATCCCTTGCAAGGTCTGTGCTCGCACAAGTGTGAACTGGGGCTGAAGCTTTTTATCAGAGTACGAGAGTTTTTACAGCTGAGAAAAAAAAAAAAAAAAAAGCTAATAGCCTATGTGTGCGCATGGATATGTAGGATAACATGCTGGAGAGTTTACTGGCTGCAAAAAAAAAAAATCTAAAGCCAAAAACAGCAGCTGTAAAAACTTCCAGTGTGCATGAGGCCTAAGGCTGGACGTAAAAAAAAAAAAAAAAAAAACCAGTAACAGTGGTGGAAAGCAGTAGCTGTAGAGTGAGTTTTTCCAGCGTTTTTGTAGTAGCGTTTCTTTAGCTTAACAAAACAACAAAACTATTCACCCATAAAAGCTTATGGGCTCAAAAACTCTGATAAATGCAGAATAGCAGAATTTTCAGCTTTATTTTGGAGTTTTCAGCTTTGTTCAGAGTAAGGCCTCATGCATCCAGGATGTTTGACTGTTTTACAGCAGCTATTTTTAGCTGTAGAAGTTTTTTCTACAGTCAAACTCCCCATCAAGTTATCCTATGTGTTCATGCACACATGGGCTGTTAACTGTTTTTAGCTGGGGCGTTTTTGAGCTGTAAAAAAACAAAAAAAGACCAGTGGGTTCTGAGACACTTTCAGCTGTAAAAATGTTCAAATGCTCAAAAATGCAACTAAATGTCAATCCACAGTTTTGGATCAATTGAGAGAAAAAAAAAAAAAAACCCACAACAGATAAGCTACTGAAGTTCTTTTAACATCCTGTGTGCATTACAGCTGAAAAACTCCTTTCAGAACCCACTAGTCTTGGGCTTTTTTTTACAGTTCAAAACCGTTAACAGCCCATGTGTGCATGAACACATAGGATAACATGATGGGAAGTTTATGGACTGTAGGAAAAACGTCTGCAGCTAAAAACGGCTGCTGTAAGGCCTCACACAGGATGTAGTAAAAACGTCAGCGTTACAGCAGCGCTGAAAACACATCTTACTACATTTTGCAATTACTGTTTTTGTAAGTTTTTCACTCCATATAATGTAAAAACGCCTAAAAACGTTGATGCTGACGTTTTTTGCTGTGTTTTTCGTTTTTTTACTGCTCCTGGAAGCAAAGGCTGTCTTTTTCTACTGCCTCTAAACACCTCTGACAGTTTATGTGTGTATGGACACTAGGCTAACATGGAGGGGCTTTTAGAGTCAGGGGAAAAAAAAACAAAAACAGCTGCTGTAAGAACATCCTGTGTGCATGAGCCCTAAAGCTTCATGCACACTGGACGCTTTTTCAACCTCCCCTGAATGATTTTTTTCTGAAAGCTAGAAGACGGCATCTAAAACGCCCATTTTGCATGCCGCGCTTGTGTCTTAAAATTTTTTTTTAAATGGAATCATCAATAAGCGAAACGCTCCTGGACGAGAGTTACCGCGTTTAGCAGCGTTCAACATCTGAAACGCCATTTTTTTTTGCACTCAGAAAAAAGCCTATAAAACGTGACTGCCTGAAAACGACTCGAAACGAGCCTGTGCAAATGTACACACAACATTAACCACTTCCCATCCACTCACATCATATGACATCCTGGACTTTGGTGATATCTGAATGGTGCCTGCAGCTACAGGCACCAATCAGGTTGTTTTTTCCAGCCAGCGATTCTGTGCAAGATAAAAGTGGTCTCTGCAGCAGAATCGCCACTAGATCACTTATCAGCGGTGGGAGAGGTGCCCCCTGCTGGTTTCCTGTCATCTACCCCACATACCGGATCCGCCGGCAGCAGCGGAGATGATCGGTTCCTCTCCCCCCAGTGTCCGTGAGCCCCTCAGCTCCATAACATGGCAGGGCGGAAGCGACGTCACAAGTCACTTTCGCCCAATGCTCTTAAAGGGCCCATTTTTTTTTTATAACTTTTTTTTTTGCATTTTACTGTAAATATGAGATCTGATGTCTTTTGGCCCCGCATCTCATATTTAAGAGGTCCTGGCATGTTTTTTTCTATTACAAGGAATGTTTACATTTCTTGCAATAGGAATAAAAGTGATCATTTTTTTTTTAAAGTGTAAAAAATAAATATAAAATATTTAAAGCGCCCCGTCCCTGCGACCTCGCACACAGAAGTGAATGCATACGCATGTCCCCGCCCACATATGAAAATGGTGTTCAAACCACACATGTGAGGCATCGCTGCGATCGTTAGAGCGAGAGCAATCATTTTAGTACTAGATGATCTCTGTCACTCAAAACGGATAACCTGTAGAATTTTGTAAAATGCCGCTAATAGAGATTAAGTTGCAGTTTGTCGCCATTCCACGAGAGGACGCAATTTTGAAGCATGACATGTTGGGTATCAATTTACTTGGTGTAACATTATCTTTCACAATATGGGAAAAAAAGTGGCCTAACTTTACTGTTGTCTTATTTTTTAACTCAAAAACCCAAACAAAAAAAAAAACACATGATTGTAAGACCGCTGTGCAAATACGGTGTGACAAAGTTTTGCAACGACCACCATCTTATTCTCTAGGGCAGGGGTCCTCAAACTATGGCCCTCCAGTTCAGGAACTACAATTCCCATCATGCCTAGTCATGTCTGTGAATGTCAGAGTTTTACAATGCCTCATGGGATGTGTAGTTCCGCAACAGCTGGAGGGCCATAATTTGAGGATACCTACTTTAGGGTGTTAAAAAAAAAAAAAAATATTTATATATAATGTTTGGGGGTTTTAAGCAATTAAATCTGGTTTTAACTTGTAAACACCAAGTCCAAGAAACAGGCCTGGACATGAGGTGGTTGAATGAGCTCAGGGGCAGGTGGAAAAAATCCATATGCCCCTGAACGTCTATCAGCCTCAGTGTGCAAGAGGCCTGAAACTGTCCAAAACAGTCCTGTGTGCATGAGGCCTAAGATACGATAAGTGAAAATAAATTCAATATATTTGGGATTGTAGACTTTTAGGCTTCATACGCAGGCGTAAATAGCAAAACATCGGGACCGGCGCCAGGCAAAAAAATGGCGTCAAAAACATGATTTCGGCTGCGTTTTGCATCTGCGTCAATAGGCGTTTTGTTAAAAAAATAAAAATTCTCAATTTAACCTGAAAACGCCGATTAACACCGCTACAGCGTTAATGAGCGTTTTGCCAGCTCAGCATCAAAACCCCCCCCCCCCATAACGCTACAGCCTCAGAACGCACGGGTCCTGCGTCCGATTCACAGCTTAAGAACACTGATGCCATCTGCAGCTCAAAAACTTCAGCGTTTGTATGGGGGCCATTGAATAACAAGGATAGCTAGCGTCCGTGTGTATGAGGCCTTATGCAGCAGGGCCCTCCAACTCTTGCTGGAATTGTACTGTCTCCCTCCACTTTGTAAAGTGCCATGCAAACTGTTGGCACTATATAAATCCTGAATAATACTAAATACGTCCTAATAAAATGATGCATTTAGTAGACTCTGGCAGGGTGTTACATCATCCCATGTAGTGTTCTTTGTTCTCTCCCCCCTTTGCCGATATAACCTGGGGCTTCTAACCAACGACACAAAAAAGGTGTAGACAAAGTTTTACGCAGCAAGGCCACACGGCATGCATTTTTAGATTAGAATATAAATAAAAAAGAAAAAAAAAACCTTTGTTACGTGAACTTTTCTCAACTTTCACACGTGTTAAGCAAATATGGAAGCCTCTCTAATCAATCTAAAACTAGTAAAAGTGCATGTGGCTCTGGTATTGAAATTGTACTGTCTGCCCTAATATTGTAAAGCGCTGCACAAACTGTCAGCGCTATATAAATCCTGAATAATAATAATAAGGGTAGGGGAAAAAAAAAAAAAAAAAAAAAGGGGGGAGAAGTAAAAAGCACATTCTATGATTGTGTAAAAAAAAAAAAAAAAAATAATATTATATATATATATTTTTTTTTTTTATAAACACACCCACCCAGCTCACTCCCCAGCTTTGCAATAGAAGCCATTGCAGTAGTGAAGCGCCAGGCTTTTGTGCTGGGTGTTCTGCTGCTCTCACCCATCCTGCACATAGAAATAAAGGCCATGTATGGCCATGATCACATGCAATCCCTCCTGATGGCCTAGGTGCATTGCCATTCAATGGATGGCGGGTTACATAGCCCTTCCAGCAGCAGCAGGCTGTGACCCGGGAGGAGGACACGTGCTGTAGCCAGAATCAGGAAGCGTTAGCTCGGCTCCATTCTCCCTCCCAGCCCCCATGACTGTACATACACGGTCGGGGAGATAGAGAAGCACGTGCAATGCCTCCCCGTCCCCACTCACACTCACCATATTGTCTCGGAGTACAGGTCACCAACGTCCACAGCACAGCTCACAATAAAGCCAACTTGTCTGCAGCCATATAAAAACCCGGGAACCTCGAGACCAAGGCCTTAGTAAGCGACCAATAGCGGGGTGCAGCGTCAGCAGAAGGCGTGGCCTGTGAGGGAGAAGGCGGATTAGGCGGGGTAGTTGTTGCTGCTGCTCCATTGTTTGGTAACACTGTGGTATGAGGAAGGAGCAGAGCTCGTGCTGAGGGAAGCAAAGCAAGCGCTGGGAATCCCGCTTCCTTTGTGTAAAGAAAGCAGCCATGTCTGTGAAACTCACATTCATCCATGAGGCAATGCGCACTAGCTTCCTGTGTCATTGCACACCAGTCAGATATGTAATTGGGGCTCATTCACAAAACACAGTATTTAGATACACATAATGCATCGTTTTCTACCCATCCAAATAGAGCACTATAGGAATCGATGAGACCATACACACGTGCAGAAAAGGGCTGTACATAGGGTTGCCACCTCATCGCTTTAAAACCGAACATATATGGAGTACACAGGTTCTGGGGCTGATTAGGGTGGTAATTAAACTCACTTGGTGCCTTATCTGCATTAAATTAGCATCAGAACCTGTGTAATTTATATGTGTTCGGTTTTAAAGGGACATGTGTGCAGCTTGTACACATATATATGCATGTACATATGTAAAGCCGCTGGAAGCATTGCACGCATCTAACGCTTTAAGCGCATGTTTTACTCAGGATCTTCTATGAGCTCAGCCTACAAGAACCTGCGTTCCATGCGGAAAATGTGCATACGCCTGTGTGAATGTGCCCCTAAAAGCATCTTTTTATGAGTAGCTGCGTTTACACAAATGAAATGTCTGCGTACAGGGACTGTTAAGCCTGGTTTTCTGCAGCTAAATATAGTGCGGCACAAGTCTAGATGCAGGAGAAATTTATCCACAAAGTATATGTTCCCAGATCAATTCCTCCGCCATGAACTCAAGTAGCCTGAGGATTTAAGCCTCGTACACACGGTGCGGGGGTCATACGACCGAACGGGCCAAATCATATGTTGGCTGTTGTATCTCGCGTACTGACGTGCACTAAGCGATCGTACAACCAAGCTGAACGCAGTGGCGTGTTACGAGCGTATAAAGAGGAAGTTCAGGTGAATGTGATTTGTGAATTAGGAACGTAGGTTTACACCAACGGACACTTCCGGCCGTTCCTGACTTCTGAGCATGCCTGTTTTGCACATACAACTTGTTGGACCAACTTCTCTGTACACACGATACAACGATCGTATGAGCACTTGTACAACCAAAGTTTACTAGTCTGCTCATCCAACTTCTGTTGTACGACCGTCGCACGTCGGCTGTTCTAATCGCGTGTACTAACTATACGACCGTTTTCATACGACCGTTGCACCATGTGTATGGGGCTTTAGACCACTTTCACACTGAGGCGGTTTGCAGGTGCTTTAGCGCTAGAAATAGCCTCTGCAAAGCGCCTGAAAACCGCCTCCCATTCATTCCAGTGTGTCTTTTCACACCCGGGCGGTGCGCTTGCGGAACGTTCCGAAACGTCCTGCAAGCAGCATCTTTGGGTTGGGTTGGGAGCGCTGTATACACCTCTCCCAAAACGCCCCTACCCATTGGAATGAATAGGCAGCACTTTCAAATCTCCTTAAAAGCGATTTGAAAGCACTGCTAAACGTGAGTTTTTAGCCCTTTTTTGGGGTTAAAAGCTCCCCCCTAGCAGCCAAAAAGCGCCACAAATGGACCAGCAGCTCAGTGTGAAAGGAGCCTTATGCTTCCCACAGATCCAGTTCTCCCTCATTTAAATGTACTTGCATTTACATGCGTTTACATCCATATACATGCATTTGGACATGTTATTATCATACAGGATTTATATAGCGCCAACAGTTTGACAACAGAGGGCAGACAGTACAGTTACAATACAATTCAATACAGGAGGGCCCTGCTCATTAGAGCTTACAATCTATGAGGGATGTTCAGAGTATCCATTCTGCCCCTGGACCCTACAGGATTCTATTTTTCCTGAACGCAGGTAAATGCACAGTATGAATTATACCATTTAAAATCATGAAAGGCATTATTATGTGTTTATAAATGTCCTAAAAAACACATTATAAACCAGTGTGACTGGGGCCCACTTACATTGTTGGGATTTAATGCTCGCATTCTGACGCGCTGCAATGCATGTGTTGTGCCCCCCCCCCCAATAAGGCTAGGTTCACACTCTTGCAAGTTTGCGACCTGGATTTGAGTGGGCACAACAGCTTATTCATTTGAATGGGCTGCTGTGCCTATGCTTCATGCAGGAAAAAGTTTCCTGCAGTATTTTAAAAATGCAGCAGCCAGGAAATCACATGGTGTCTTTGCACCATGTGATTGCCCTGCAGTTCCTACACCTGCAATTGCAAAACAGCTTTTTTGATGCGTGGGGGTGCCATTATGAATGGCAGCCCTGCACACTTTTAACCACTTCTCTACCACGCTATAGCCAACAGCGGTCGTCCAGTTTTGGAAGGGTGTCCATGGACATCTTCCCGGAAGCACGCCTCCCATACGCCCCCTTGGGTGTGCATCCAGCGCGCTCTGTGATCACTGTGTCCTTCAGACACAGCTGATCACAGATCACAGTAAAGGCTCAATCAAAGCAGCCCTTTACCATGTGATCAGCTGTGTGCAATCACAGCTGGTCACCATGTAAACAAAATTGACAGTTATCGGCATTCCTTTCCTCACATGCTGTCACAACGTAAGTAGAGGACAGCCGGTAACCGGCATTTCTGACGCACACATTTACACTGGTAATCAGCCTCATCAGTCGCGATCAGTGCAGCTTTTCAATGCCCATACGTGCAACCTATTAGTGTTTATCAGTGCAGCCTATCAGTGCCCATCAGCGCCACCTATCAGTGTCTCCTCATCAGTGCCCATCAGTATTGCCTATCAGTGCAGCCTCATCAGTTCCGCCTTATCATTGCCCACCAGTGCAGCATATCAGTGCAGCCTATCATTGCCCATCAGTGCAGCATATCAGTACAGCCTATCATTGCCCATCAGTGCACCCTCATCAGTGCACATCAGTGAAGGAGAAAAATTACTTGTTTGCAAAATGTTATAACAGAAAATATGAAAACAGCCTTTTTCGTTTGTTTAGAAAAAAATTTAAAAAAGTGGTGATTAAGGCCTCTTACACATGGGCATATTAACAAAACGCCGGGACCGACGTCCGGAAAAAATCGGCGTCACACACACATACACACACGCGATTTCGTCCGCGTTTTGCATCGGCGTTAATGCACGTTAGTGAGTGTCAGCGCTATGTTGCGTTTTGCTTAAAAAAACGTTCCTCTGCTATTTTTGGACCAGAAAACGCCAGTGCTTAAAAAAGCCGGTTAACGCCGCTACGGCAATAATGCGTGTTAGTGAGTGTTTTGCCGGCTCAGCGCCAAAAACTTTCTAACGCTACAGCCTCAGAACACGTGGGTCCTGCGTTAGATTTACAGCTTAAGAACCCCAACGCCATCTACAGCTCAAAAACGTCAGCATTTCTATGGGGCCATTGAATAACATGGAGAGCTGCAAAAAACGCTCAAAAACGCGGCAGTAAAAAAACGTCTGTGTGTATGAGGCCTAAACACCACCAAAAGAAAGCTCTATTTGTCTCAAAACATGTGAAAAGTTTTATATGGGTACAGTGTTGCATGACCGCGCAATTGTCACTCAATGTGCAACAGTGCCGAAAACTGAAAATTGGCCTGGGCAGGAAGGGGGTGAAAGTGCCCAGTATTTAAGTGGTTAAAGAGCAGCAGGTTTTGACTGCTGGTGGTTACAAGTGCAGGAATTGCTGTGATTCCCCCACCCGCAATATCCTAATAAAGATAGTATCTGTTTTACAGTGCAGTGCTTTTTGACAAATGCATTGCTGTTTTTTTTCTGTGCTTTAGTGTGTTGGGAGGCAAATAGAAATCAATGGCAGCACATCAAATGCATACAACATGCCATTTTATATGTTGGCAACAGGTAATAAAGGATATGTTCACCTTTGATAACATGCTACACCAGTATTTAGGATGTAACATGTAACCCAAGAGCACCTGCCTGCACTCCTCTGACAGCGGGCAGGGAATCTTCTCTTCACAGACTAGGCCTAATAGACACAGGGCATTAAAATGGCGCAGTTATGGCATTTGATGGTTTAAATTTTTGCCTCTAAACTCCCCTCTACGTTATCCTATGTGTCCATGCTTTGCAGAGAAAGGCACTTAAGCCTCGTACACACGGTGCGATGATCGTACGACCGAACGGCCAAAAACGTATGTCGGCTGTTGTCTCTCGCGTAGGGTTGCCACCTCATTCCTTTAAAACCGAACACATATTAATAACACAGGTTCTGTGGCTGATTAAGGTGGTAATTAAACTCACTTGGTTGCCTTAGGCTGCATTCACACAGGGGCGACCCGACTTTGACGCGACTTTGCTAGGCAATTTCAGCGCGACTTTCAGCGCGACTTCCAGCGCGACTTCCAGGGACTTGAGGCGACTTTACAACACGACTTTTTCCAGGCGACTTTGCCTTGACCAATCAGAAAAGGGAGGGAGGGGGTTGCCTAAAAATAAATTCTATTCTTTTCACTACAAAGTCGCTTTTATTTAGATGGGGGATCCGACTTGGAGGCGACTTCTATTCAATTCTATGGGCACAAGTCGGATAGAAGTCGCCTAGAAGTAGTACAGGAACTTTTTCTGAAGTCGTTCCGACTTCAGTAGTGTACATTAAGACGGCTCCCATTCATTTCAATGGGATTTCAGATGTCAAGCGACCTGGGGCGACTTGAGGCTACCCAAGTCGGAGCGACAGTCGCCCCTGTGTGAATGGTGCCTTACCTGCATTCAATCAGCCTCAGTTAAGCCTCATACACACGGGACAATGATCGCATACAACATGTCGTACTAACGACCGTTGTATGCGATATTGATCGTTCGTATGTGCGATTAGAACAGTCGAACATACGATGGTCGTACAAGGGAGTTGTATGAGCAGACTAGAAAACTTGGTTGTACCAACAAGCGGTCATACGACCGTTGTATCGTGTGTACAGAGCAGTTGGTACAAGTTGTATTGTGCAAAACACGCATGCTCCAAAGTCAGGAACGGCCGGATGCTAATTACATGCACCTGAACGTTCTTCTGTGCTCGTACGATCGTGTAGTGCAGTCAGTATGCTAGATACAACAGCCAACATATGATTTGCGACGATCGTACGTACGATCGTCGTCCCGTGTGTACGAGGCTTTAGAGTTGCCACCTCATCCCTTTAAAACCGAACACATATGGATTGCACAGGTTCTGAGGCTAATTTAATGCAGATAAGGCACCAAGTGAATTTAATTAGCCCCTTAATCAGCCACAGAACCTGTGTAATTCATATGTGTTCGGGTTTAAAGGGATGAGGTGGCAACCCTAATCTCGCGTACTGATGTACACTAAGCGATCATATGACCAAGCCGAATGTAGTGACGTGTTACGTAGCGTAGAGGAAGTTCAGGTGAATGTGATTTGTGAATTAGGAACGTAGGTTTACACGAATGGACACTTCCGGGCGTTCCTGACTTCTGAGCATGCATATTTTTGCACATAAAACTTGTTGGACCAACTTCTCTGTACACACGGTACAACAGTCGTACGACCACTTGTTGTACAACCAAAGTTTTCTAGTCTGCTCATCCAACTTCTGCTGTACGACCGTCGCACATTGGCTGTTCTAATCGCACGTACTAACGGTCGGATGATCGTACAACAAGCGGTTGTACGACCATTTTCATACGACCGTCGCACCGTGTGTAATGGGCTTTACAGGCAGAAAGAGAAACACATCATTTGCGAGTTCAGGAGAGGGGTGTTTGATGGGAAAAAACACTAGATGCACTTAAACATGTGTAAATGTGTGTAAACACGCCTAAACACTAAGCACGTTTAGCGCCAGAATAAATTTATATTCAGGCCAATGGAACAAATGAATGCCCGAATGCTTGACGTGCCTAAACAAGTTTGAAAAACATGGCTTTAGGTGTGTTTTTTTACAAGGATTTTCCGCCCCTAGAGCAAAGGCATCCAAGGGAGTAAAGAAAAGACTGTGTTCCTGAGACCTGAAATCTGATTGTGCAATCTGCTTTAAGCCTCGTACGTACGATCGTCTCAAATTGTATGTTGGCTGTTGTATCTAGCATACTGACTGCACTACACGATCATACGACCACAGAAAAAACGTTCAGGTGCATGTAATTAGCATCCGGCCGTTCCTGACTTCGGAGCATGCGTGTTTTGCACGATACAACTTGTTGTACCAACTGCTCTGTCCACACGATACAACAGTCGTATGAGAGCTTGTTGGTACGACCACGTTTTCTAGTCTGCTCATACAACTCCCTTGTACGACCATCGTATGTCGGCTGTTCTAATCACGCGTACCAACGATCGATTTCGCATACAACGGTCGTTCGTACAACCTGTTGTATACGATCGTCGTCCCGTGTGTATGAGGCTTAAGATCTATCAACAACTACTGTATGTAGTACAAGGGCCTGCTTGATTAGATACAAATTGTTTGGATCGTTTAAGTAGGTTCTCATATTACACGGTTTTGGTACAAAGTATGGCGAGCTTTAGACTGGCCATGCACGGAGAAAATTTCTTTCCTGAGCTGTCCCCACCAGGAGAAGACAATGATTATCGCTAATGGCTATAGCAGCTGCTTGCGATAATTGTAAGTGAATCCAGCAGGCTGGTTGTACCCAAATTGATCAATCGATCAACTTGGTACATTCAACCTGTCCATTAATGGTTCGAATCTTGGCCAGTTCCTGCTGCTCCTGCCAAGATTTGAACCGCGTATGGCCTGCCTTAAAAAGATGGTTTTGACTAAGGATGGGCTCGGGCGTGTTCGCAAGTGCACGTGCCCGAGCCCGCCAGGAAGTGAACCCAGCACTGCGCTAATCACAGGCAGGTAGACATTCCCGATGTGCGGCTGCAGCGATCGGGGAACTGTCTACCTGCCTGTGATTAGCGCAGAGCAGGGTTCACTTCCTGGCGGGTTCGGGCACGTGCACTTGCGAACACGCCCGAGCCCATCCTTAGTTTTGACTATGCTTGGTAAAACACATTCACATGGCAGAACAGCTGCTGGTAGGGCTTTATTACACCTACTTAAATAAACTGTGGGAAAGTCTTCCAAAATACTTTTTATCATCTCTTTTACTTTATCTCTGAGGCTGCATTCACATCTCAGCATATTGAATCCCTGGCAGATTTGCAGCAAATCTGCCCGCGATTTAACAGCACTGATATGGGAATGGCAAAACGCGGTACGCATATTTTAGATACCATTCATTTGAGTGACAGCTCAAAACGCAGTTCGGGTCTGCCGTAACTGTCGGACGATAAAGCGTGCTGCAATCGTTGCAACACGCATCATGGGACGCATATCGCCCAAAAATAGTTCAGGAGCTACTTTGGGATGACATGCGTCCCGCGATGCGTGGTGCTGTGATTGCAGCACGCTTTATCGCCTAACAATCTGCTCGTGATTCAATACGCTGAGATGTGATTACGGCCTGATAATTGACATTCCAATACAATTGGCAAATGCTAGAACAGCTTTTCTCAACCTTTTTTTTTACCCTGCAGGAACCCTCAAGGTGATTTTCAGGTATCAGTGAACTACAAATGATTATATCTACATTATATAGTAAAATAGCGTGACAAGTAAGCTGCTGAACGTTTTAAATAAAGGAATATTTAATAAGGCATACCTAGAATAATTGATGCATAGAGCTGATTATTTTGAAGCACCCACTTGCTCTATAAGCCAGTTATAATCATGAAAAGGAGCGATAATGGACAAATAGTAGCACAGACTATGAAAATTGTACATTACATTAGTGGTGAGTGAAGAAATGCCCCCTTACAGCGGTGGTCAGTGGAGGAAAGCCACCTTACATTAGTGGTCAGTAAAGAAATGCCCCCTTACAACGGTGGACAGTGGAGAAATGTCCCCTTACATTAGTGGTCAATAAAGAAATGCCTCCTTACAGGAGTGGGCAATGGAGGAAAGCCACCTTACATTGGTAGTCAGTGGAGAAATGTCCCCTTATATTGGTTGTCAGTGGAGAAAGGTCCCCTTACATTGGTGGTCAGTGAAGAAAAGCCACCATACATTGGTGGTCAGTGGAGAAAAGTCCCCTTACATTAGTGGGCAGTGATGACTGGTGGTTACATTCCCCTGGAAAGAGGTGACTGTTGGTTATATTCCCCTGTAAAGAGGTGACTGATGGTTACATTCCACCGAAAGGAGGTAACGGGTGAGGACATTCCTCCGTAAAGAAATAACTGGTGATTACATTCCCCTGTAAAGAGGTGACAGGTGGCAACATTCCCCCGTAAAGAAATGACTGGTGATTACATTCCACCGAAAGGAGGTGACTGGTGGCGACATTCCCCCGTAAAGAAGTGAGTGGTGATTACATTACATGTTAAAAGTATCAGACACGATGATAAA
>BLSH010003940.1:94246-115117 GCA_018402905.1 Glandirana rugosa
CGTAGACAACGTTGTCATGAATGTGACTGAAAATAAAACACACAAACAAACCTCAAAGTCAGTCGGGTAAGGGCCCTCCGGTATGGAGATGTCACCTACCCGCTATGACAGAGAGGTAAGGGTCTGTACTGACCATTCCATGGTTTCCTCCATTTGATGATAGGGGTCCCTCATTTCATTTATTTGGGGTTCACTGTGGGCCACCTTGCTGGTCGTGTCCTCTCTGTCATATCGGGTAGGTGACATCTCCATACCGGAGGGCCCTTACCCGACTGACTTTGAGGTTTGTTTGTGTGTTTTATTTTCAGTCACATTCATGACAACGTTGTCTACGGTGGTGGTTTGTTGATCAGTTATCGCTTATTTATGCTCCAACCTGTGTCATTTTCTGGTTGCAGCATTTTTATTCCAATAAAATTGTGTATTTATGATTTCCATGACGTCATGTTCATTTTTTCTTTTTCACATATTTTCCCAGTGGCTACCCATATGGTGACTTTTGCGGACAGCCTCCTGTGCTGCCCTCTTTCTTTTTACTTCTTCTTCAAAGGGACTGAAGCTATTGTGGCCATACGGATACGCACACATACCCAGGGCTGAATATATGTGATGCACGAGCGGGGTAGTCTGTCTTGGGAGTTAGGCCATTGACCACTGAACTAGGTGCAGTGTTCATAGTTTGTGGGCCTGTGGTGTCAGGGGACAGAAGAGAGAGGTCTGTCATAAGTGAGGGTCACTCGTCTGCTCTCCTCCTGCCTGGACTCATAGAGCCAAATCTAAGTAAAGAGGTGCCCAATCTGTTTGCCATTTGTGATCTGTTATTATTGCAGCCATGGAGACTTGCCCGGCAGTACCACTCCATTTCTCTCTCCTGCTCCTTGGTCAGGACTCCCCATGGGATGTACTGAGGGGTCCCTTCCACTCCTGAGCCTCCAGACCCAAGGTCACCCCCCAGACTGGGGGCTGCCTCAAAGGTCTACGCAACTAGTGCTTCATCTCCCAGTTCTTCCACCCAAACTCTCCTCTCAGGCTGGGCTGACCCCATGTATTTAAGGAGGCCTGCCCCCTGCCAATCCAGATTGTGGACTGGTCAGGGCTCCTCCTCTCTTCCCCACCCTTTCTTCTAGAACCCTCTAGAAGCAAAGAGGAGGTAAGCAAGAGGTGTCATTGCCTGTGAGTCACCATCCTCTCCCTGAGCCCCTTCCCTGCCCAGGATCAAAACAATCAGGCCTGACTGAATTTACTACACCGACCAAAGATCCTAACATTCCGCACCTACCTAATGGTAGAGGGCGCTACAGTATTAAAGTGTTTGCCTTTACTCTTGGGGTTACTCGCTGTTGAGGAATCCCCTGAAAGCAGCCTGACAATACCAGTAACAGTTATTTTACTTGAACTACTGTATACTTCTAATGTTTGTTACCATTCCACAGAAACTTCCCAGTAAAGACTATTTCTGTGTTTTACTACAACGTGTGTCTGTTACTACTGTGCTTGAACTTACACTATTGCCAGGTGTGCCAGAGGGGCTGAGACTGTTCTTGGGTTTGAGAGGCAGAGTACAGAACCAATTATACTTAAGCAGCTCCTCCAGGGGTAGCACTACAGGAGATATTCAGAGTGCATGCAGCCGATGATGTCATCGGCGCATGCACTCTGAAGGTCCGGCTTACCGTGATGAACCTTTAGAGCCCATACCATAAAGGGCACGGGAGTGATGTTATCACGACTCCAGCCACCGGAGCCTGCGAACCCAGAAGAAACACCGGGGAAAATGTCAGCCATCGCAGCAGTGTGCGGGCGCCGCTGGAGGGCTTTGTTCTAAGGTATGTATTTGGAGCTGTATGTATATGTGTTTATATATATATTGCACCTCTAAAGATCCGTAACTGATTGGTCAGTTTTCACTTTATAATGTTTGACATTATTACTGTGTCTATCTAAAATTGTACAGTGACACTGTATTTTACTCTATAGGTTTTCTTTTTTGCACCCTTGATCCTCCTGAAGAAGCGTCAGCTAGACGCGAAACATGTAGAGATGGTACATAGCAACTGAATAATCCCGCATTGGTGGACGCCCGCTGGGGTCCCGCCCAGGAGTCCCCCTCGGTTTTCCTGTTGGACCCATGTTTATACAATGCCTAGTCTAGTCCGCCCTGGTTCTAATGTTGGTTATGGATATGTATGGTATCTAGGACAATTGTACCTGTCCTCTGTTATTGTCTATGCCACTATACCAGATTAGGGCCCTTTAGGAATTTGGGGTCTGCGGGCGGGTAGCCCGGTGTGACGTCCACCGAGGCGGGATTAGATACCCTTGGGTGATCTAATTATATATGTTTTATGTAAATTTTAATATAAATGTCTGAATAAAGTTTATGATTTTATAGACTTGAGTCTTATGTTCGGATCTTTTTTAACCATAGTGCCTTTAAAGTCCCTAATCCCTCCACAGTTAATTTTCTGTAGTTCCTTGTTCTAAGGTAAGTATTTCGTAATGAACTAGTATGCAATTCATACTAGATCATTATGCCTTTGTCTTACAGGGTTTTTTTCCCCGCGGTTTACAACCGCTTTAAGCACTTCTTCTCCAGAGTAAGTAATTAATTGTATTCTGTGTAATTGATCCTCATAGATGAGGTCCTCCATCCCTCTTATTCATTTTGTTCCCATTCGCTGAACTCTTTCTTTTTTTGTTTTGTTTTCATAATCTTTATTAAATGTTACCCTTCACTTCCATAGTTTTAACTTTTTTAAACCATTATTAAACACCTTCGCCTCTCAATTATACCACGCACACTCACCAGTCAGAGGTCACTCATCCACAACACACACACATAATTTCTGGCCATGTTATCTCTTTGTATTCTAGCATGAGTATCCCCTGTTTTGCCAACCAGGGTCCCCACTTTTTTTTCAAATTTTCTGAGATTGCCTCTTTTTACATATATCCTTTTCTCCATCCATATAGTCTCGTGAATTGACCTTGACCAGTCATCTATAGTTGGGGGGGGCGCCGACTGGCACCTAGCTATCAGCTTCCTCGTCTGGAACAAGCAGCCCAGTATTGCGGTTGGTAACCTCCCCCCTGCACCATCTACCATCATACCACTCATGCATTATCGTACTTCCACTTCTATCAAAGTGTTAAAGATCCAGTTTATAGCATCGACAACCGCCTCCCAGTACCTATATAGTTTCGGGTACCTCCATACCATATATATGAGGTCCCCTACTCCCTGGCACCTACGACATTTATCGTCTTGTCTTTTCCCAAATATGCATAATTTCTGTGGAGTGTAGTGAACTCTGTGCAGCAAGAAAAGGTGTGACACTTTCTGGGAGGGGGTCATCGATACCTGTGGACACGACTCCAAAATGTTTCTCCACTGCTCTGAAGTTATTGGTCCTATATCTTCCTCCCATTTCCCCTTGACAGGGAGCTCTGTCTACTCCCTTTCTCCTACCCATCCCTGCGTATATGCTGGAAATCATTCCTTTTAGTGGGTCTGACTTTATCACCTTTTGTAACAAAGGCATCTCCTCCCAATCTACCATCTGGTTCTTGAACTGTGCAGATAAAGTGTGTCTAATCTGTAAGTATCCATAAAAAGATTGCTTCGGGATCTCGTACTTGTCTTTCAAATTTATAAATATTTTCATTTATCCCCCCTCGTACAGCTGAGAGAGTTGGGAAATACCACATCTCTACCATTACCTAATGTCCCTATTTCGTTAAGTTCTTTCAAATAGTTGTTATTCCATAGGGGAGTATATTCCGACAAGCCCCTGTATCCCATTTGCGTTTTAACTAAATTTCAGACTTTGACAACAATTGTTGATGTCAGAATCCTAGGGGTGAACGAGTTAGCCTCTATTGCTTCGACAATCGCATCGTGTGGGATGTTTTCCAGCATGATAGGCCCATTTATATCATACCCCCCCAAGACTCTGCAACCCACCAGTTGTTGTAATTGTACTGCCAGATAGTGATTCCGGGGGTGAGGGAGAGCCATCCCCCCTTCATTTGGTTGCAATGGGAGGGTATTCAAACTGATTTTTGACCCACCCCCCTTCCATATTAGGTCCCTAAAGAGTGCAACAATTTTTTGAAACCACTTCTTATGGATCCAAACAAGGGAGTTATGGAGTAGGTATAACAATTGCGGCAGCCACACCATCCAGATCAGGCTGCATCTTCCTGCCACTGAGAGTGGGAGACGTCTCCATACCTCACCTTTACGCTTAAATTTATTCAAAAGAGGGATTAAATTATCAGTTATAAAATTCATCGGATCCTTTGTAAATTTTATGCCCAAGTACACCATACTTTCAACTACCGCCAAGTGGGGGTTGTAATGGGTAACGGGGTATTAAGTGACTCCACCGGCAGCAACACCGATTTCTCCCAGTTAATATTCAGGCCTGAGTATCTTCCAAACACGTTAACGATATGCATTGCCAATGTCAAGGATGTCTGGGTGTCCCCCAGAAATATCAAAACATCGTCCGCGTATAGACCGATTTTCTCTTAACCAAAGGTTCTCTGGAACCCACTCAAACTCGTGAATGATCTAATTGCCACTGCCAGTGGCTCAATCCCAAGGGCAAAGAGCAGGGGGGACAGTGGGCACCCTGCCAAACTCTTTCTAATGCAACTTCTTTCCCGAGGACTGGTGACCGAAACTGAAGTGCATATTCAAGATAAGGCCAAACCAGTGTTTTTTGAAGGGGTCGATTTATTGATTTATCTCTTGAGTGTATAAGTGTATGCTATTGCTATATTTGCGATCTACAAGCACCCTCAGATCCTTTTTCATTGTGGATTCTCACAGGAGAGAACCTCCTAATGTGTATTTTTGGCACCCAAGTGCTTAACTTTACATTTCTTAATACCACTGCCCAACTCCCTATTTTGTCAAGGTCTACCTATAATCATGCAATATCCTGTGCCAAAGTTATTTCCCTGCATCATTTTGTGTCATCAGCAAAGACTGAAACTGGTCTTTTGATTTCAACCTCTACATCACTAATAAACAAACTAAAAAGAATTGGGGCCATTGAAAGAACACTGGGGCACATCACTCAATTTTAGCCCACTCAGAGAATGAATCATTTATCACTACTTTCTGGAATCGGTCATGTAACCAGTTTCCTATCCACATACATACAGTTTCCTCCACATCCAACAGACCTTATTTTATAGGTTACATCCCTGGGGCTTTCAATTCTAATGTCACCCTACAACAGGAGGAGCCCCTGGACTGGAGGTAGCAGTCTCTCTGTGGAGGGGCCCCTGGACTAGAAATAGCAGTCTCTCCATAGAGAGACTGCTACCTCCATTCTAAGGGTCCCTCCATATGGAGACTGCCACCTCCAGTCCAAGGGCTGGAGGCCCTCCATAGAGAGACTGCTACCTCCAATCCAGGGGCCACTCCAAGGGGAGACTGCCACCTTTGGTTCAGGGGCCAGGGCCCCTCCATAGAGAGACTGCTACCTCCAGTCCAAGGGCCCCTCCATAGAGACTGCCAGCTCCAGTCCAGAGGCCCCTCCATAGAGGGGTTGCCACCTCCAGGCCAGGGGCCCCTCCATAGAGAGATTGTCACTTCCAGTCCAGGGGCCCCTCCATAGAGAGATTGCCACCTCCAGTTAAGGGGCACCTCCATAGAGAGTTTGCCACCTCCAGTCTAGTGGCCCCCTATAGAGAGACTGCCACCTCAATCCCTGGGGCCCCTCCATGTGATAGATATTACATCTACCAGTCCAGGCGTCCCTCACATTATCTAAGCAGATAGAAGTAGGTGGTCTGGGGCAGTTCTGTTTAATCATACTCTATTAAGCCACTGCCACTGTTAGATGCAACTTGGTCAAACTTGTTTTTCAACTGTATCCTAGGGGGCTGTTAATTTGTCATGCTGTGTTGAGGTTTTCAGTGTAAACCAGGCCAATTACTTGTATTGTCAGTGTTTCCATATCATATATTGTTTAAATATTGATTGTCTTCATTTTTATTAGGGGTTCTGTTATTTTTAGTCTATCAGTAAGAGGATGTGCTCCATCAGCAAATGTTTAAATGTTTTGTCAGTAAAAAATATTGTGGGAGGTTGGCAACCCTGGTCTGTAGTTTCCTGGTATACAACTCCATCTTTTTTTGCAAATCGGTACCACATTTGCTGTATGCCAATCAATACCATTCCAGTCAGTAAGGTGTCTTTAAAATTAGATATAGTGACTTGGATAAAACTGAGCCAAGTTCCCTAAGGACTCATGGGCGTAAGCCATCTGGACCTGTGATTTGTTTACATTATGTTTCTCAAAAAATGTCTGTTGAAGTAAAGTATTAAAGCTGAACTTCATCTTTTGATATACTTTACATCTTGACCCAAACAAACTATGTCCATCACTTACATGTGAGACAGCTGGATGTGTGCTATAAACTGTATGTAGCTGAGGCTACATACAGCATACCGCACTGTGTTCCAGGTTCGAGCTCATACCCAGAACACAGAAGAGTCTTTCACAGTGGCGCTCAGCCATTCAGAGAAATGATGTATTCTATCAATGAATACAAAGCTTCCTCTGATTGGCTGAGTCAGAGTTTGTGACATCATCAGCCCGCCTCTCTGACTCATTCATTGCTATAATACATCCAGGTATGAGACTCAGCTCGAACCTGGAACACAGTTTGATATGCTGTATGTAGCCTCAGCATCCTCACATGTTAGTGAGGGACATAGTTCTTTGGGCCAAGCTGGCTTAAACAAACTATGTAAAGTATATCAAAAGATGGAGCTCAGCTTTAAAGTGGTTGTCAACCTGTGACAATCACTTTAACCTACAAGTAAGCCTATAATAAGGCTAACCTGTAGGTTCCCTGTATATCTCCCAAACCTGCACGGTTTAGGAGATATACAGTGTACTGTGATGTGCCCACGTCATCAGGCACATGCGCAGTGAAGAAACGGCCTCCGTGTCGTGACTGTGTGGTGGGAGTGATGTCACGCGACTCCGGCCAGTCACAGAGCAGAGATCGCGGCCCCGGAAAGAAGAGGGGCAGAAGATGGACACTGCCTGGAGCGGGGACATCGCTGGACATTGCGGGCTTCCAATGCAGGTAAGTGGCACATAATGGGCTAATATGCGATGCATACTAGCTCATTATGCTTTTACATTGCAGGGTAACATAGAGGAAGTAAAAACCATCAGGGTTCACTTCCTCTTTAATGTGCCTAATCAACTGTTATGGGGTTTTTTAGCAGCACAAGATAATTCTTTGTTCGAAATACACTTTTTTTGTGGTGCACTGGCTAGGCTATTTGAACGAATGGCATTGCAATGCTTCTAATTTAATTCTGTGCATTTGCATGCATTGCAACAATGTCTGTTAAACCTCTAATTTTATTGCAAGTTACCACAATGCATTTTTGTAATTTGGGCCCTATAGGAAAAGAGGCTGCTCACTTAGCATAGTGTATGTTCACTTTCCAAAGTGAGTGATAGTTATAAATGTGCATCTACATACAGTATGTTCACTTTGAATCCCAAATCATGAGCTAGGGAACTTAAAAACATACATTTGCTAGAACATGATTAATTGATAAAAGTAAACCCAGATTTATTTTCTGTACTAAGCTCAGTAAACATTCACTTTCCAAAGTGCGTAAATGTGAATGAATCTTCATTTTGAATGCCCACTCATGTGCTAAGAAAATAAAATAAATGCTAGAACATGATTCCATGATTAAAGTCAGCCCAGATTCATTTTATTTACTACGCTTAGTAAGCATTACTTTTCCTAAGTGAGTGATAGCAAAAAAAGTGACTCTTTGTTTACTTTGGAGAGAGGTAAACAGGCGCAAGGCCAGGAGAAAGGTCTACATGGGTGGTGGTATCAGGGATATATGCTGCAAATCGGCGGCTCTTCTAGGGATTAGCCATATCCACAAGACACTAGAATACAAGAAAGGAGAAGGCGCCTCTAAATGCAGTAGATTTATTACAACAAGATGAAATACAGGATGGTTGCACTCACAAAGTATGGAGGTTAAAAGGCATGTCCGCACACTTGTCTGCGGATAGACGTGGTGTTAGACAGTAGTGTAGCCTGCAGTCAGCCATTGCCTGAAGAAAGAGTGCGCCTGCCCTTCCACATCGCAGGCTTTGTATACTCTGAAACACGTCGCACACGAGTGACGTGGGACGCTGTGCGCGCTGGTCCCTGGATGCCCCCACCATTCCATCGGCTACGAGCGGACGTTTCCTCGACTGACTGCAGGTGGTCGCCCTGCTCTATGGGATTCTCCTGGACTACAGCTACACACAGACCCCGCAGAAAGAGGACTACACTACTGTCTAACACCACGTCTAGCAGACAAGTGTGCGGACATGCCTTTTAACCTCCATACTTTGTGAGTGCAACCATCCTGTATTTCATCTTGTTGTAATAAATCTACTGCATTTAGAGGCGCCTTCTCCTTTTTTGTATTCTTTGTTTACTTTGAGCCTAGGTTCACACTGGTGCATGGAAAACACTGCATGTGATGTGCACAGAAATCGCACCGCATTGCTATGCACATCGTATGAGATGTCTATGAGGTGCGATTTTAGCCATACATTTTGTATGGCTAAAATTGCATTGCATCCGCACCAAAATGGTGCAGGGCCCTTTGTTTCCCCCGCACCTGAATCGCATTGCTTGGGTATGCTGGCAATCGCACTGCATTTTGCGATCTCTTTCGGGGGGGGCATTAATCTAATATTGACACCCACAGCAGATCGCATGCACTTGGTGTGATTGCTAAGCAGTGAGATGCGGTGCAGGGAAAAGCAGCAAATCTTGTGCGTTTCCCGCATCGCATCAGTGTGAACCAGGGCTGAATGCCTATTAATGTGCTAGGAAACTTAAACATTTTTTTTGGATAGAACATGCTTCATTGTTTAACTGTTTCCTATCCTTAGGCTGTATATACAGTATCTCACAAAAGTGAGTACACCCCTCACATTTTTGTAAATATTTTATTATATCTTTTCATGTGACAACACTGAAGAAATTACACTTTACTACAATGTAAAGTAGTGAGTGTACAGCTTGTTTAACAGTGTAAATTTGCTGTCCCCTCAAAATTACTCAACACATAGCCATTAATGTCTAAACTGCGGGGGGTGTGTCCAAGATGGCGACCTGAGTGGACGTACATCCCAGAGCTCTGTGAGAGAACCTGTGACAATTTATCCTGAGACAACGATCTGATCCCCCCTTATATCTACCTGAGCTCTCCGTATGCCCAGCAAATCCTCTGGGCAGTTACAGAAGGGGAAGAGAAGCTGAAGTTCTCCCCCGAAGTGATCGCCCTCCTTACTCCCGGGCCTGTTGATCTGTACCCACCAAGTGTCTCCAATATGGCTGCACAGACAGACCCCGAGGCAGCGCCTCCTGTGCCTGGCATCCCGGAGGTGATGGTGGGTATTTCCACCTGTCAGGCTGCGGTTGCTACCTGCCAGACTGCCTTAACAACGAAAATTGAAGAGGTGCAGATGGATGTGGGGCTGCTCAGACAGGACTTGGACAAGATCTGGACCCGTGTGACGACCGTGTAACAGCGTGTGGGTCAGGTGGAAGATACGGTGGCGGAGACCTCGGATGCAGTTCGGATTCTCCAGACTAAAGTGTGGGCGCTGGAACATGGAGCCGAGGATGCCCGAAAACAGAAGTAGGTGCAATAATCTGCGGATTGTGGGACTTGCTGAGGGAGCAGAAGGCAAGAACCCTACCCTGTTCGTGAAGGAATTGCTGAGGTCCCTGCTACCCGCAGCAAAGTTCTTTCCCTAAATTACGGTGGAGAGGGCTCACAGGATCCCCTCGAAACCGGGCCAGAGGGCTCCCCACCCCGCACGCTCATACTCCGAGGACTTAACTTCAGAGACAGGGCTGAGACTTTGTGCACGGTGCGGGCTGTAGGTCCACTGGAATATAGGAATCCCAAGCTGCAGATCTTCCCTGACTATAAAGTGGAATGTCTAAACCACATTATCAGTGCTGCAAAAGCACAGACAGAGGAGGAAATTGCTAAGTTTATTAAGAAAGGATATAAAAACTTTTTTAGGTACATTAGTGATAGAATGAAAAAAATAATGGGATCACTAAAATGAAAACTGGGCACAACACATATGTTGAGGGAGACCGGGATGTAGCAAACCATTTAAACAATTACTTCTGTTCAGTCTTCTCAGAAATAGATTGCTCGAATGATAACAAGTTAGGGAATCTTATTGGTTCTAGTAATGATGGTTAATTTCTAGGATTTCTGGAAACAGAGGTAGCAGAGGAACTGGCTCGGTTAAAGCTTAATAAAGCAATGGGTCCTGATAGTATTCATCCCAGAGTTCTAAGAGAACTTTGAGATATAGTAGTTGGATCATTAACGGATATTTTTAATCAATCTCTTCTAAAAGGAGAAGTTCCCCATGATTGGTGGATAGCTAATATTGTACCTATCCACAAGAAAGGCAGCAAGGTAGAAGCTGGCAATTACAGGCCAGTGAGTTTAACATCAATTGTAGTCAAGGTAATGGAATCACTCCTGAAAATAAGGATCACTAATCACCTAAAAATACACAGCCTGCTGGACCCAAAGCAGCATGGCTTTACTGAGGGCAGATCATGTCAGACAAATCTGATTGAATTTTTGGACTATATTACCAGTGTTCTGGACCAGGGTGGTGCTGTGGACATAGCGTATCTTGATTTCAGCAAGGCATTTGATGCAGTTCCACATAATGATCTAATACGAAAGTTGTACAAGCTGGGACTTAACCCTTGGGTGGTTCAGTGGATATGCAGTTGGCTAAAGGATAGATCCCAGAGTGTGGTTGCAAATGGGGTTCACTCAGAACAGAGACCAGTCACTAGTGGGGTACCGCAAGGCTCTGTACTGGGTCCTGTTTTATTTAAGCTATATCTAAGTGATATAACTAAAGGTTTGTTGGGCAAGGTATGTCTCTTTGCTAATGATACAAAGGTGTGTAGTAGGGTTGATATCCCTGGAGGTGTCTGTAACATGAAACATAATTTGGCATTGCTGGAAGATTGGTCAAAGCAGTGGAGACTGCAATTCAATATTTCTAAATGTAAAATAATGCACCTAGGGAAAAATAATTCCCTTAGAGAGTGCAGCATTGGGGGTACAGTGTTAGCCAGCGCTACAGCAGAAAAAGATTTGGGGGTGCTTATTTCAGATGATTGCAAAATGAGCAAACAGTGTAACCAGGCAGTGGGAAAAGCAAATAGAATTCTGGGATGTATCAGTAGAGGGATCACCAGCAGTAGGAAGGAGGTTCTGATTCCTCTATATAGATCTTTAGTGAGACCTCACTTAGTATACTGTGTCCAGTTCTGGAGGCCTCACTTACAAAAAGATATTGATAAGATAGAAGGAGTTCAGAGACGGGTAACAAAATGGTGAAAGGTTTGGGGATAAAACATATCAAGAGCGACTTCAGGAACTTAATATGTACAGTCTGGAGGAAAGAAGGGAAAGGGGAGACATGATTGAAACCTTTAAATACATCAAGGGGGGTGAATAAGGTTCAGGAGGGCAGTCTTTTCAATATGAAACCAAAATCAAGAACACGGGGACATGACCTCAAACTAACTGGGGGGAAGTTCAAAACTAATCTTAGAAAGTATTATTTTACTGAAAGGGTTTTTGATGATTGGAATAAACTACCAACAGAGATTGTGAGGCAGTCAACAGTAAATGGCTTCAAACACGCTTGGGATAAACATAGATCTATGGTTGGTTAGACAACAAGATTAATGGGAAAAAAAAGGGCAGACTCGATGGACTACTCAGTCTTTTTCTGTCCTTACTTTTCTATGTTACTATGTTTCTATGTAAACCGCTGGCAACAAAAGTGAGTACACCCCTAATTTAAATGTAAATAGTGATTGCACTACACATGTAAGGTATCATCGCAAACCTTAGTGTGAGAAATAATTCTTTCTAGCACCAGATCTCATGCTTGACTCCAAACTGTTAACCTGTGAAGGCTTTTAAAGCGTCGCCTATAGATAATTTTAGGTACTGTCGTTTGTTACTATTTTGCAGGCATGTGCAATTTTAAATCTTGACACATTTGGTATCTATTTACTCAACACTGCAATACCTTTTACATTTTACAAAAAAAAATAGATATATTTTGATGCGTCCACTAAAATTAATTTAACTATATTTTTTCCTAAAAAATTGCATTTGATAAACAGCTGCCCCAATATTGGGTGACATAAAAAATTGCAACAGCCACCATGCTTCAGGACCTACTGGGGTTCTAAGTAATTTTCTAGGAAAAAAAATGCTGATTTTAACATGTATGTGAAAAATGTCAAAATTGCCCCAGACAGCAACTAATTAGAGTAAGGCCAGCATAATTTTATTTACTAATCTCAGTAAACATTCACTTTACAAATTGACTTAGTTTTTAACAGTTGCCATGTATTCTTTAGCTTAAACACTAGATGGCACTATGACCACACCGAAGAACAATGTCAGGCTTTTGTTTAAAGGTTATAATGTTATTCCTCCAAGTGCTTCTGTTTTACATTTACAAATGGCTATCTGTGCCTTGTCTTTCTTCAAATCTAAAATTATATATAATACAAAAAAAAATCAAAGCTGGTATATTTTCAAATTTTATTTTAGCGATATGAAAAGTACAAATAATTTTCATGTAACTGAATGCTAAGTTTTCTGTACCCTAGTCCACTGACAGCACTTCTTCGTTATTAATAATGCATAGTCAGTTGCCAACATCACAAAACTAGCATCAAGGGCATGGAAAACCTATGTACTGATTACAGTTAAATGAATCCCTAATGACAAACAATTGCTTTGTCTCTGCAGAAACTACAACACTAGCACAGCATCGGATTTCAGCACCTATGTTTTTCCAAGAGTAAGATAAATGGTGTCTGGAATGGGAATGAAAATGTACTTATCATTGATAGAAAACAATGGCCCAGATTTGTTGTCACAGTCTATTTATTGGAAGCAAAGTGCCAGCGGAGGAAATGTCAAATATAGCTGGCAATAGACAGTGCGATTTTCTTTCCTGCAACCCAGCTAATATGTTCTCCATGCAGGGAGGAGCGCAGGTAGTTGCCCTAGCAGGGAGAACACACAGTGATTATTGCTAGGGGCTAGGTTGATCGATCAATAAACCAACTTGGGTACAATCAGCCTGCCCATACATGGTTCGAATCTCTGCCGGCCCCTGCTGAACTGGCCGAGATTTGAATAGTCTATAGCCGGCTTGACTAGTAACTAACAACAACCTCCTGCTGTCAGAATACAATAGTGCTGCAGTGTTGATGGAGGAATTAAGCAATTTTTTTTTCCCTTCAACCCGTGGTTGAAGGAAAGAAAATTGTATAATGTATGGCTTGCTTAAGACTCCATTACCACCAATGTTCCATCAACTAAAGGTTTTAAAAAGTAGGAGCAATCACAAAAAACTGCAGAATCCTTTGAGAGAAATAAGATGCCAGTCTTTACTCGTCTCCTTGTAAAAATGCTCCTTGCCTGGCTGTCAATGTCGAGTTACTGAGACAGAGCAAGCATGCAGCTTGTAGAACTGATTTGCATGCTTGTTCTATGTCAGTAACCCAAAGGGACTGAAGTATTGAAAGTGGAGAAATGAAAGTATGTACCACCAGAAGTATAACCAAAGGAGCTTTGGTTTAATTGGAGCTTAGTTAAATAGAATAGGACCTAGTACCGAACCTTGTGGCATGCCATTAGTGAGTGTTCTCTGTTCCAAATGAGCCCCAATTACAACCACAGTCTGGTATCATTCCTTTAGCCAACTGCATATTCCATAGGTGTGTGCAGCGTATTGCATTAGGGTGTGCACACCAAAGTTTAAAGCCACAGTGAATGGTCGGTGGGGCCAAATTGCATTTACAGTGGGAAGGGCTTAAAGGGAAGTAGTTAAATAAAAGCCTTCCTGTACCCATAAAATATACATTTGGTCCTCCCTCCCTCCTAGTAAGGCACTTTCATTCTGATGCGGTGTGATTTTTCCCACACCACGATCAGGGCCACTGATAAGGGGGTATCACCATCCCTCCTGTACCAGGCCCAGCTTTGCCAACTCAGTGGGGGGGGGGGGGATCCAGAGGTGGAGTGGGAGGGGGGAAACAATGAACTAATTCCTACTGTGCAACTATTTTTAAAAATACCTTATCTGGGCCCCCTGTGTTCAGCACGGTTGGGGGAAAGTAAGCAGACTTTTTATTCACTTTCGGGTTTAGGTAGATTAATCCGCAGCAGCGCTCTTGGCTGGCCCTTGTGTATTGATATAGAAGAGGTCGGGATGCAAAGTAATTGTGTAGAGCGATGCTGTGGATTAATCCGCCTAAACCCAAAAGTGATTAAATAGACCGCTAACTGTCCCCCAGCCCCCACTGAACATAGGGGGCCTGGAGAAGTTTTTTTTTAAATAGCTGCACAGCGGGGATTAGCTCATTGGTGCACACAGAATTTTGGAGTCCCCGTCTGCTCTACCTACCCCCCCACCCGCTGAGATCCCCCCAATTCCAGTTGCCTGGCTCAGTGCCCAGGAGGAATAGGGATAGGGCTAAATGTATCAGCAGTGCTCAGCTGGTCACAGGCTCCCAGCTCCAGAGGATCCACCTCCAGGAGAAGCACTGCATCCAGGCCCAAGGTAGAAGAAGCCAGACCGGGTGCTGGGGGGAGGACTGACAATGCTCCATTACCCACTCCTGACCCTATGTACATTAAACACTCCCAACCCCTGCACTATGTACGTACCCCTGACTCCTGCAAACTGTACAGTACATACTCCTGAAATTACACTGTGTAGGTTACATAGCCCTGACCCCTGCACTTTGTACATTACATATTGTTGACACCTGCATTTTGTAAATTATATACATACACAGGATATCTACCCTCCCACTGTCAGTGCAGTTTTATCACTCCCACATTTCTTCACAGCACACAGTCCGCGATGCCTCCTTCTTCGAGTTCAGTGCTAAGTGAGGCAGAGTTCAGAGGTCCGTGCTAAGTAAGGAAGAGTTTAGGGGTCTGTACTAATTGAGGCAAAGTTCAGAGGTCAGTACTAAGTCAGGTAGAGGTCAGGGGTCAATACTGAGTGAGGCAGAGGTCACACTAAGTGAGGCAGAGCTTAGAGGTCAATACTGAAGAAGGTAGAAGTCAGAGATCAGCGCTAAGTGAGGCAGAGTTCAGAGGCCACTACTAAGTGAGATTGAGGTCAGGGGTCAATACTGAGTCAGAGATCAGTGCTAGGTGAGGCTCACCTTTGCACTTCTAACCTGTGTTCTCCTCCCTGGGACTCTTCACATTGCTCAGGGTACTGCAGCTCTGACTCTTCTCCCTTTTCTCCAATTCCCTGGTCCAGTAGGTGGAGCTAAAGTACAGCTACTCATAGTCCCGTCTACTGGACCAGGGAAAAGGAGCAGGGGGAGAAGAGCCGAAGCTGCAGTACCCTGAGTAATGTGAAGAGTCCCAGGAAGAAGAACAGAAGTAAGACAATCTTGTTTCTCTGCCATCCCTGCAGCTGTGCTTGCCATAGGCATCTACAGATGAAACACTGTTTGTTTATGCCTGGGAGGGGGCAGGTACTAATGGACGGCAGAGGGAGTAGGGAACAGGGTTATGATTGGATTGTAGCCCCGCCCCCACTGCTGTGCCACCCTTTAGCACTCTACCCTCCCCCATACAAAACCAGCACAGTCCCGCCTGTGCCTTTCTTTACTACCCATCCCCTCCCCGGAATAAACAGTGTTTCCTCTGTAACTGCCTGTGACAAGTGTAGCTGCAGGAGAGACACACAGGGACAGCTCCTTCTCCAATCCAGGGCAGATGGGAGGTATGTACACGGGGAGATTGGGGTGTGCCTGTGGCATATCCACTGAACTACCCAAGAGTTAAGTCCTAGCTTCTACAACTTTTTAAATTGATCATTACGTGGAACTCTATCAAATGCCTATCAAGATAGGCTATATCCACGTCACCACACTTGTCCAAAACGTATTATATATATTTACTTATATATACATATATACAGTATCTCAAAAAAAGGGAGTACACCCCTCACATTTTTGTAAATATATTATTATATCTTTTCATGTGACAACGCTGAAGAAATGACACTTTGCTACAATGTAAATTAGTGAGTGTACAGCTTGTATAACAGTCTAAATTTGCTGTCCCCTCAAAATAACTCAACACACCGCCATTAATGTCTAAACCACTGGCAACAAAAGTGAGTACACCCCTAAGTGAAAATTTCAAAAATTGGGCCCAAAGTATCAATATTTTGTGTGGCATGCGTTCATATAGATTGGACTAGGTGGAGTCCAGCCCAGGTATTTCCAGCCACCGTGGCTGGTCCGGAGTTTTGGTCCACTGGAGTCTACCAGCAGGTGGCTTAAATTACCAGGAAGAGCTCTCAGTTGTGTTGTGGCCTGGGACTCAGAAGGAACAATCTGAGTGAGCTCAATTTTGGTGTTTGGACTTTAAAGAGAACGTTTGCATTTGCTTATGTTTTGTGGGTGTTGGGGACCAGCCCCACACTATATAGTGAGGAAAACTATACTGTTAAGTTTATCACCAGACAGCAAGGTTTTTGTTTTTCTGTTTTCATTTCTGTTTATGTGCAACCTTTTAAATAAACCTGGCTGCAAGCCAGAATTTTATGAAGCCTGCTGTACAAAACTGCTTTTATCCCAGGAAAAGTGATCCCCACTAGAGCTGATCCCTTACACGTGGTGGACTCGGCGGGCAGTTTCCTAAAGAATAATGGAAGAAGTGGTGAAGGCCCTGTTGCAGGCCAATGCAGCTCAGCGGGAAACCAACCAGCCAGATCGCAGAGGCTGCTGCAACACAGCAGGAGGCTCAACAGGAGACAAATCGGCAATTTGCAGAGGTCCTGCTGGAATTAAAGAAGGGGTTTGCGGCTCCTGTACCATTGGAACAAAAGTTGGTAAAAGCCAGCTATTACCTGCAGAAGTTGACACCAGCAGATGATGTGGAAGCATACTTAACCACGTTTGAGAGAGTAGCTGTGCGGGAAGGTTGGCAAAGAGACCAATGGGCGGGACTGTTAGCCCCTTTCTTGACAGGAGAACCCCACAAGGCCTATTTTGATCTTGAACCAGACAAGGCCCAGGATTATGAGACTTTAAAAGCAGAGATACTCGCACGCCTGCAAGTCACCATGGCCGTCCAGGCCCAACGGGTGCACCAGTGGACCTACCGCATGGACCATCCACCCCGCTCCCAAATGTTTGACTTGGTTCACCTCACCAGGAAGTGGCTACAGCCAGAGACTTTGCCAGGTCCCCAGTTGGTAGAGCGCGTGGTCATGGACCGCTATCTATGTGCGTTCCCTGCTGCTTTGAGAAAATGGGTCAGTCATGGGGACCCCAAAACTGCCAACCAATTTGTAGACCTTGTGGAGAGATACACGGCTGCTGAGGACTTGCTGAACCCATCTGCGCCCCACTCCAATGTATCTAGAGGTGAAAGATCTCCCGGTGGACCCGGTAAGACTGTTCCAGGGGTCAAGGGTGTGGGGAAGTTTGATAAGACTGCTGCAGTTAAAGAGACTATGGGCTCTAGACCTGGAGATTGGCCAAAGAAGCCAGGAAGGTCTTGGAGACCCTTGAGAGGACTGGGTATAGAGCACATACAGTGCTACCGATGTCATGCGTTGGGACATATTGCTCCCAATTGTCCCCTGAGTGATGAACCCATGCAATGTGATAATGCTTATGTGAACAGACGCATTTCTCTTTTTGCACAGGTCACATGTATAGCATCATGTTCAAATTGCATAGAGAAGCAAATGTGTGTGATTGCTATTGACGGGAAACCCGTCACTGCACTGCTTGACTCGGGTAGTGTGATAACATTGGTCAAAAGCAGCTGTGTAAATCCGGCAAGGTTACACCCTAGCACTGTCGGGGTCATTTGCATCCATGGGGATACTCGTGACTACCAGATGGCACTGGTCGAGATTGACACCCCTTTCGGCAGAGTGACCCGTTCAGTGGGAATGATACTTTCCCTGCTTCATGAAGCCCTTGTGGGGAGGGATTTTCCCCATTTTTGGAGGTTGTGGGAAGGCATCCATGAAGATACTCGTGACTACCAGACGGCACTGGTCGAGATTGACACCCCTTTTGGCAGAGTGACCCGTTCAGTGGGAGTGATACCTTCCCTGCTTCATGAAGCCCTTGTGGGGAGGGATTTTCCCCATTTTTGGAGGTTGTGGGAAGGCACAGAGAGCCTGGAGGAAAGAGCTCCCCCTGCTGAGGAAGCACGGGAGTTCTCACCAGACCCTTTTTGCCAAACGGAGGGAGAGATGGGTGGCAGGACCGAGCAAGGAGACCCTTTCCCTTTTCCTGTAATGGCTGGGGAGCTGGAAGACAGCTCTCAGCTTGAGGTTAATGAACCAGAGAACATCTCTGACTCCAATAGTGAGAATGGACAGAATGTGACCCCTGACTTAGAGGTCAGGAGAAAAGATATTTGTACAGAGCAATTATGAGATGTCACTCTCATAAGAGCCAGAGAGAATGTTAAAATTATGAATGGGGAACCTGTGGAACATAACTGGGGGATGTCTTTCCCTTACATAGCTCTTAAAAATAATTTGCTGTATCAGGTGGTAAAACACGATGAGGACGAGGTAGAACAGGTGGTGGTTCCCAAACCCTTCCGCAGGATGGTCCTAGACTTGGCCCATGGTCATATAATGGGGGGGCATTTGGGTGTAGAAAAGACTAAGGAGAGAATAACCCAGAGATTCTTCTGGCCTGGATTGCATGCGGATGTTCAGGAATATTGTGACTCATGTGCCGAGTGTCAAATCACTACACCGTCACCCCATTTTCGCAGCCCACTTGTCCCACTACCCATCATTGAAGTGCCATTTGAGAGAATTGGCATGGATTTGGTGGGTCCAGTAGTAAAGTCTGCTCGGGTCCACCAGCACATTCTGGTAATACTCGACTATGCAACACGCTATCCTGAAGCCATCTCCTTACGGAATACCTCTGCTAAGACTATTGCCAAGGAGTTGATCCAGGTGTTTAGTCGGGTGGGGATCCCAAAAGAGATCTTAACAGATCAGGGCACCCCCTTTATTTCCAAAGTTACCAAAGAGTTGTACAAACTGTACAAAATCTCCCATCTCCGTACTTCTGTTTACTACCCCCAAACTGACGGTCTGGTGGAGAGGTTTAACAAGACCCTCAAAAGTATGTTAAAAAAGGTGGTGGATATAGATGGGAGAAACTGGGACTTTTTGCTACCCTATCTCATGTTTGCTATACGAGAGGTTCCGCAGGCCTCTACGGGTTATTCCCCGTTTGAACTCTTGTATGGTAGACACCCCAGGGGCCTGCTAGATGTCGCAAAAGAAACATGGGAAGGAGAGGCCACCCCGTATAGAAGCCTCATAGAGCATATCTCTTGATGCAGGATCGAATTGCAGCTGCCCTGCCCCTAGTAAGGGAACATATGGAGCAAGCCCAGGAAGCCCAGAGGAGGGTTTATAATCGGGGTGCCAAAACCCGGACTTTCAACCCCGGAGACAGAGTGCTGGTGCTGGTCCCCACGGTTGAAAGTAAAATCCTAGCCAAGTGGCAGGGGAAGTAAACTACAAAGTTTACCAGCCAGGGAAAAGGAAACCCGAGCAAATATATCATGTAAATCTCTTGAAACCTTGGAAGGACAGAGAGATATTAATGGCAGTGCCCACTCCTCAAAAGGACAGGTTACCAATGACACCGGACGTTCCCCATAACTGAATCCTTGTCAGTGACGCAACAAAATGATGTTAAGGAATTTGTAAGTAAAAATAGAGACTTTTTCTCTCCCCTACCCGGACTAACCACTGTAATACAACATGATATAATTAAGGAACCAGGAGACTGCGTAAATGTTTACATTTACGCCCTACAGGATACCTGAGGCTAGACGAGAGGCGGTTGCGAAGGAAATAAAAACATGTTAGCATTGGATAGAGGAGTCCCACAGTGCCTGGTCGAGCCCCATAGTGCTGGTCCCAAAGCCCGATGGCACTATCAGGTTCTGTAATGACTTTAGGAAGCTAAATAATGAATCTAAGTTTGATGCATACCCAATGCCGTGGGTTGACAAACTAGTGGACAGGTTGGGAGGGGCCCAGTACATAACAAAAACCTTGCCATCTGGTGATAAACTTAACAGTATAGTTTTCCTCACTATACAGTGTGGGGCTGGTCCCCAACACCCACAAAACATAAGCAAATGCAAACGTTCTCTTTAAAGTCCAAACACCAAAATTGAGCTCACTCAGATTGTTCTTTCTGAGTCCCAGGCCAGAGCACAACTGAGAGCTCTTCCTGGTAATTTAACCGCTTAACAACCGCCCTATAGACAATTGACGTCTACAGGGCGGTTGCTTAATTCTGGGAGGACGTCTATTGACGTCCTCCCAGAATCGCGGTTCCTGCAGGAGGGTCTTAATTCGTTGGCGGGACATCTGCAGTTAACAGATATCCCGCCAACAATTCGCCAATTTAATGGTCCTTCTCGAGAGTCAACACGAGACCGGACCCTGAGTCTTTCTTGTTAGACTCACTCGAGTTAAAACCACAAACCTGAAATTTCTCTTGCAAACGTAAACGAATACAAAACACCCACAACCCCTGGTCGGGGTGTGACATATCACTCCTTTTGATATGACAATTCAAATAGTGGTCTACCGTTCCAAAAACAATACATGACCCGGGGAGGGTTGGACAGGTGATCAAACAGTTGGGTGCCGTAACCCATAC
>BLSH010003940.1:125798-148568 GCA_018402905.1 Glandirana rugosa
TGAAAAAATGTCGGTAAAAACACGGCTTTTCAAAACCCAGGGGTAACTGAAGTTACCCCAAGTCCCATTTCAACCCCAGTTCAAGCCATGGCTTGGGCTTGAAAAAGCGCTTCAAGCCGACCTGGGCGGCTTGGGCTTGTAGGTCCACAGGCGAGTTGAGATAATTAAACAATTTGAAATATAAAAGGAACGTGTTATCTTGTACTGTTTGTTTAAGACACTTTCAATGTGTATGTAAAACTTTTTTTCTCCATATACGAGTGACTAAGTTTCTAAGACAGTTGTAGACTGCATATACCTCTTTTTTTCAAAATGTATGTGTAACTTTCACAGAATTTGTTTGTCATGTTCTATTGTGCAAGGAAAATATAAAGTTTAACAAATTAATAGAGTTGAGCGGACACCTGGATGTTCGGGTTCGGCGGGTCCAGCCGAACTTCGCGAAAAAGTTCGGGTTCGGTACCGAACTTGACCCCAACTTTACCCTGAACCCCATTGAAGTCAATGGGGACCCAAAACTTTTCGGCACAAAAATGGCTGTAAAAAAGTCCTGGCAAGTGCTAGAGGGCTGCAAAAGAAAGTAAAATGGGGGTAAGAGTAGGACAAGTGCCCTACAAAAAAATGGGGATGGGGAAAATAACTTAAAATCAAATAAAAATAAATAAAAATGGGAAGGGGGGGTGGATGTGGAGTAGGAGCCTAGAGGTTGACTAGGTCGTGAACCTGACCCTATAGGAGTAGGCGATGATTTTAGAACAATAATCTGTCCCTTACAGCAACAGCAGGAACCTGACCCTAAAGGAGTAGGCGATGATTTTAGAACAATAATCTGTCCCTTACAGCAACAGCAGAAACCTGACCCTATAGGAGTAGGCGATGATTTTAGAACAATAATCTGTCCCTCAAAGCAGTAGACTCTACCTAGTCCAGAATCAGATCGTTCTGTAATGCAGGATGAGATCTGCAATCAGTCCCTCAAAGCAGTAGTAGTAGTAATCTCTACCTAGTCCAGAATCAGATCGTTCTGTAATGCAGGATGAGATCTGCAATCAGTCCCTCAAAGCAGTAGTAGTAGTAATCTCTACCTAGTCCAGAATCAGATTGTTCTGTAATGCAGGATGAGATGTTATTAATATCTGCAATCTGTCCCTCACAGTGCTGGCAGCATCCTCTCCCTAGTCTAGCCTGAGAGCATGTGACATGCAGCACTATGTGACTCCAGCTTATACAGAGGCTGGGTCACATGATGCACTGGCCAATCACAGCCATGCCATTAGTAGGCATGGCTGTGATGGCTTCTAAGGACAAACCAGTGAAACGCTTGTTGATTGGCTGCCCTGCAGCTCTTCAACATGCGTGATCAAAAAGCCGAACCCAGAACCCGAACCCAAACTTTTTTTCAAATGTCCGGGTTCGGGTCCGGGTCACGGACACCCCAAAGTTCGGTACGGACCCGAACTTTACAGTTCGGGTTTGCTCAACTCTACAAATTAATGACCACACATGTTAAATTGTAGAAAAAAGGTTTATTTTTCCATAGTAAAATGCACAATATGCAAGGAATGCCATTCATAAGCAAACATGAACCAAAATATTGGCATACTGTACGTGTATACAAGTTACGTTCTGATAGAAAACTGCCTCTGCTCCGTCCGCCATGGCTTCTTCATCAGCTTCTGCTGTCTATGCCTACAGGATATGATGTTCGCACACAGGATGTGACTTTCATGCGAGATGCACATGATAACTTACCTGCATGGTTTCATGTGGTATTTAAAGCATAATTCTGAAATATAACACATGCAAGATTTTAAGGAGAGTTTCTTCGTGAATTACACAGTTTTTTTTATTGAAACGCTGTGTGTTATTTTACAGCATACTCTGATGCGGTAAAATATCGCTTAGTGAATTGTGCCCAAAGACATCAATAAAATCTTAAATGAGGTCTAACTCTCATGAATCTAAAACCAAAAAGAAATGTTTTGCCTTTATATTCACTTTAAATCCTTTTTTTTATCACTTTCTTTACTTCCGTTACTGTATTTTTCTGCACTTTACATGCAAACCAAGCTGTCTAACAAAAGTGACAGTGCGAGAGTTGGAACAAATTATAACACTGCCAGGGGCATTTACAATGGTCACCTTTTATTCACGTTTTATAAGAAAATGTTGTAACTGCTCAGGCACCCCTGTCAGTGTTTGACCCAACTTCTGTCACTGTCACTTTCACTGGACAGCTTGGTGTGCATAAAAATGTGTGGGAAAAATAGGATCATCCTTCTTCCAAAGCTCTTTCTGCATGATGTTTATGGGACTGTACATCTTCAGCTCTGCAAAGAGATGGTTGTATTCTTTCAGACAGAATCTGGGCACTATACAGTTCAGTTTTCAACCATGTTTTTACCGGTCACATAAATTTACTAAATCTGGCCTGCTACAAGATTTTATCTAGCCCACAGCTTGGGTTCTACTCCTCCCACTCTCAAGTACAGGTTTCCCCTGCTGCACTATCATCATCCCTGTTGTTAATTTCTAGGACTGCCAGCATCCTAACAACCCATTACTTGCCCTGGTATTCATAGAAGCACTGAACTTCCATCCAGACCTGCTCCGCCTCCTCGGTTCTTACCTGCAACAACGCTTCTGATTACTGGCTCTTGCCCTGCTGCTACAGCCACTCTACAAGTATAAGGTAAGGGCGGCCTCTGATGAGGATGTAAGAGGGGATTCAGATCTAAGGGGAGACTTTGCAGCAGACCCTGATCTAAGGGGAACACTGATAGGGACCCTGATGTAGGCAAGCTCTACTGGGGACCCTAATGTAAAGGGGGCCTCTGATGTTCTGAATGATATCATGCTCAGTACAAAAAAAGGCTCTAAGTAAAGCTTATGCATTTGTAGCCCCATCTTAGTGCAGGATACTAGGCAAATTTAGTTTTTGGCCCCTTCTGCAAACCAGGGAGCAGAGATTGTCTGCTCTGTTAAGTTTTCACAGGCTGGGAGTATGATTGCTTCCCCCTGCCTCTAGAAGAAGATTCTGGAGCTTAGGTAGAAAGAATTCAAATAACCAGCCTGAAAATTGGTCAGGGCCTAGCCAATCCCTTAGGAGGTGTGCCCAGATGGTGGCTGGGAAGCTGACAAATAGTCCGGAGCCCTGGAGATAGGGTTTTTAGCTAGTGAGGAGAGTCCCAAGCCTCAGGGGGCTATTGCCCCTGAGGCAGCCTGTGGACTGTGCTGCTGTTCTATGAGGTGTCAATGGTGGCAGAGATGGGACCTAGAAAGGATCTGGAACTGACTGCAGGACTTCACCAAATGGATCTGGTCGAGAGAAGGACAGTCTCACTCACTGGGTTTTGTCTGGAAGGTGTCAGCTATCTTGGAGACCTGTACTGACCCTGAATTGATTTCTGGGGACTCTGTGCTTTTGGGATAAAAGTGCCAGAGGAGCTCTCATAGGGTCTCATATACTAGCCATTCTGAATCCTCAGCAATGTCCTGGACTGTAAGCTTAGAGAGCAATGCCATCCTGTACTGTGCAGTGTTACTGAGATTGCACTGGGTACCATCTGCTGTGCAGAGGTGCAGGGTAACCAGATACCAAAGAGATTTTCCTTATGGTCCACAGCTGTGAGGCCTTAGATTGTCCAATATTCACAGCTGCTTAAGGACAAGATTGTCCTCTCACAGCCAAATGCTAACTGTTTTGGAGTATCCTATGCCACCAAACCCTCTCCTGTTACAAGTTTTATCAGCAATAAATCACAAAAAGACAACCCCTAGACCAGGGATATGCAATTAGCCAACCTCCAGATGTTACAGAACTACAAGTCCCATGAGGCATAGCAAGACTCTAACAGCCACAAGCATGACACCCAGAGGCAGAGGCATGATGGGACTAGTTAGAGGTCCGCTAATTGCATATCCCTGCCCTAGACTGTTTATTGAAGCCAGAGTAAATTGACTGTAACTTGGGTGGCTGGTAACCTCTGTGCTGTTAAAATCAGCAGACCCTCTGGGGGTAGCACTACACATTCATTTAAACTTGATTCATTCATTTATAAAACAGACGTTTTTGTTCCACAAATATTTGTAAAATCTAAAAACTCTTTCAGAAAGAGAGTATTAAGTTCATATGTACACAAAACGTTCCTATTATACAAGCAGGAGGAGATCTGTGTGTCAGTGGAGAAAATTGCACCAGGAAGTGTCCCCTTCACCAACAGACTAATCGCTTCGCTCACCTCAGAATGTTGACTCCTGGATTAACAGGCCGTTGCACGCGCTTGCACCCACTTGCCTGGGTCAGGCTAAACTCCTGGGTCCTGGACGCTTGTATATACTCTCTCCGTAAAAGCAGGAACAAGTCCCCACATAAAATATAAATCTAAGTGCTCACTGAGTATTAAATCAATAGCAGTTATTAGTAAAAATATTGCACTCACATTTGGTAGGATAAAATCTCCGACAAGCATCAATAGTAAGACTCAGCACGGCACACCAGTGACAATTAGACAGCAGCCTCGCCCCCGCATGCATTGCATTACACCAACTTCCTCAGCGGGGTGTGGCTAGCTGCGTCATCATGTCTACTATTTGTATTCTTACCTTTGCCATAGTGACGCTCGCCTCTGCAGACGGAAGTCACAAATCTACTTCCGGTCGGAGTCATAGATGGGATTAATCACTGCTTCATTTTAACAAACCCCTAAAATAAATTTGATCTTAATTGTTTTATTTCTGACAGATGATCTTATGTTTAGACATTTCTTGTATATGTACAGTCAGGCCCATAAATATTGGGACATCGACACAATTCTAATCTTTTTGTCTCTATACACCACCATAATGGATTTGAAATGAAACAAACAAGATGTGCTTTAACTGCAGACTTTCAGCTTTAATTTGAGGGTATTTACATCCAAATCAGGTGAACGGTGTAGGAATTACAACAGTTTGTATATGTGCCTCCCACTTTTTAAGGGACCAAAAGTAATGGGACAGATTAACAATCATAAATCAAACTTTCACCTTTTAATACTTGATTGCAAATCCTTTGCAGTCAATTACAGCTTCCTTCCCTTCCTTTTTTCAGATTCCTCCCTGTTTTATCCAAAAGTAACATAAAAAAGTTTCAGATGAAGCTGGGCTTTGAGAAAATATGACATATGACCTCCATGCGCGAGTACAGTAATAGCATACATAAAATAGATTATTTTCTTTATAAAAACAGGCCATGTATTAAAAAAAAACAAAAAAACATGACTGCCATAGCCAAGCAATACGCTGGCAAACTATAAATATATTTTTAACTTTTCCCAGAACAAAACCCAATGCTAACTGCCTGGTCTGTGTTATGCTAATGCTAAATTTATACCTAGTGCTCACAATATTAACACAAGTAGTGAACAGTGCGCTCCAGAGAAAGAGGAGGTAGAAGCCTACTGTATGTCAGGCTGACTTATAGGGGCCAATTTACAAAAAGCAAATAGACTGTTCATTATGCAAGGGAAGTTGCACTTTGCAAGGGAATTTTCTCTGGAGCTTAATAATGAGTCAAAACTCATCCAATCATGTGGAACTAAAACTGCATTTTTTTTCCTTGCGCGTGATTTGGCACTATTCACAAAGTAACGTTTGATCACATTCATTAAGCTCTACGGAAACCTTTCTTCTGATGGCGTAGACCAGTGTTTCTCAAACTTTTTTCAGTTAAGGCAACCTTTAAAATGATGCATAATCTCGAGGCACCCCATTCTAAAATGTAAAAAAAAACCTGAAACTACTAATTTTACATAACACAGCAACATCACACATGTAGGTCACCCTACACGATTTATTCCTCCAATACACCTTTGCACACTGGTACTGACTAGAATTGAAATGTTTCTCTCTCCCCAGTGCTGATGGCAAGGAGCAAACAAGCATGCTGTGTAGGGGCCCCAAGTCCTCCTTATCAACCGATAATGTAATTGGTTGTTAGAACGCCAGTGGCTGGAAAGTTGTAATGGTGCACAATGAAAACCTGTGACTTTGAGTAACTAAAAGGCAGGCTTCATCCACCTACACTTTTTAGGTAATTTTTACGCATTTTTCCAAGGCACCCCTGAAGAAACCTCAAGGCACCCCAGGGTACCTGGGCACCCTGGCTAAAAAAGGCTGATGTAGATGGTCCACCCCTTTTGGATTAGCCTTTCCATATAGAAAATATACACAATAATATTTACAGATTTGCAATATAGGAGTTTCTGATAAGGGCATATGCCTGCACAAACTTTTTCAAGCACAATTTTACATACAGATATTACTTTAATGATAAATGAAAGAGCTTTTCAGTAAATGAGTAAACAATACCTTTTGTATATAGTTAAAAACGTAGGAGAAATCTAACTTTGTAAGACATTAATTTGACGTAGACTCCTTAAATCGGATCCTTATTTGTTTCAACACCCAGAGATGGATTCTAGCTCAGAAGGAAATGGCATGAAGAACATGGAGAATCTTACAAGCTGATGCATTTTGCCACATAGGAACTGGTAGTAATTAGGCACATCTACTGGGCTTATCTGTAACGTTGATGACATTTCATTACTCATCAAAATAGCGCAAGTGTCACAAACAGTGTCACAAACCCGAGCATTTATAGTAACATGAGCAATCAGTCATCTTAATCCAATCACAATGGAATGTGTCAAGGCAGATGTTGATTGTCCAAGTACATGATGGGAGGCGTAAACATTTTTGAAGTTACCCTTTTATAATTACATAATCCAGTCACCATGGTGTGATAAAGTATTGTGGTAATTGTTCAAGTTACATGTCCAAAGGTTTGAACTGTTGTCCAATTATTGGGGTAGTGATGTTAAATTGGTGGTATATGTTGGTGACAAACCGTGTCAAAGGCATTCCCTCTCCTTTAGGGTTAGTTGTTCATGTTTGATGTAAGTGGCCTTATTCATTATTCTTGAAAAACAGTTATTCTCTGTGTTCACAATTTGGCAGCTGACCTTATGGAGGCCTAATGGAAACACTCCCCCAAGAAACATAGAGGTTCCTATGGCAGACTTTTCTGTCTGCAAAATCTGGTTGCCTTTGAGTCACTGATGTAGGACAAGCACATGTACATATCAAGAGCTGCCTGGCTTTACTCTGACTTTCTTGATTTGTGTACTTGTTCGGGTTTGTGATTCAGAAAGTATTGAAGTCAGAGTGTATGTATAACATCTTGCAAAAGGCTTACAAATTATCAGCTATGTTATCTCACACACACAAGATAGATCAAATTGTAATTATTTTAAAGCTCAATTCCAGCAAAAATGTTCTCTTTGAGTTCTGCATGAAGTGGAGAAGGGTTAGAACCTCTGTGAATTTTTTTTGTCAGTGTCTACATTAGGGAATTTTTGCCTCTTATTTATTGTTCTGGTGTCACCCCCAACAAAGAAAAAAACTTGACAGAGATTCTTACTGTTACCCTCTCTATCAAAAAGTGAAAAGACATTTTGGCTAATAATGGGAATTAGGTTCTTTAGCTGTCAGATAAAACCAGGTGGACAAAATACACGTACCAATACTTTTTTCGAGTACCTGCCGATACTGATTACCGATACTTTTTTGTGACAGTGGCACTAATACGCAGCACTGATGGGCGCTGATGAGGGCTGGATGGTGTCAGTAGTTTTTATTTTATTTTTTACATTTTTTTTTGGGGGGGGGGGCAAGTGGATGGTATTAAATATTTATTTATTAAAATTCTTTATTTATCTCCCCTTTGAGACAGGGAAAGGGACCGAGGACACAGATTCCCCAGTTCCTTTCTCTGCAACCTCAGCTGCACTGAAGATGAATGGACGGAAGACAGAGGCTCCTGTTCATTCGTAAACTGAAACATTGTAAACAGTTTATGATGCTCAGTTATGAATGGACAGAGGCAGTGATCACTGTTTCTGTTCATTCAGAAAAGGAATGAGCCGGTAAATTACATATTTACCGGCTCCTTCCTTTGCTATCCATCCTGACAGATGCAGGACAGGGGGGAGGGGGCAGAGGAGGACAGAGGGGGAAGAATAGCACATGGAGGGGGACCAGAGCACACCCGGGGAGCCGGAGGAGGACACAGGGGACAGTCAGGACGATCGGTGCAGGCAGCTACAAGCACCAATCTCCCTGTATAGCTTTCAATAAAGCAGCTGAAAGCCGTGGGAGGGAGAGGAGGAGAAGCGGCTGGCAGCTGCTTTACTGAAAGCTATACAGGGAGATCGGTGTTTGTAACTCCCCTCACTGCCGCACCGACCACCTGTGAGGCTGCCTGCCAAATTCCCCCCCACCCATGCTGAGAACACAGGTATCGGGTCAAGTATCAGAGCATTTGCATAAGTACAATTACTCATGCAAATGCTTGGTATACGCACCAATACCTATCCTAGTTCCGTTATTGGTGCAACCCTAATTATAATAATTAATATTATAATTATTGTATTATAATATATATTTTTTCTTTTTAAGAAATGTCCTCCAGTTGCAGCTCTAGCTACAACACTCACCTTCAGTCTGGAGCTGTTCCCTGCAATACCTTTTTTTCACCACTAGATGTTCTCAGTCTACTGGGTTGTGACAATTGGAAACATTCAACCCAGGAGACTGAGAACATACTGTTAGTACAATGCATCATGGGTCCCTCCTGAGGGTCTCACATGGTGCCCTGCATTCATTGTAGTGGTGCATAGAGTGGGAATGATATCATCCCATCAGCATTCTCTGCATCATAGAGGACTTCCTACCCCAGAGAGGAGGTGCCTGAAAAGTCTTCTGCCTGGATGCAGAGCCGCACTGAAAAACTCCAGTTTCATGAGTGTACTAAACATTAAATAAAATCAAATTTTCCACAGCAGATTATTTGGAAATAGCTGCATGGATTTAGAAAGGAGATAACAGATTGGTCTCTCCTCTAATAAGGCTGGTTCTAGAGCAGGTGGCGCACAGCAGCACTTCCTCTCTGCAAACCAGCCCAGAATATAAAATTGCTCTTGTCAATCTACTGTTAGCTCTTTAGCATAACAGATGTAAAATCGTTATGATCTACTCTTAAGCCTATTAGCCAATCCTTGCCTTAGAGTAATTGTAAAGGCTCATTTTTTTACAAAAAAACAAACATGTTATACTTACCTCCTCTGTGCAGTTGGTTTTGCACAGAGCAGCCTGGATCCTCCTCTTTTTGGGTCCCTCTTCTGCTCTCCTGGTCCCTCCCTCCTTTCGAGTGCCCCCTCAGCCTGCAGCTTGCTACAGGGAGCACCCAAGCCAAGTCAGAGCTCTGTGTATCCATTCAGACATGGAGCCCCGACCCGCCCCTGCCCCCTCCCTCCCCTGATTGGCTGACTGACTTGAATTGACAGAACCGGGCTGTGAGCTGTGCCTGACTGCTGCTCCTTTCTCCCCTCTTCCTGCTCTCACAGGCTTCACTGAAAGTAGCAGGAGTGGGGGACAGGACTGAGTCACACTGTGGGTCTATGGATACACACAGCCTGACTCGGGAGCGTGTCTGAACATGTGCCCCCATAGCACACAGCTTGCTATGGTGGACACAGAGAAGAGGAGGAGCAGAGAGTGCTGGTGGGAGAGACCCAGAAGAGGAGGTAAGAGGCAGCTCTGTGCACAGAGCAGGTAACTATAAACAAGACAACACAAAGGAGATTACCCTCCAAGCAAGATTAAGGGACTTTATCCACTTCCACACCACACACAGTATATTTACTGCAGCAGTGTGGACATGTACCGCGAATCACGGTAAATAAACGGCGATTTGCGGAGTGGCCGCTAGGGGGCGTGAGTGCACCGCTGGCGGCGCGCACTTGTGCCCGCCGCACATCGGAGGAGTGTGCCTGCGGCTCGGGCGGACCTGATGTCTGCCGGCGAGCCGCGATGAGCAGCCAGAGCCAAAGAATGGGGAACCGCCGATGTAAACACAGCGGTTCCCCATTCTGACATGATGGGGACATAAGAGATCTACTGATCCCTGTCACTGAGATCAGTTAGATTATGCCTATAGCAGCCCCGCCCTCTCACAGTTAGAACACGCCTAGGGAACACAGTTAACCCCTAGATCTCCCCCTGCAGGTTAACCCCTTCCCTGCCAATGGCATTTACACAGTGATCAGTGCATTTTTATAGCACTGATCACTGTATAACTGCCAATGGTCCCAAAAAAGTGTCAAAATGGTCCGCTGCAACATCGCAGTACCGCTAAAAATCGCAGATCACCGCCATTACTAGCAAAAAATATAAAAAAATAAAAACCCCAGAGATGAATTCTCATCATCCATAAATGCAGCAACTTTTGCGCAAACCAATCAATAAACGCTGATTGCAATTTTTTTCACCAAAAATATGAGGAAGAATATAAATCGGCCAAAAGCGAAGAAAAAAATGTTTTTATATATTTTTTTGGATTTGCATTTTAGCAAAAAGTAAGAAAAAGTGTTTTTTTTTGCAAAATTGTCGCTCTTTTTTTGTTTATAGCGATGGCCAGAAATGACGCAGAGGTGATCAAATACCACCAAAAGAAAGCTCTGTTTGTGGGAAAAAAAGGACGCAAATTTTGTTTGGGTACAACGTAGCACGACCGCGCAATTGTCAGTTAAAGCGACGCAGAGCCGAATTGCAAAAAGTGCTCTGGTCTTACAGTGGGAAATCCTTCCGGGGCTGAAGTGGTTAAAGGCATTGCACTCAAGCTAACAACACAATTTAATAAAAACAATATTTATTCATTAAAAAAGCATGGTGGAATGATGTATAACCACCACACATAAGTTACAAACTTTATAATACATCAAATTAAGAACAATACAAATGCATAGATAGAGTAGATGCTGATATATCCCGCTGGTTAGTACAGGCGCATTTCACAGTCCACAACTGCTTCATCAGGGACACAGCGGAAGCGTCGGAAAAGTTGGAAAACATTTTAACAGTACAGATATGATCACAATTTAGATATAGCAGATTACACCATGATATATATCCATAGGCTTACCACAGGATTTTTCACATCTATATCAACCACTAACTCGGGAGCATGTCACACACAAGATCTAAATAGTAAAGATTAACCTCTTTTGTATTTTAGGAGAATTTTTTTTTTACTTTACAACCACTTTAAGGTCAGCATTGCAAAATGCAGAAAATGCATCAGTAAGGATCATTATGAAATGAAACCTGTTTTGTTAATAAAAGAGCTAAAAGTAGATTGACAAATATGCCAGAAATTTAGAATCTGGATGGATTTGGAAAGTCAAAGTAATTTTTGCATTATATCAGTTTACTCTACAACACTGTAATCTTGTCTAAAATATATATATATATATATATATTCACTTTAAACAGTCATGCATTAATGTCAACAATCCCTTTATGCCTTTCTCTTGAAACATACCGGTATATGGGTTGACAGCAATACAGGAAGCAAGAACTCTTGTTATTGAATTGGATGTGTCTGATGTTCATGGGGTAGTATAAAATTCAAATGTGTTGACATTTTTATTAATGTAAAATGACATTAAACATCATGATTGACTGATGAACACAGCGTCACAAGTAATAATATATTTCTTTAAAAGCTCCACAAGTATGCATCATTTGTCATAGCATTGATATGTAATATAAAATAAACAGTTAAAGTTAAAATGACCACATGACGGCAAAAGCATACACTAACAATCTTCCGTTCCTGCTCCTGTAACTGAAAAATACAGCCTTCTCTTGGTGATCTGAAACTTAGGACTGAGTTTGATGATACTTCTGAAAAGACTTGGAAAGCAGGTTCTGTTTGCTAGAAAATCTCTCAAGTAGTCCCATCCCTGGGTATCCTGCTTTAAAACAAGCTTTAGTTCAAATGTAGGATCCACTGTGCAGTCATAAACAATTGTGTCCAGTGCCACTAGTTTATTGCTACCTTCCATGTTCACGTATATAATGCAGCCTCGTAGTCCACAGGGCTCATTAAGAGACAACCGAAGTGCCTCTTGGGCCACCCGTGTGGTTAATTCCTTAGGAACCAAAACTTTTGAACACTGTAGTCTGGTGCTCTTGGCTTTGTACAGGCAGTTTTCTAGCATTCTCACTAAATGGCAGGTTCTCACCAAAGACAACGGATCACCAAAATTTTGTTCTGTAGATATGTGAGCCATATATGACCAGCCTGTAAAATAAATAAATAGGAAGTAAGGAAATCTTTCAGTACAGAGAAATAAAAAAAGCCCAATATACTGGATAGAAACAAATGCTAAATATTATATATTTATTATATAATATATATTATATATGAAATGAAGTATTAGGTAAAACTAAACCTTTCTTAAAATGTTTTGAGTAAAGAAGAGATAGAACTTCTCCGAGGCTTCAACTGAACTGGGCCCACTGAAGACATTTATGGAAAACCCTAAATTATATAGTTGTCACCAAAAATATTGTTCCAATGACAGCTGTATAAAACTCACCACACACATACAATCTGATAGTGGACTCTATATTAGAACTTGTAACAACTATGTAGTACAACGTAATAGTTTAGGTAGATCCTCATATTCCAAATTTTAGTAAATTTAAAGGAGACTGTACAAAGAATGTGTAGTCAAACTGTAATGTGTATTGTGAGCTTAAGAGGAGATTTTTCTTCATGTTTGAAGAAATTTCTTATTACTTCCGGTCAGGGCTGGACTGGGACAAAAATTTGGCCCTGGACTTCATCCAGACCGGCCCACTTTAATTTTGCAAACACACAAAAACACTATATAAACTATAGGAACATATATCTGTCCTCCAAGTTTTACAACATTTATTTTTCTGTATGGAAATGGGTTAGCTGAAAATATAACTCCTCACTCACCTCTTTTATTATTTCACTTATTCTCCTCTGTATTTTCTCCTCTTTCTCACATTGCTGCGTGAAGGAGGGCTAACGTCATGCAGGAACATTGCTACAGCCTCATTGGCTGGAATTTCAGAAACCGGCATTGCTACTCAGCCATTGGCTACCTTTCAGCAATGCAGGGTTGCGCACTATGAAGTGAGGTGATTGGCTGGCCAACCTATGCCCATCAAATACAGCTTCACCAGCGCCACTCAATACAGCCTCACCTGTGCCCATCAAATACAGCTTCATCAGCGCCACTCAATACAGCCTCACCTGTGCCCATCAAATACAGCCTCACCTGTGCCCATCAAATACAGCTTCACCAGCGCTAATCAATACAGCCTCACTTGTGCCCATCAAATACAGCTTCACCAGTGCCAATCAATACAGCCTCACCTGTGCCCATCAAATACAGCTTAACCTGTGCCCATCAAATACAGCTTCACCTGTGCCCATCAAATACAGCCTCATGGCCGTTGGGGGCGGAGGGGGGGTATTTGGCAGATCAGTCACTATTTCCATATACATTTGCAAATGGCATGTGATAATACAATCTCATTATCTCAGTCACACAGTGTCAGTTTTTACATAAATCAATGCAGAGCAGCTAGTGACAGATCAACAGTGGCCAGGCGCCCTAGGCGGCAGTGCGCCCTAGGCGGCCGCCTACTCCGCCTAGTGGTAGAGCCGGCCCTGAGCAGAAGAGGACTCTGTATGGGTGAAAGAAGAGAAAAGTAAAGTGGCGCTGATCTGAGTGCAGCGTTTGTTAGGAAACATAAGGTTTATTATGTGTTATCAAACGCACACGGTTTCATCATTCAAAAACAGGCATGTAGTACGTTCCACGTGGGTCCCTGGCATCCGTACCGCTCGGCATGGATGAACGCGAGCCCTGGCCACTTTGGGACACATGTTAAATATATCAAAGGAAATCACTATATAAAAACAATAACTAATAACGATGGGTGGAAGGGGGTTGGAACCAAATCTGCTATCCGTATATACTCACAGCTGGAGGATTGTAAAACAATCTCAGAAGACTAAGGGTCCTGTCAAAAAAAAATTATAAAAAGATGAAATTAAAAAGGAATGATAAATTCAAAATAAGGATAAAAATAAATATAAAAATAAAATTTTATTTTATTTTTATATTTATCATTTTTATGTTTCATTTTCAGATTTATTTTTTTATATTTATTTTTATCCTTTATTTTGAATTTATCATTATTACTTTTTAACTTCAAATTTTAATTTCATCTTTTTTTTTTCTTTTTATAGCAGATTTGGTTCCAAAACCCCCTTGCACCCATCGTTTTTAGTTATTTGTTTTTATATAGTGGTTTCCTTTGATATATTTAACATGTGTCCCGTGTCCGTAACTGTAGTGTTTCAGCCAGCGCTGGTCCTGCTGAGCCTTTTTGTTCTACGAGCCCGCCCGCCCTGTGTCCTATATCGCCCTCACTTAAGATGGCCGTTTCTCAAGCCTGGTGAAGGAGCACGCATGCTCTGAAAGCAAGCCACTTTGCCACGCCCCCTGCTCGTCACGGATGCTTAGGACTATGCAGTGACGTGCCTACCACCCGCCCAGCTGATCCCCTGCAGCCCCGTAGCCTCGGAGACCACCGGAGTGGCCAGGGCTCGCGTTCATCCATGCCCAGCGTTACAGATACCAGGGACCCACGGAACGTACTACATGCCTGTTTTTAAATGATGAAACCGTGTGTGTTTGATAACACATAATAAACCTTATGTTTCCTAACAAATGCTGCACTCAGATCAGCGCCGCTTTACTTTTCCCTTCTGTCATTGAACTGGCCCACTGAGCCATCGGCCCACCGGGAAACTCCCGGTAGTCCCGATGGCCAGTACAGGCCTGCTTCCGGTTGTGCCTTTGGGACAATAAGTGAGTTGAAATTTTCATAGTAAGACAGAAAAAAAAATCAGACAGGCATTGTAACAATTTCTTACTACCACATTCCTATCCAAAGCAAAAAAAGTTTTGGCTTTAAAGTGGTAGTAAACTGGGTTTGCATATTTTTACCTATAGGTAAGCTCATAATAAAGCTTACCTGTAAGTAACATTAATATCTCCTAAATGTACACCATTGAGGAGATATTCCAATGAGCAGCTGACAGTGATGTCACCAACGCATGCGCTCTTAAGGAACGGCTTGCCCGTGCTGTTCCTTCAGAGCTCTATGCTGTGGCTGGGGCTCTCACGCATTCCGTCAGCACGGCTCGGCCAATCAGACAACCAGAGCTTGCGAACCCAGATGAAAGACCGGGTGAAAATGGAAGCTCTGTCAGCGGTGACAGCACGCCTCTGGAGGGCTTCATTTTAAGATAAGTATTTCATAATGTACTAGTATATGATGCATAGTAGCACATTATTACCTTACAGTGTAAAACTTTTTTTATTTTTCTAAAGAAGCTTTAATACCTCTTTAATCATACTTTAATCAGAAACTTTGCTAAGCACTAGTTCCATCAAACCAATGCATTCTCAAGACACAGCTGTAGTAAAAATGTACTGTTTATAAAGGTTATTGCCCTATCAGTCTTACATATTAGTCTTACACATGTAAAGCTGGCCATGCACTGTTTTCCAACATGTCCCTTTGACAAGAAATTTGCTTCTGTCGAGTGGGAAAGCGACTCACTGACTGAAATTTCGATCAATGTATGGCTGAAACTGAAGACTCCCCACTCCCACTTTGATCTGCCAGACAGATAGGAAATGGACCCCCATCTGTCTGTTTTTAGTGGACAGGATAGGATCAGATGTCGGTGGATGTCAGCTGGGAAACATGCCCATTGACATCCGCCACTCCATAGAGAGCAATGGATGGTCCGATCGGGTCCGCCTGAAAAACTGACAGGCGGACCCAATCAGTCCATCAGTTTGAAAGGGGCCTAAGTCTTTGAGGAAAAGGTGGCTTTTTGGATGGTAGATGAACAGAAAAAATTGTTTTAGGTAGCCTCCCAATCTCAGAATGAGGGGCCAAGGAATTCGAACAAGTAGCATCACTGTGTGCACCACTTAGGAGATATTCCAGCAAGCAGTATTATCCTGCACCCTCATCCCTCTTTCCTGTTCTATTGCTGCAACAAATTTACAATAAGGCATCCCCTAGACCAGTGGTTCTCAACTCCAGTCCTCAGGACCCACCAACAGGCCAGATTTTAAGTATTACCTTGGGGAGATGCAGACTAGAATACTGCAATCACTGATATCACCTGCAATGTATTTCAGTTATCCTGCAAACCTGCCCTGTTAGTGGGTCCCGAGGACAGGAGTTGAGAACCACTGCCCTAGACTGAGTCTGTGTTTGTTGGTGTGCTTAGAGCTGGTGTCTTGTTCGAGGTTGCCTTTGAACAGGTAAGATAGACCTGGGTCATTCTCAGTGGCCCCTCCAGGGGTAAGCGCTACATACAACTTACTGATCATGCTAGTACATGTAATCATTTTAAGCAGGGGTTTCATGAGATGTAAAATGATTTTTTTTGGTATGCATTTGCTTGGTCCACATATGCAGTATGTATTTGAGAGTGTGCAGTCCTATAATAAGGTCAGAAACAGGGGCAGGTTAAAGTAAAGCTGAACTTCCAGCAGGTATTAAAGACATAAATTATTGAAGCTCTTTATTATTACCACATTCTTAAAACATTTTTTTTCTTCTTGAGTAATGTAAGCACCTCCAATGATGAAGCACACTGCTCCAAAACACCCCCAAAGTCCTTGATCATCAAGCTACTGACAGGTGCCTGCCCAAGCGTGCATATCTGCTCCACAATTACACTGGTAAAGGGAAATAGCTGGGTTGCACACTAATAACATCACCAATGTTTAAAAGAAAAATATAATCCAGCAACAGGGTTCACAGCATGTCAGTCCTCCTGTTTTCTTCCAGCTCCAACGTATTTCACCCGCAAAACGGCTTAATCGTGGAGACTCTGGGAGAGCAAGAAGCAGCACCTCTGTTGGCGTGAAACATGTTATGAAGTAGCAACATGATGTGGCAGAGAATGATGAGCTGTAACTACATATTGTAAATATTCTTGTTACTTGTTACAATAAAAAAAAGAAAAAAGAATAGTCAGAAGTGTGGCTTCTTCTTTGGTGTTAGTAGAGTATACGTTTGGAAATTACTGGATGCGAATAATAAAACTAGCTACACAGAAAAACAGCAAATATTTTGGCAACATCCCTAGCCAAAGATACTGATTTTTTTTTTTTTAAATCAGCAACTAGAAGTTAAAGGGTCTTTCCAAAATGTTTTTAGTAGGGCCAGACAGTATGTGCTAGATTTGCTTTACTCCAGTCACTGTTAAGAGAGTTGAAAGACTGCAACAAAACAGTTCACACATTGGACAGTTTGGCTCAGTACATGGGTAGCTGTAGTGTAGACAAGTCTTTGACAGCAAATAGATTATAATATTAAGAGGGTCCTGTGAAGATAGAAATGTGAGAGCTGCCACTGCTGATTTGTTTTTGAAGGTGCAAATTCTGGGGATCCTTATCTTTGTTTTACTACTTATGAAATCCCTGACCCCTAAAGGAATATGCAGCAGTGGACACCTGATATAGATCAACTTTCTGGGTCAATGACTCAAATTTCTCTTGACTCCATGAAGATAAATATACAGTTCAAATATGCATGTGTTTACTGTTTTACCTGCCAAGGTATCTGGCTCGCCATTCTTGTGATACTCACACCTCTACTAGTGAGGAAGACCATTCTCCTGGATTAGCATTACTGCTTCCTAGGCCCACATCTTGTTCATTGGACAGAGGTTAGGATGCTAATTCTGTATCCAATTAACAGGCTGAAGGCAGAGAGTTGACAAAGGAAGCTTTGTTGCTGAACCAGGTATAAAGGGTGTAACTTTTTGCTGCGCGGTATAGCAGATCTACATAAATCACAATACTGACTCAACTGAATTACATTTTTTTGGGCAGGTAAAACAGTATACTTCTATATGTAAGTCAAAGGCATAATGAGCTGTTTGCTTGGAGGTCTGCTTTAACCCTTTGAGGACCAAGGGACGTATTTGTCCCATGTTTTATAATTATTTTATATTAATGATGGTAATCTTATGGTCCTCAAAGGGTTAAAGCAGAAGTCCAGCCAAAAATAGCGAGATAAAATTGAATAGCCCCATAAAATATAAATAAGGAAACCAGCTTTTGAAGTGGTATTCAGCTTCAGAGATTTCTCCTGCAGTACTCTTTTCTGCCACTAGTTGTCTTGTTGTTTGATGGCCAGAATCTTTCAACCCACGTCCCCTGAGCGCAGGTCATCCTGCCTCATTCCCCTCTTTTGTGAAAGTTTAATTCTACATTATCTCATAATAGGCTCAATTCACACAGCTTTACACAGGGTTACAAAGCCTAAATATTTTTTATCTCAATGCTTTTCTTGTAGTCAAGTAAGTGTTTAGAGGGGGAGGGGGGCACAGTAAGCCCTAAAATGTTTTTTTTTTAACCTTAATACAGGCAATGCATTAAGAAAAATGTTTTAGCTTTAGAACCACTTAAAGTACAATGGCCGGCCAGGAAGTGGTTAAGGTAAACACTGCAATAATATCTATCTCTTAATATGTACTCACTAAAAAATACACGATTTCCCTTTAAAACTATTAAAAATATAATATTGCTATACTCTAAACATATTTTCAGTAAGACTGATTTCCCCAGTTTCCTTCAATTCCGTTGTTTTCAGAGTTGCTTGGTGAATTTGTTTGTGAACATTGTTCTTTTCTCAGTCAAAATTCTAATTAAGTTACATCTAAGCTGCAGGGAATTATTCAGCTGCAATACTTTGCAAACTTCCCACTGAAACTTTATACAAGACACATTTAGAAAACAAATGTGGCAGAATTGCCTTCAACAGTTTCAGAGCTCATCGTTAAAATATCAATGTTATTAATTATATTAATAAAACAAGTAGAAGCTGCTCGAACTATATATTAATTTGCGTGAGACTTCTCTATGTGAAGCTAAAATAATACTCATTTTGTTTTAATTTGGTTGCTAGAATATTAGTAAGAACGCTTTTTCAGCATTTTTCACATATTGGGCCAAGTGAAGGCTTCTCATATTATTTTGCCAATTTGTTATTGTCTAACAGTGCAAAAAGTGCCATTGCATAAACGAAATGAAACATAGGCGCCGATATTGCTGATTTACAGGTAAAGCTGGTTGCCCTGCTGTCATGCTGCAGTTCTGGCTTCATTAATTACACTTATCATAACAAAAACTATGCTACAGTGGGGTGCCACAGAGAACTGGTGGGTGAACACTGTGGGATGCAGATGTTTTGCTGCTGTACATGCATGATTAATTGAAGGGATTGCAATGCCTGGAAAGACTGCTGGCTTGCCAGCAAATAGACTATCATTTTTCAGCAGACCGTTGGGGGTGTGTGTCTTAAAGCGGACCTTTCCCCCACTTTCAATAAAAATCACATCAACAGCAGCTCTATATGCTGATATGAAATCATGTTGTAGAAACTGGCACTTTCCTTCATTGTCAAACTAACCCTGTAGGCAAAGAGAGAATTTTCCCCTTGTTTTAAGGGTTGGCTTGGCTTGGTTTGGCTTGTCTCTTTGCGTAATGACTGAGCCATGATCTAATTTTACCACTTTGCAGAATTTTCTCAATGCCCTCTATAGAAGCCAGCCACTGGGCCCTGTGCTATCCAGTGGGCATTTGGTCTTGAGTTGCTCCTGGGACGAGAGGCTGCCATGGCGCCATAGATGTTACTGTACCTTTGATGTTACTGTGGAACCAGCAACCAGCAGTGTTGAGTGTGGAATCGAATCACCTCACTAACCCTCTTGTAGACCTCTGGTTCCCAGGAGGCTGAGCCCAAGTTGCCATCGAATTAAGCTGGCCTGGCAGGGTTGGAGCTTGAAGGTTGGTGTGCTGACTGTGCTGCATCCCCATTTGTAACCTCAGAAGCTATGGCAGAGATCCTGGAGTTAGGGGACAATGGTCACAAGTTGGTCACAGCAGGGAGTGATGCTTCTAGTGCTGTAGCACCAGAACCTCCTTACTGGTTCTCAAGAGGGGTTTACAGAGTATCAGCCTGGCTAGATTGCCAACATGCTGAGATATGTGAGCCTTACTACTTTACCAAGCTTTCCGGACAATTGCAGGTGGACAGACTTTGGCGGACTATACCGATTCTCCATGCTGAGGAGTCCTTTTTGGCCCAGGTGAGGCAGGAGGTTGAAAACTGATGTGACTCTCTTGCTTGCAGCAGTTGCAGTGGCAGTGGTTCTTTAAAGCCCATGTTCAGGTATGAATGTGAGGTGGAATTCCCTTACCTCCCATAAAGACTGAAATGCTGGCCATTAACGATCAGATGATTTTTTTTTTTTTAACCACTTAAGGACCGGAAGGATTTCCAGCTTTAGGACCGGAGCCCTTTTTGTGATTCGGCGCTGCGTCGCTTTAACTGACAATTGCGCGGTCGTGCGGCGTTGTACCCAAACGAAATTGGCGTCCTTTTTTTCCCACAAATAGAGCTTTCTTTTGGTGGTATTTGATCACCTCTGCGTCATTTCTGATCGCCGCTATAAACAAAAGAAGAGCGACAATTTTGCAAAAAAATCCAAATTTCTTACTTTTTGCTAAAATACAAATCCAAAAAAAAAATATAAAAAAACATTTTTTTTCACCGTTTTTGGCCGATTTATATTCTTCATCATATTTGCGATAAAAAAAATCGCAATCAGCGTTTATTGATTGGTTTGCGCAAAAGTGGTCGCGTTTACGGATGATGAGAATTCATTTTTGGGGTTTTTATTTTTTTTTTATTTTTTACTAAAAATGGCGGCGATCTGCGATTTTTAGCGGTACTGCGATATTGCGGCGGACATGTCGGACCATTTTGACACTTTTTTGGGACCATTGGCATTTATACAGCGATCAGTGCTATAAAAATGCACTGATTACTGTGTAAATGCCATTGGCAGTGAAGGGGTTAACCTGCAGGGGGCGCTCTAAGGGTTAACTGTGTTCCCTGGGCGTGTTCTAACTGTGGGGGGACTGCCCTAGCTGGGGAAGGGAAGTGGTCACAGCCTTCGTGTACAGGAAGGCTGTGATCACTTCCCTTCCCCCTCACACAGAGCGGAGGTCCGTGTTTACTTACACGGACCTCCGTTCTTTCGCTCCGGGGGAGGCATCGCGGGTGGCCGGCGGCAATCGAAGCCGCCGCACCCGCTCCCTGGCCCCCCCGAACACAGTGAGCGCGCGCGCTCACAGTATCTCTGTATCGCAGCCGCCGTCGTATGACGGCGTTTTGCGTTACAGAGCCACTTTGCCGCCGTCAATCTCCGATCGGCGGTCGGCAAGTGGTTAAAAGAACATATTCCTTCTTGCCCTCTTTTGAGGTGAATGAGGACTCCTCCTCTCTGAGACATTGTATATCGTCAGAGGGGACTCTTTAGTGCCAGAATACACTGATCAGCGCCTGCTCAACTGCCTGTTCAAAGTCAATTGTTAGAGTGACTGTCAAGCAGAAGCCACCACACATGGATTAAAATTCAGCTAGACCTAGCTGAACCAGCTGAATTTTGTGCTGCTAGCTGTGATTGGTTACAGTGATCACATGGTACAGACTGGGCCAATTACAGCCCATCTGTACCATGTGATCAGCTGTGGCCAATCACATCTAGCAGCACAATTGTAATCTAATCAGAACAAAATAAACTGAATGATTTCATTCAGTAAAATGCTTGCTTATATCAATGAAATGTAGTACTATAAACAAACGCGTGTAAAAAGAAAAAAAAAAATCTCATCATTTCCTGAAAGTAGTACAATGTTACTATGGTAACATTATTTTGCTCTCGTCAAAGTGGTTAAAAAAAAAATTGTAAAAAAAGAGAAAAATTGCATAATAAAAAAATAATAAAAAAAAAAATATTTTTTTTTTTCGTACTGTCACCAGTTAGTGTCCTTGATCACCGCCACACCAGTTATATGATGATGCTGTACTGCACTAGTGACAGTATGTAAAAAAAAAACATTTCACCAAAGATATGTAGCAGAATACATTTTGGCCTAAACTTATGAAGAATAATTATTTTTTTGCAAAATTTTATAACAGACACAAAGAACAATGTTTCTTTTCAAAATTTTCAGTCTTTTTTCATTTAGTTATCAAAAAATAAAAATAAATACCACCAAAAGAAAGATCTAGTTGTGTGAACAAAATGATAAAAATTTAGCTTGGGTACAGTGTTGCATAACCGCACAATTGTCATTTAAAGTGTGACAGCGCTCAAAATGGCCTGGGCAGGTAAGGGTAAAAGTGTCCAGTATTGAAGTGGTTAATGAAGATTGTGAGCAGACATGCAGGTTTATTTTATTACAGAAGAGCCATTGCGTGTCTCTATTTTACACTTAAGTTCCGCTTTAACCGCTTGACAACCGCCCCATAGACAATTGACGTCTACAGGGCGGTTGCTTAATTCTGGGAGGACGTCTATTGACGTCCTCCCAGAATCGCGCTTCCCGCGCGCCCCCTGGGGCGCGCACACGGGAACATCCGTGACCGTCGGGTCCGGGGGACCCGACTGATCACGGATCGTGGTGAATGGCCGCTGTGCGCGGCCTTTCACCACGTGATCGCGCCGTCAAATGACGGCGCGATCACATGTAAACAAGCCGGCGGAAGCGCCGGCTTCTCTCTCCTCTCCGCACCGATCGGTGCAGTGTGAGAGGAGAGAGGGGGGAGAGAGGTGGTGCTGCAGCGCTGTGGGCGATGTGCAGTGCCCACAGCGCTGCCAGGTCACAAAATACTCCCCCCCACCATCTATTTAGCACCCACCCACCACCCCCCAGCCACCATCAGCCA
>BLSH010003940.1:150761-161830 GCA_018402905.1 Glandirana rugosa
TGAGGACCCCTCAGTAATACAAAATTCTTAGAGAGACGTACGTTAAGAAGGACAGTTGACGTCATCATTACTACGTCCCACATTACTAGTTTATACACGTATAAATCGGTTCAACTTTAGAGTTCTTGTTCTTTTACATGACTACCCATTTCCTTACACACGTACAGTTTTACCTTTTCTTACAGTTTTACCTTTTGTTTTTTTTTGTTTAGTATCACGTCAATTTAAAATAACCAAATAACACGAAACTCAAACGAATTGGTGAACTGTTGACCCGTGAATTTGGGGGAATTGTTGGTCTGGTTAAAAGTCGAAAGTCGCGAGAGTGTGAAACTTACTAGTGTTGCATGACTGAGTAATTGTCATTCAAAGTGTGAGAGCGCTGAAAGCTGAAAATTGGTCTGGTTGTTAAGGGGGTTTAAGTGCCCAGTTGTCAAGTGGTTAAGCAAACTCAAAGCACAATAAACCAATAAAATTTAACTGCACTATGATTTGTTTTTTTTTGTTTTCCATTTTGACATTCTTTTCCATTTTGACATGCACACATTCCTTTACCCATCAGTACATTTTCTTGTTCTTGAGATTTCAACTTGGCTAAATATGCACATATTTGATCATTACACCCTGCATCATTACTACTGCAGTTGACAGGAAGAATTGCATGCAGAGAGATTCTTAAAACATAATGACTCCCCAGGAGTCCAGTTTTCCTGTGAACTGCATGCACATCCCGGTGAGCAGGAGGTCATTAAACGTATGTTTACATATGTACAGTTGTATGCTGGCCATCATTGGTGTGGGCAACCTATTGCATTAGGGTGTGCACCTCAGAACACAAACACACATGCTCTGCAGAGCAGTGGATGGCGGCAATAAAGGAGAGATTGGTGTCAGTAGGGCAGTGGACGGTTTCAGTAGTTTTTATTAGTATTATTTTTTACAATATTATTTTTTTAAATTGTTTTTTGCATATTATTTTTTTAACATTTTTTTTACAATTTTTAAGGAGCCCCGTTGGGGGGCTTTGGTGAAATATCAAGGGTCTAAGCAGCGACAAAGCCCCTTTCTCTGCAGCGTCAGCTGCACTTGACAGTGAACGAATAATAATAGCTCTTTGCTGAGCAGCTTCCTGTTCATGCACAAACTGAAGCATAGGAAACATAGTTTATTATGCTTCAGTTCAGAATGAACACAAGAGCAATCGGTACAGGTCACTCACTGTGTTCATTCATTCGTCCATCCTAAACCATCCCCCGCAGCAGCCAGCAGGAGAGGAGAGGAGGGAAGCTGGCAGTAATGCTGGAGAGACAGGGGATCTAGGAAGCAGGGGAAATTGGCATTGCACAGGGTTATTAGGGTGTGCCTAGGCACACCCAGCACACCCTGTGCGCATGCCTATGCTGGCCATGCATGCTTGAATATTGTCAGATTCCTGTTGAATCAGCCAAAATTCAAGCCCTGGGTGGCCTTGTTGGCACCAACCAGCTAGACAAATATTGATCTGAAATTTGAAGGAACCAAGCAGAAAATTTGCTGCTGAACAGTGAACAGTTAATCAAATGCACGCGCTGATTGAGTATTTTGTCAGCTGATGGAGCAGTCAAAATGAGAAGGTTGAGGTTTAGCCCCTTTTCACACTTGTGCGACATGATTTTGCCGTAATTTTGCCGCAGTTTTTTGCCGTGATTTTACCAGGATTTCGATGTGATTTGGGATCAGTACGACTTTGGTCCTACTTTGTTGCAACTTTGGCGCAATGAAAACATATTACAAAGTCGTACAGAAATAGTTCAGAAATCGCATCTATATTATTCAGGTGCAATTTTCATGCGACTTTGAAGGTTTAACATTGAAGTCTAAGGACCTCAAGTTGCATCAAAGTTGGACCAAAGTAGTGCAGGGACTACTTTGAAGTCAGCGTGACTTGAAGTCGTACAAATATGAATGGTACTCATTGGAAACCATGGGGAACACCTTGTCATGCGACTTTGCTGTCCCAAGTCGCAGGACAAGTCGCATAAGTGTGAAAGGGGCCTTAAGGAAAGAGAAATGTATCCATCTTTGGTCTTAAATGTGCATCTTATGGCTCAGAAAATAGAGCAATTTATTAAAGTGGTTGTAAAGGCTTAAGGTTGTTTACCTTAATGCACTCTCTGCATTAGGGTAAAAAAAATTCCATGGTCATTTTCCCCTCAGCCCCCACAAATACTTACCTGAGCCCAATCTCGATCCAGTGCTGCTCTCTCTCCTCTCTCTCTCTTCTTACTGGACATGGAGGCAGTGGGGGGAGCCATTGGCTTCTGCGGCTGTCAATCAAATCCCGTGAGGAGGGAGGGGGAGCGGGGCCAAGCCGTGGTGTGTATGTCAATAGACACAGACAGCCCGGCTCAGGATCAAACCCCCACAAGTGCTCCTATAGCAAGTGGCTTACTATGAGGGCACTTGGAAGGGAGGAGTGCCTGCGGGGGACCCCAGAAGAGGTGGTTCAGGGTCGCCCTGTGCAAAATGATTGCACAGAGTAGGTAAGTTTAACATGTTTGTTTATTTTAAAAAATAACTTTACAATCACTTTAAGCAATAGCCATATAAGAGGTATCAAAATTGATGAATATACTACTTCAAGCACAAAGCTTATGGTTGATAAAGTACGATATTAAATAATAGGACTTATCTTTGTTGGCCAGTATAAACTGTGAACAGATGTCGGCTAGTTTGGCAAGTCAGAGGAAATAGGAAAATGCTAGGGTGACTCTTCTAGTAGGCTTTAGTCTCAGGGACCTGTGGCATTGTTTTGCAACTGTGGGTTCATAAATGGGATATCTGTGGTGCATGAAAGACCTTCCCACAATGTAATATTGGTGTTGGGAATGTTTGCTGGGTGCACACACATATACAGTACAGCATATGAGAATGTGCCCATGTACAAACAAATGCACGTGCTTCCATTGTGGAGACTCTTATACAGAGGTTCTGCAGTATACAGGGTGCCTTGCCACCGACCTTCACCTTACACATACATTTGCAAATGTGTGTAACCAAACCTCTGTTTTTAACGCATACTGTTAGCCAGGTTAACTTGGTTGGTCGCAAGCTGGTCAGTAAGTTGAGCTTGGAAATTCTTTGGTTTTTGTTTGAGACACCCATGTACCTAAGCAAGGTAAAACGGATCTTGTACTAACATTTTTTTAATCAATATGTTTTTATTGAAAATCCAAATGAATATACAGTAAAAGATACAAAGTATGTTCAGCAAAAAGAACATAAAAGAAAGAAACTGTTTAACAAGGACATATATCTTCGATAGATCAAATATATAACAGATTCATTGTCTCAATTGAATTATCAAGCATTGAGTTCTTAGGTCAAACCTATTTTGCGGGCATATCATCCGAGCGGGACCCATTTATAATGTAAAGGCCAGCCCCAACTAGCCGCTTCCCCCCGGGGGCGTCCCAAATGGGGTCTTCTGCGCCCAGGGAGTCGGGCGCGTCCGGTCATAGGTCCCACAACCGAGTTAGTAATAGCCTATAGGTGCCACTCAGATGTGGACTCAGATCTTGTACTAACATTTGCCTACCACTTGCAGTTTATGATAATCCTAATTCCGGTCCTTTGATACATAAACTTCTCATTCATATTTAATTTACAGCTAAATAAAATTAAAATGCAAAACATTCAAACTTTGTGCTTTTTATGGGAGTGCCCATATCATGCCCATCTTCTCTTCTCAGTCAGTTAGCAAAGAAGGCAATAAGCACAGTAAGTCAGCTATGACTATGGAGCGTTGTTGTGTTATCTGAAACTAGTTACATGTTCCTCTTTTAAAATGACAAAATAAAAATTGAGCTCTGTTGCTCATCTGCAGCCCCCACAAGCTTCCGTTATGCTTATCTGCCTTTTGAAATATTATGACTGTTATCCAACACATTGCTTTTTTCATACATAGAATATGATGTTATTTTCTGCACCACGAGATTGTTTTATACTGCATTAGCTTTAGGTTTGTCATTGTCACAAAATGGAAATATCCATATTTTAGAACTAATGTGATTCACAGAAGAGCATTCAAGTAGGATCTGTATTGGTACAGCAATTGAGCAATTGAAGATGCAAACAGTTGTCCTTGCCACTGACATATATACCACCAGCTGTATACAATGCAAATATTTCCAGTGTCAAGCAAGCGTTCAGAGCCAAACAGTCTAAATACAGAGATATTTTCATAATTTCAATGCACAATCCACTACTAATATCCCTGAAAATGACATGCATGTTTGAGGAAAAAAATCTATAATCCTTATTTTAAAAATCTGAATTTGTTTAAATAATATATAACCCTGTAATAATAATACGTGCAATACCACCTGTGTGCAATACTACCTGCAATACGTACTTTTTCCTCATTTGTATTTATACATTGTGTTGTGTATATACTTGAATACTATAGTATGTTTATTGTCTATTCTTTTATATATTTGCATTTATTTTTTATTTTTTCATGCTGCTGTAACAAAGAAATTTCCCCACTGTGGGACGAATAAAGGTTTATCTTATCTTATCTTAATATAGTCTTACTAAAACTTACATTTGTTTGATTATATGTTTTTTGCATATTATTTCATGGTGCAAGCCAACTCAAATAAAAATGATAGTGATAGATTCCTGTTACTTTTAGTAGATGAAAAATAATACTGGATAAAACTTTCCAAACTACTGTATAAAAAATGCATAGGAGTAGTGACATCACAATGGTTTGTAAAGTATAATGTTGCTATTTTGAAGAATTTTTTTGCATCTTAAATATTCTCACAATATTTCCATTGTAAAAGTTATGATACCCACCTTGTAATAATGCGTCGTGTCGTGCAAAACTTGGGAATATTCTTGAATATTTGAAATGAATAATCAAATCTCCAGACTGAAATGTTATCTTCCGTGTAACCTCTGTAGTATTTGTATCTAGACTCAGTAATTTCACCAGCTAAGTAGATACACCGTGTCAGCTCCCGGCACCAGGACAGCCACTTTTAACTGCAAACGGTCCCCGTGCTGGGGCTTCTCTTTACTTGGCAGCACTTATTTTCCATGTAGCAGCTGGGTGGTTTCCCTGAAAGTAAGGATGTATTATCATCTCATATAACCAAGATATTGAAACAAAACACCACAACTCCCAACTAAATGCAAAGTTATACGTTTACAGGAGGCGGTAACAAAGGTCAGCATTTTGCACTAAAATTATAAAACAATGTGCACAGATTCTAAGCTGTGGAAGAAACAACAAGGGGAAGAAAGTATTAGGTGGGAGCATTACATTCCTATGGAAAATAAAACTAAACTTGATACCCACTCTCACATCTGCTTTCTTCACTCATGTCAACTAAATATAGAGCTGCTGCAGGCTGGATAAATAATTGGAACCTTATATCCTCGCATTGTAAATCAGCTGCCCCATATTTCTGCTTTCCAGGAGAGAGGACTCCTATTTGTTCACTTACATTGCATAAAAACCTCAGCTGGAACATGGCATGCGACTTGACCTATCTCATAAAATCAGAAGGGCTGAAGATCAAATTGTAGACTAGACACGTGTAAAAAATGTTGCCCAAGGATAAGCAAGCTTAATCAGTCACACAGTATGGGACATAGACTTTTTAATTCCCTTTATGAACAGGCTCAAAACAAACCTTAACGCCCAAGCCCAATTTTGCAACTTAGCATGTGTTAGTATAACTGTACATATCATCACAACTACTTAGTTGATCCAGGTGGAATATACCTTGTTTTTTTTTCAGGACAGATTGCGCTTTCATTTGGTAGGAAATGTTAATGCATATCTACTGTTTTGAGACTCAGGTGGAACTACGTCACAGACTTCAATAAATCTGAACCTATAAACCAAAAATAAATAAATCTAAAAATGGAAAGCTACTGCCCTAATTTTGATAAACATTAAATTGCAATCATGTAAGAAAATGAGCAGCGCTAATCCATGTACACCTCTTATGCTGTGCTAACACCTAAATACAATTTTACAAATATCTAATTGAAAAAAAAATATGCAATAAATTAATAAAAATTCATGAAAATTGAAAAATTCATATACAATAAAGTGCTAGTGCAATAAGCTTGTGCACTCAAATATGTTCACGTAAATGTGCAAAAATACAAAAAGATATTTCATGCAAGAACATAGGGCCCAAAAGGCCATAAACCGTATTGTCTTAGACATGATTAAATTCCTTAAAAGAAAATCCTTTTCCGATGTGCATCAAACTCCCAGTGCAATCCTAGTTGCTGGTCAAATTATGAACCAGCTACTGCACATTCCACCATCAAAAGGTCCACTCTGCAGTTGCTCATTCCACAAAAGCTCTTAACTGTAGTCACTCTCATATACTCCACCATCACATACAGGGGGAGGACAGAAAAAGGAACAACCAAAACAACAATTTGCTCAAGGGACTTTGTGAGTGGTGCTTAAAACGGAACTTCAGTCATTTTTTCAACTTTCCATCTATTAAATCCTCTGCCCTTGTTGTTTTAACTTCGGATAGTAAAACATTTTTTTTCTGCCAGTAAATACCTTATACAGCCCATTTCCTGTTTCTTGTCTGTTAAAATGCCTCTGCGTTTGACATCATGTACAGCCCTCTCTTTTACTTTCATGAGAGTTTGCCAGGAAGGGAGGGAGGATGAGTCCTAAGAGGGCCAATGAAAGCTGCAGGGCTGGAGGTGTGCCTCTATGTGTCTGTGTAAATCCAGGAAGTGAACAGGCAGCAGCTTCAGCTGCTCTGGTCTGAGCATGAGATGGACATAGCAAACAGGAATGAGAGGTAGGAGGTAAAACAACAAGAAACAATGCTGTGGGGAGTACCCACAGCAACAGAAAACAAAGGGATGCACAGACAGAAACCTAAGGGAATGCAGCAGAGCAGCCAGAGGGAAAACACTGAGAACAAGACCAAAAAAACACACAGAATACAAGTATACTCAAGTGAATGCCACAGGAAACAGGGAGATCTAGCTACAGCGTGGAGACATGTTGCTCGAACACTAATCCACAGGTGCAAATGCTTAATAATACCTAGGTTCAGGGCAAATTGGCAGGAACCTGAGCAGATCGGACAGGAGGCAAAACCCAGTGCTGGATTAATGTACACTGAACCGTGACACTTTCTAGCAGAAAAGTATTTTGTTTATCCTCTTCGCAAAGGAGGTACAGCATTGGGATGGGCTACAGAGTAAATGATCACTGTGATAAAGGGACGGGCTAAAGAGTAAATGATCACTGTGATAACCAATCAAGGCTATCAAAAAGACCATGTGAGTCTGCATCCACATGCACAGGATCCTGTGGCTTAAAGGGGTTGTAAAGTCTCCAGGTTTTTCTTGTTCAATATTTTTTTATTGAAAGTACATAATAGCAAACATTGCATAAGAGTCAATGGCTGAGTAATACAATTAACAGGTGTCTTCCTACATGAACACATTACAGATAACTATATAATCCGTAAATTGTAATGGCAAATAGTAACTAAATGATAACATTACATCATGAGTAGAAAAAATGTAGGGGAGAATAAACTCCCACCTAATGCACGTGGCACAGGTAGTTATAATGCAATAGATTACAAAGGAGAGTAAGGACCATGGAGAGCACCTAAGGCTCTATTCACACTATGGCGTTCTGTATTGTGGGTGGACACAATTCTGCTTGCGATTCGGAAATGCTGCAAATCGCGGGACACCCTTGTGATCCCCACTATTTTGAATGTCATCAAATCACGGCGTGATTTTGCCGCGATTTCGCCCGCTAAATCATGGTAAAAATGTGCAAACAGGGACACCCAACGCTCAAGAAAAGTACAAGAACTTCTATTGGGCATTGAGCATCCCGCGATTCTGTTTTCATTTTTTTACTGTGGTTTTACAGCGATTCGGCGGATGAAATCGCTGCGTAATCTCGCTGTGATTTGGTGCCATTCAAAATAGCGGGGGTCGCAAGGGTGTCCCGCGATTTGTGACATTTCGGAATCATGGGCAGAATCACGCCAATAGTGTTAATGAAGTGTATAAGGAATACCACTGAAGGCCCTGACAACAATGACAATGTCTCAGATAACGTCTAAAGAAAGATGAAATAGATCTGAAGGAAAAAAGGTTTACACCTCTACAAGTAGGATTTCTACTACTGAGGTTAGGAAGGGCCCCTTTCGTCACTCACAGACTTCCAATGCCAAGTCTAAGACTGTAATAATGTACTGTTAAACCAGCCAAAACTGGATCCAAGGGCTCTTCCCAATGATAGGGAACCCCCTCGCTTCTAAGAAAGGGGAAACGTCTGTCAGCGTTCTTGGCCTTCTGGTCCTAGAGAATCTCTGACACCAAGAAGCAATCACCCCCCACCACAAATTATGCAGTCAAGTTTTCCGCATTTGAAGACATCTCAGGGGTCAGCACAGTCAGAGTACAATGGATGAACCTCATCCTGGGAGAACCATCTATAGTCTCCTGTTTTCATGTCTGTTTAAATAGGTTGTAAGTCTAAAAAAAAAGAGATCCCGTTCCCTTTTAGCAGGTTAAACAGCATAGTGCTTGTGCTGTCCAATATGTTCCTTTCTATGATGTAAAACATCTGGTTGATCCTGCCTGGTCCTGTGTCCCCCTATGTAAACTGACCACGGTAATCATGGCTGCTGATCCATGATACCGTGGTCAGGTTAAGTGCCTTGGTCATCCCACTTCTCTCCTCTTTCCCCCCTTTCCCCCTCCCTCCCTGCCTTTAAGCTCCTGTCTATGAGCAATATTTTCCCTGCCCCTCCCCTCCTGCCGCTATTAGTAGCTGGCAGTAAAGTAAAAGAAGAGTTACTGTCAACCCCTCTGTTCTACCAAGCTATACTACATAGTGTAAATGTTTGCATAAAATTATGACCTCTGGCCACTCTCCACCCCCCAAAAGGCTACAGCAGGAGGGGCTGAGCAGTCTCGTGACCTCCAGGCTGATGTCAGATGGGGATCTCAGCCTCTTCCTCTGTAGCCCTTAAAGGCTACAGAGGAGAGTGGCCAGAGGTCACGTGACCGAACAGAAACTATCTGAAATATGGTATTTAGAGGCATAAATTTATACAAACATTTACACTGTGTAGTATACCTTGGTATAACAGAGGGGCTGGCAGTAATCCTTTTTTGACTTACAACCACTTTAACCACATCCAGTAGTCCATAGCCCATAAACCAACTCAAAAGGTGACAACCCTGTGGATGCTTGAAGAGCCTGCAATGGGGCAATAAACACATTAGGCAGTAAGCAAGCTCAATCACAGTCATCTCTTTCAACCACTTTTTTGAGCACCCCTTTTAGGGTTTTGTTGAACTGTTTTAATAACCCATCAGTTTGCAGGTGATACATAAAAGTCTGCAAGTGCTTAATTTGAAACAGTGCACAGAGCTCCTTCATAACTTTAGACATAACCTGAGTTCTAACTGCCCTAAGATAATATGAGCATGAGCCAAATGTAACACTTTGAACCTAAAAGACTGAGGCTCCACCATTTGTTTAATGACTTCACCATGCTCTTTACAACAGATCTGTACAACAGATCATGATTAACAGCAAAATTGGAATCCACACATATGTCCCAGGTTGCTGTGGCTTACTGCTTAACACTGCGACCCAGTCCCTGGTGGGGATCAGAGCGGTGAGGATTGTAACATCTTGTCCACTTGTGTGGATTTACAATTTTAGCAGTTCAGGCTGAGTACATGTACAAGGAGCAATGCCGGCCCATCTAACATTCCATCAGCTTGTCACGTTTTGAACACTGGGTCCCCAGGTGACCCACTTGGTGGCAGGTCCTGCAAGGAACTTCACAGGGTTCTCTATCATCCTGCCAGTAGAGTTGATCGAACACCTGGAAGTTCGAGTTCAGCAGGTTCGGCCGAACTTCGGGAAAAAGTCCGGGTTCGGGACCGAACTTGACCTGAACTTTATCCCGGACCCCGAACCCCATTGAAATCAATGGGGACCCAAACTTTTAGGCACAAAAATGGCTGTAATAAAGTCCTGGCAAGTCCTAGAGGTCTGCAAAAGGAAGGAAAATGGGGGTAAGAGTCGGACAAGTGCCCTACAAAGAAATGGGGATAGGGAAATAACTTAAAATAATTTTTAAGCTAAAATCACATAAAAAAATAAAAAATGGAGGTGGATGTGGAGTTGGAGGTTGAGGAGGCGGTGGAAGTGGCGGTGGAGGAGGAGGAGGTAGCCAACACTGTTTTTTATTTTTGTGCAAGAAATGCACCGCTGGCCGCAATTGTAGTTTTTAGAATTTTTTTTTTTTTTAAACCAGCAATGTAGACATTTTTTTTATTTTTGTGCAAGAAATGCAACGTTGCCTGCAAATGTAGTTTTTGAAATATTTTTTTTATTTTAAACCAGCAATGTAGATGCACTTTTTAATTTTGTGCAAGAAACAATAATCTGTCCCTTAAAGCAACAGCTGGAACCTTTCCCTATAGAACTTGGAGATGATTTTAGAACAATAATCTGCCCCTCTAAGCAACAGCTGGAACCTTTCCCTATAGAACTTGGAGATGATTTTAGAACAATAATCTGTCCCTTAACCACTTAACAACCGCCCCATAGACAAATGACGTCTACAGGGCGGTTGCTTAATTCTGGGAGGACGTCTATTGACGTCCTCCCAGAATCGCGCTTCCCGCGCGCCCCCTGGGGCGCGCACACGGGAACATCCGTGACCGTCGGGTCTGGGGGACCCGACTGATCACGGATCGCGGTGAATGGCCGCTGTGAGCGGCCTTTCACCACGTGATCGCGCCGTCAAATGACGGCGCGATCACATGTAAACAAGCCGGCGGAAGCGCCGGCTTCTCTCTCCTCTCCGCACCGATCGGTGCAGTGTGAGAGGAGAGAGGGGGCAGAGAGGACACGCTGCAGCGCTGTGGGCAATGTGCAATGCCCACAGCGCTGCCTAGTGACAGATTGCAACCCCCACCATGCAGTTACCACCCACCCACCACCCCCCAGCCACCATCAGCCACCCACCCAGCCA
>BLSH010003940.1:175751-217088 GCA_018402905.1 Glandirana rugosa
ACAGGTAGTTACGTCGGACTGGTCACGGGTAGATGTCGGAGTAGTAACGGGTAGACGTCGGAGCGGTAACGGGTAGTTACGTCAGAGTGGTCACAGGTGGTTACGTCGGAGTAACCACAGGTAGTTACTTCGGAGTGGTCATGACCACAGTCACGAGAGGTAGAGTCACGACCACAGTCAAGAGACATAGAGACACGACCACAGATCACAACTCGCTTGGGCCTGACATTGCAAGCCCAGGCATGGCTTGAAAGCCCACAGGCACCGTGCCTGGGCCTGGGCCTGTAAAGTTTTTAGCAAGCCCAAGCCAGGCGAACCCGAACGATTTTTGAAATGTCCGGGTCCGGGTCCGTGCCACGGACACCCGAAAGTTCGGTACGGACCCGAACGTTACAGTCCGGGTTCGCTCAACACTAGACACCAGCACAGAGATACAGAGAACTGACACCAGCACTGAGATGGAGAGCACTGACACCAGTACTGGTGAGGCTTCATTGATGGACACCAATGAGGCTGCATTGGTGGACACTGGTGAGACTGCATTGATGGGCAATGGCGAGGCTGCAGATGGGCAATGATGAGGCTGTAGATGGGCACTGGTCAGGCTGCATTGATGGACACTGATGAGGCTGCATTTATGGACACTGGTGAGGCTGCATTTATGGACACTGATGAGGCTGCATTTATGGACACTGATGAGGCTGCATTGATGGGCAATGGTGAGGCTGCATTGATGGACACTGGTGAGGCTGTATTGATGGGCACTTCTGAGGCTTCATTGATGGGCACTGGTGAGGCTTCATTGATGGGCACTGGTGAGGCTGCATTGATGGGCACTTGTGAGGCAGCATTTGATGGGCACTGGTGAGGCTGCATTGATGGGCACTGGTGAGGCTGCGTTTGATGGACACTGCTGAGGCTGCATTGATGGGCACTGCTGAGGCTGCATTGATGGGCACTGATCAGGCTACATTTATGGACACTGGTGAGGCTGCATTTGATGATGAACACAGAAACCATGATACCCAAACAACAGAAACTGCTATCTCGAGACAGGGGTACTTAGGAATTTTTTTTAGACCTGCAGGGGTACTTCACCGTAAAAGGCTGAGAAACACTGGTCTAGACAACTCTGTAAGGCATGCAAACATAGACAACAATGCAGTTAAATAATGCATATTAAAAGGCATGCTTTTTTAAATTTAAGTACAAAATGATCTCTTATTGTCACCTGCAGTGCCTTTCTGATCTGTCAGTGGCTTTAAACTCTGTGTCTGATTATTTTAGCTATGATACGCGCTACCAGTCCAAGTCACAGTAATACAATCTGCCTGTTTCTTGACTTTCTGAGCTTAGTGTAACCAATCCACTACATGTGATTTGTCTATCACAACAAAATGAGCAATCCATATGGTAATAAAAAAGTGAAGGAAGAATTATTCGTATAGCAAAATGTGAGATAGATGTAATTATAATTTTACAGTGTGTACTTTTTTATTTTGTTGTGTCTATTACTCAGAGAAATTACATAATACACAGATATTAACTGCAAGCAATAACTCCATGCTGTTGCTTCACATGTTCAATTTAGCAATTTATGCTAAAAAAGCCTAAAGCATGGCCAACATACATTTTGGTGCTTTGAATGTTAGACCTAGTCTCTCTTTCCATTCCATTCCATCTTTTCATTTGTCCCTCATTTTGGGCTGATCTATATAGTTGTATATAAAATGCACTTTTTATAATTCAAAAAGTGTTTCCCAGTGCTAAACCTTTCATCCAATTTCTAAATTGTTGCATTTGTAAATTTCAAAAACATTATAAAGGAACAGCAGTGGTAAAAAAGTAGTTGTGGGTTTAACTAATCTTTTTTTTTTTGTATAATTCTCCTCTAAGGTGGTTTGGCAGGGGTGTATCCTATGTCTACATGCTTTTTCTAATAGGCGCCCTTAGTTCCCATCTCAGAAATTTGGAAGGTGCCGTGTTTGGAGGAAGAAAAATGCTGACTATGACCCTAAGAACACCATCCTTACAATCGAGCATGTAGGTGGAAACATTGTGCTTTGGGGCTGTTTCTCTGCTAAAGGTTCAGGTCGACTTTGCCGCATTGAGGGGCTAATGCATGGGGCCATGTATTGTAAAATCTTGGATGAGAACTTTTTTCCATCAGTCAGAACACTTAGGATGGGTCATGGATGGGTCTTCCAGCATGACAATGACCCAAAACATAACGCCAAGGCAACAAAGGAGTGGCTCAAGAAGAAGTACATTAAGGTCATGGAGTGGCCTAGCCAGTCTCCAGAACTTAAAGTGTAAGTCCACCCTAAATCTAAAATCCCTGCATCTACAGACATGCACATGCTAACACTAACCTATCTAGCCCTGTAAAGAAAAAATGAGTATACAACCTTTTCTGAAAGTGATCTGATCCGATCTCCAGTGGCGGAAGCTTTGCAGAAGACACAGCCGACAACAGCTGTGAAATGAATGGGGAGTGACGTCACCCATAGAGTTATTATGGGGTTTCCGTTGTCAGACATGTCCCCTGCACCCGCCTACACAGCGAAGCTTTGGCTGACATCTCAGCGTGGGATCGGGTCGGATCACCTGCAGAAAAGGTATGTATGCAGATTTTTTCTTCACAGGGTTAGATAGGTTAGTGTTAGATTGTCAATGTCTATAGATGCAGGGATTTTAGTTTTAAGGTGGACTTCTATTTTAATCCTATAGAAAATGTATGTATGGAGGGAGCTGAAACTTCGAGTTGCCAAGTGACAGCCAAGAAACCTTAAGAATTTATAGAAGATCTGTAAAGAAGAGTGGACCAAAATCCATAGCAATGCACACCACACTGAACATGTGCAAAATGACTCCAAAGGCTCTGTCTTATCAGGAGATGGATTGAGGATAGTGGGGATAGTCTCTAGATGCAGGGATTTTAGTTTTAGGATGGACTTCTACTTTAATCCTATAGAAAATGCATGGAGGGAGATGAAACCTCAAGTTGCCAAGCGACAGCCAAGAAACCTTAAGAATTTATAGAAGATCTGTAAAGAAGAGTAGCCCAAAATCCCTCCTGAAATGTATGCAAACCTGGTAACCAACTACAAGAAACGTCTTACCTCTGTGCTTGCCAACAAGGGTTTCTCCACTCATGTTATGCTTGGGGATCAAATACTTTTTTTTTGCTCACTGAACTGCAACTCCATTTATAACAAGAAACGTCTTACCTCTGTACTTGCAAAGTGACTTCAAAGGCTCTGTCTTATCGGGAGATGGATTAGGGATAGTGGGGTTAGTGTCTAGATGCAGGGATTTTAGTTTTAGGGTGGACTTTTACTTTAATCCTATAGAAAATGTATGGAGGGAGCTGAAACTTCGAGTTGCCAAGCAACAGCCAAGAAACCTTAAGAGTTTATAAAAGATCTGTAAATAACGGTGGACCAAAATCCCTCCTGAAATGTATGCAAACCTGGTAACCAACTAGGAAACGTCTTACCTCTGTGCTTGCCAACAAGGGTTTCTCCACTCATGTTTTGCTTGGGGATCAAATACTTTTTTTTGCTCACTGAACTGCAACTCCATTTATAACATTTGTATCATGTGTTTTTTTTTTTTTTTTTGGATTGTTGGTTGATATTCTGTCTCTATCATTTAAAATACACCTACGATAAAAATTATAGACCCTTCATTTCTTTGTAACTGGGCAAACCTACAAAATCTGCAGTGGATCAAATAATTATTTCCCCCACTGTATTTGTTCATGGTTATATTTGACCCGCTGATCCCGGAAATGGCACACATTTTCCCTATCAGCTCTAGTTTTTAAAATACAGAATGAGTGCCATATACCACTGTTCACACTCAGAAATCATGATATAAATATAGCAAAATACATCAGGGTGATTCAGGTAGCACTGTTGTGAAGTAGCCATAACCTCTAGGGTGCTCGATCTGCAAAAATGAAACAATATTAGTGGCAATATACACAAACCTCCTGTACAATTATAACTATAATACAGTTAAAGTGTTAATAAACCCAGGACCCTGCATTCACTATACCTGATCTCCCACAGTACACAGAACATGAAGCAATTATTTTTGCAAATATAAACTGCTAAATACCTTTTCTTATCAGCAGTATATAGCAGTCTTATGACTTCTATCAGTGTCTGGTTAAAGTTTGTAGGAGGAGTTTTCATTCACCTCTGACTATCCTATGAGGCTAGGCTGAATGACTCCTGACTCTCTGTCTGGACAGTGCTGATTGGCCCTGTGCTGATCATATGCACCCTCCTAAGAAAAAAAAACTCTCTAGCAATGCACACCACACTGAGCAAAGTCTTATCAGGAGATGGATTGGGGATAGTGGAAAAAGGGGAGGATCAGACACAGGATCAAGCAGCCTTTTTTACACAATGTGGAGGATTAACCCCTTAGGTTCCACAGTGAGTATAACAAGCATGCTTTAGTGCATATACATTTCTGAATCAGCTCCCCAAATAATCCCAAAAGCAGGTCTAAAAGCAAAGCACCAAGAAAAAAGTTTGTAAGCTAAACCAGTGATGTCATACCCAATCATAAAGCCAACATTCATGTAATACTTTTTAGTGTTACAATATAAAGAACAAGAAAAAAACTTAAAGCATAACTCCACTTTTGTGAAAAAAACATTCCCCTCTGCGTGATCTATGTACATTGCAGGGATTATAACAAACTTTGTTGCAGATTTTTACCTTTTGTTATTCTGAAGAAATCTCTGTTTGTTTCTCTGTGCCTCTCTGCTAAGTGGCTCTAATGGGAATGGTTTCATAATTATCTATCAGCTGTGGCAGCAGCACCGCACTAATGAGGTAATCTGCTGGACCTGCATCCCTTTAGACATGTTCCTATTGGAAGTATCTCACCAAAAATTAAATTTTTGTTGCAGGGGATGCCTGAGATCTGACTGGTTTCTTAAGCCCCGTACACACGATAAGAAAATTGTACGGAAAATACCCCTTTCAAATCGATCGTACGATAATTGGATCATTAGTACAGAGCTTTCGAGAGCCGATCATGACAGTTCCTCCGATGTTTTCCGTCCGGACATGATCGGACATGCAAGAAAAATTTTCTCTTGCGGTGCCCGATCGCACGATTTTAGTTTCATCAGTACAGCTGTCGTTTGAAAATGCAATACAAATACACTACAACACACACTACAACACATCACTTCCGATTTTTTATTCTGTTGTGCGAGAATTTTCGTGACTAAAGTAAACTCTTCCGATTCGATCTGAGATTAGCATGCGAAAAAAAACGGACGATCATTCACCCAATAATCTCAACTTGTTTATTGTATTTTTTTCCCAACGAAAGTGGAGTTACCCTTTAATCAAATGCAAGGCATCTGCCATCCTTATATATGTCATTTTGGCGCCATTGCTAATGGGCACGCACATTAACTAAAGCCAAGAATAGCAATGAGTGAACAGAGTTCAGTAATAGTTCAGTGCACTGGATGTTGTCTAAAAATGTAAAAAAAAAATCAGTTAACCCCAAACATGACACCCCAATAAAGTCTAAGGAAAATTAATCTTGTTGTTTTTTTCTTGCCTGCTTCAAGGCCAACATGCTTGCTTTTGAAAAAAAGGCACCAGTAACTGAGCACTGCCATTGTAAATATGTGCCAATGAAAAAAATGTAAAAACACCATTTAGCAGGGAGTAGGTTTCTTATTAAGGTTTAAAGGCAACATTAAAAATATACAATCCCTTTAAATAACATGCTTGCGGTGCCTTAAAACTGCACATGAAGTGGCCCATAATGTAATAAAGCTAAAGTGACATTTAGAAAAGAAAAGACTGTTGCCTAAAGGAAGCGTCTTTAGGAAGGACTTACGCTTCGTTTAGCGAGACGTACGTAGAAGTCACTACTAGCCGCCCATCCCGGCTGCACCAAACACCTGGGAACTTCCTCATTTCTACCCAAGAACATAGGCGTACACACAGGGTGTGTCAGGTGTGCCTAGGCACACCCGAATCACCCTGTGTGGCACAGATTCCCCCTGTTTAAACCCATGCTATTTCAGCAAAGCCCCTAATGAATCCTAAAGAAATTGTAAAGAAATAATAAAAAAATATAAAATTGTAAAAAATAAGATAATAAAAACTACTAACACCATCCACTGCCCTACTAACACGTCAGAATATCCATATGAATGCATTTGAGCTTTGAGGTGCACACCCTAATGCAATAGGCTGTGCACACCTATGCCTGAGAACGAGGCTTTTTCTCCTTGCTTTTATATCTCAGCTATTAACAATAAAATGCTACACGATGAGACTTTTATTTTGTCTCCTGTGGAGTTCATTTTACACAATCCGGCCTAGCTATAGGATCCCCAGATAAGACAACCACCACCAGGAATCATCTTGGGTATACCCCAACAGCGATATATAACCTTATTATATACACAAAAACTCCGCGCTATGGTACAGATAAAGTTATATGAGGGAGCTGCCCTGTCTGAACCTCCCAAAGGAGGGAATAATATAAAAGAAAAATAGGCAGTTGGCGCTTCCCTGTGTGTCCTCCTGCTTGACCACTAGGGGGACTTTGTGGCACTGTTGTAATGATTTATGTGGTGTTGTATGGGTGTTATCACCTGTGCATTGATAGTAAAGTGACTGTGCTTTCAGAAATAAATAATTATATATCAAATAGTGAATTGTGAAATAAATACAAAAATAAATATATAAATAATTTACATATGTGTATCAAAAAGTGACTATAGGAAATGGATGAAGTCTACGGCTACAATCCTATGCTTTTCAAGGTTTTAGTCAGGCTTTTTAAACTCTCATCCGATAGACATGTGTATAAACCTGTGCAAAAAACGTATGTTATTCAAATGGACGTGTGTAGAAAACCATAAAAACTATTCAATAATAATAAATAAATAATTAATGATAAATAAATTGTAAGGAGTTAATAGTCCACAGTGTCTTTTGAAATATTATTAAATGATATGATGAAAAAATATTGACTGATGAAAAAGATTCTTTTTGATGAAAAAACAACAACGATCTTCATGCGATCAATAAAGTGACTTTCCTTTCTTGGTGCTGTGAGTCTTAATCAAATCTATAAGTGACTTTTTCCAGTGATGAGAAATAATATGTATATTGGTGACTTCACTCTGTGGTCCCATATGTGTCCCCACTCACCAGATACAGACACCCCTGCAGGGGTACGGGCCTGTGGGAACCTTATCCAGATGCCTCCGGGACCCTGTTCCTCCACGCGTCCTCCACTTTATTCGGCTGGTCTTGGGAGCGTCCTGCGTCCACTCTCCTGGTTGCTCTCCACGATCTCCCACGTTTTGATCAGTTCAGATGATCCTCCATTAGGTTTACCGGAATAAAATTGAAATGCACAATAGTGTGTATCCTTTTAAACTGTTTTATTGTGCTCTTTTCATCCACAGTTTTGTAAACATTTATCCGGAAACGGATAATGAAGAGGTACTAGCCCTAAACCATAGAAAGGGGTCTATGGTCTATCCCCTTTCTATGGTTTAGGGCTAGTACCTCTTCATTATCCGTTTCCGGATAAATGTTTACAAAACTGTGGATGAAAAGAGCACAATAAAACCGTTTAAAAGGATACACACTATTGTGCATTTCAATTTTATTCCGGTAAACCTAATGGAGGATCATCTGAACTGATCAAAACGTGGGAGATCGTGGAGAGCAACCAGGAGAGTGGACGCAGAACGCTCCCAAGACCAGCCGAATAAAGTGGAGTACGCGTGGAGGAACAGGGTCCCGGAGGCATCTGGATAAGGTTCCCACAGGCCCGTACCCCTGCAGGGGTGTCTGTATCTGGTGAGTGGGGACACATATGGGACCACAGAGTGAAGTCACCAATATACATATTATTTCTCATCACTGGAAAAAGTCACTTATAGATTTGATTAAGACTCACAGCACCAAGAAAGGAAAGTCACTTTATTGATCGCATGAAGATCATTGTTGTTTTTTCATCAAAAAGAATCTTTTTCATCAGTCAATATTTTTTCATCATATAATTTAATAATATTTCAAAAGACACTGTGGACTATTAACTCCTTACAATTTATTTATCATTAATTATTTATTTATTATTATTGAATACTTTTTATGGTTTTCTACACACGTCTATTTGAATAACATACGTTTTTTGCACAGGTTTATACACATGTCTATTGGATAAGAGTTTAAAAAGCCTGACTAAAACCTTGAAAAGCATAGGATTGTAGCCGTAGACTTCATCCATTTCCTATAGTCACTTTTTGATACACATATGTAAATTATTTATATATTTATTTTTGTATTTATTTCACAATTCACTATTTGATATATAATTATTTATTTCTGAAAGCACAGTCACTTTACTATCAATGCACAGGTGGTAACACCCATACAACACCACATAAATCATTACAACAGTGCCACAAAGTCCCCCTAGTGGTCAAGCAGGAGGACACACAGGGAAGCGCCAACTGCCTATTTTTCTTTTATAGCGATATATAACCTACCTGTAAAAAGGGGTCATGAACATCTGGTGAGTGGCCAATCTACTATTCGAGCATGGGTGAACAATAGGAAAGCGGATAAAGCACTTTGAATACAAACAGCTTGGTGATGGGATAAGACCAACATTTATGGACTTTATGAATTTTATTATGCACATGTTTATATGTATTTCAGCATGCACATGAATTTTTATGCACATTAAGAAATTTTAAGTGCACTTTATTGATTATTTACAGATCATGTTTATGACCATATATATCTTTTCGAGGCTCATGCACATTATTTTATGCACTATTTCTATGCACTTTATTGTACCACTAATATGGATTGTATGTATCAAAACCAATGAGGATTGATAGGGCATACAGTGGGGATCGAAAGTTTGGGCACCCCAGGTAAAAATTTGTATTAATGTGCATAAAGAAGCCAAGGAATGATGGAAAAATCTCCAAAAGGCATCAAATTACAGATTAGACATTCTAATACGTCAACAAAAGTTAGATTTTATTTCCATCATTTACACTTTCAAAATAACAGAAAACAAAAAAATGGCGTCTGCAAAAGTTTGGGCACCCTGCAGAGTTAATATCTTGTACCGCCCCCTTTGGCAAGTATCACAGCTTGTAAACGCTTTTTGTAGCCAGCCAAGAGTCTTTAAATTCTTGTTTGAGGTATCTTTGCCCATTCTTCCTTACAAAAGTCTTCCAGTTCTTTGAGATTTCTGGGCTGTCTGTCACGCACTGCTCTTTTAAGGTCTATCCATAGATTTTCAATTATGTTGAGGTCAGGAGATTGTGAAGGCCATGGCAAAACCTTCAGTTTACGCCTCTTGATGTAATCCCCCGTGGATTTCGAGGTGTATTTAGGATCATTATCCATTTGTAGAAGCCATCCTCTCTTTAACTTCAGCTTTTTCACAGATGGCATCAAGTTACCATCCAAAATTTGCTGAAATTTTATTGAATCCATTTTTCCTTCTACTCGTGAGATGTTCCCTGTGCCACTGGTTGCAATACAACGCCAAAGCATGATTGATCCACCCCCATGCTTAACAGTTGGACAGAGGTTCTTTTCATTAAATTCTGTGCCCCTTCTTCTCCAAACCTTTGCTCATTCCGGCAAAAAGTTAAATTTCAACCTCATCGGTCCACAGAACTTGTTTCCAAAATGCATCAGGCTTGTCTATATGTTCATTTGCAAAGTTCAAACGCTGATTTTTGTGGTGAGGACGTAGAAGAGGTTTTCTTCTGATGACTCTTCCATGAAGACCATATTTGTACAAGTATCTCTTTATAGTGGAATAGTGTACCACAACTCCAGTGTCTGCCAGATCTTTCTGGAGGGATTGTGCAGTCAAACGTGGGTTTTCTCACAATCCTGCGAGCTGTTCTGTCTGATATTTTTCTTGGTCTTCCAGATCTTGCTTTAACTTCCACTGTTCCTGATGACTGCCATTTCTTAATTACATTCCGAACAGAGGATATTGACACCTGAAAACGCTTTGCTATCTTCTTATAGCCTTCTCCAGCTTTGTGAGCGTCAACTATTTTTAGTTTCAGGTTTCTAGACAACTGCTTAGAAGATCCCATGGTGCTGATTGTCGGGGCAAGGTCAGATGAGTTTGGGCATTTAAAACCTTTGAGATTGACATCACCTGGTCTTCCCAGAGGATGATTGAGAACAATCCATGACACTGGCAGGTCTCAGCTTTGCAAAGGGGGCAGTGCATGCTATAAATTCTGCAGGGTGCCCAAACTTTTGAAGACGCCATTTTTTTGTTTTCTGTAATTTTGAACGTGTCAATGATGGAAATAAAATCTAACTTTTGTTGACATATTATAAGAATGTCTAATCTGTAATTTGATGCCTTTTGGAGATTTTTCCATCTTTCCTTGGCTTCTTTATGCACATTAATACAAATTTTTACCTGGGGTGCCCAAACTTTCGATCCCCACTGTATTATCTTTCATGAATACCAAGAGTTGTGCCACCACCTTTACATTCTAATTCCCAACCATTTGAGCTATAAACACTTTTAAAGGGGCAGCAAGCATAATTTTTCATACAACATCCTTTATTTATTCACTATAGGAATATTTTTTAGAGGCGCCACATCCACATTATCATCATATTTGGATACAACCAGCATGCCAGGTTTTACCTGCGATTATTGCTAACGGCCTCCCTCCCCTGCCGGGAGAAGACAATGGCCTGGCAGGAGGGATTCCTGCATCAACACTGTCTGTGTTAATGGCGGAATCAAGCAAAAGGTTGCAGGAAAAAATTCACTCTGTAATGGCTAGCCTAAATGACATTTCCCACCAACTCTGTTGCAAACAATGCAGCTGGGGTTTCCCCTAAACATCTATACCAGATCCATATACAGGATAGGGGTCTGGTATCCGTTTTAAGGATAGACCCCCACATAAGAATGTAAAAAGCATAAGTTCCCCTGCCCAAAATCAAACCCAAATACTTATCTGATTGGAGACCAGAAGACCCGTTGCTCCGGGTGAGTAGAGGGAAGCTTGATGGATGCTGTGGGTGTCCACCCCGGCTCGCCTCTGCATACAATTGATAAGAAGGAATGGCTACACACTAAGAACTGCAATCCAAAATCCTTTATTAGGACATCCCAAGGTTGCAGGACAACAAAGTGCTGAATGGTAAACATGTTTCACACATTTTATATGAGCTTATTCATGACCACCAATATTCATTACCAAATACTTATCTGCACATTTAGCCTGGATGCTTGCACACATATAAAGTGAGATGGCTTTTTGTTAACATAGGTACACTTCATCAGCTGATTGTTTTCTCCTTTGTGGACAGAAGCTACAGCATAATGTTCTGGCTCCTACAGCATCTTTTGCATGTAAAACATCTCAGCTATTATATCATATACATTTCTGTATATTTTGACAGCAAGTAGCTTTCCTTGACAGAATATGAAACTTATGTTTATGGAAGCTTATTTTGTAAATATATTGTTTCTAGCATAAAAAAGAAAAAAATAAGAAACACAGAGCCACAAATTGAAAAGAACAAGAGGAACAGCAAGTGGACAATTATAAGCCACGAAAAAAAGCATGAAATGAAAACGGGGTTCTCAGGGAAAAAAAATGCTGGATTTCCTTGGGATTCTGGATAAAGTTGGTTATATATCAGCAAATATGTTGTCTGATACACAAAAAAATTAAAATACGGTGCCTTGAAAAAGTATTCATACCCCTTGAGATTTTCCACATTTTGTCATGTTACAACCGAAAACGTAAATGCATTTTATTGGGATTTTATGTGATAGACCAACACAAAGTGACACATAATTGTGAAGTGGAAGGAAAATGATAAATGGTTTTCCAAATATTTTACAAATCAATATCTGAAAAGTTTGACATGCATTTGTATTCAGCCCCCTTTACTCTGATACCCCTACCTAAAATCTAGTGGAACCAATTGCATTCAGAAGTCACCTAATTAGTAAATATAGTACCTGTGTGTAATTTAAACTCATTATAAATACAGCTGTTCTGTGAAGCCCTCAGAGGTTTGTTAGAGAACCTTAATGAACAAACAGCATCATGAAGGCCAAGAAACACACCAGACAGGTTGTGGAGAAGTGTAAAGCAGGTGTAGCCATGTCCCCATAGGGGTTGCTGGAAGTAGTGGTTCACCTGCCACTCTGCCCTCAGTCACACTGTTTCCTCACATCCAGAGTCAAGAAGAACAGGCCAGTACTTTGTGTTTTTGTTGCTTTATTAGGGGATTTAACTTGGATGGGGTATAGGGTATTTATGGGATGCCCAGCAAATTGAACAGTTCTTGAACGGTACCACTCTATATACAACCCTGTATATAAACGACTTTCCTCCTCCAGCACAATCTTTCTTGCAGTTACCTCTCCTTTCTCTCTCCTGCACACTTCTCCAGGCCTAGCTAGCATGTGGTGAGACATGCCTCTGACTCTGGTCAGGCCTCAGTGAACCGCCCATTACAGGCAAGGGGTTGCAAACCCCTCAGGTGTAGCAAAAGTACAAGTTTGCTAGCTAGCCTTGGTGGACCTAACTCCACTGCCCGGTGACACCACAGTCCCAAATGGCTCTTGTACCCTTCTCAAATTGTCTCTCTCGCTCCCCAATCTGCTCTGGTGTGCCTCTTACAGATTCCCTGGGTGTGTATCACTCACCGACACCTAGTGGATCCCTCCTTGAGACTTGCCCGGAAGCACCACTCCGTTGCCCTCTCCTGCTCCTTGGTCAGGACTCCCAAGGGATGTACTGAGGGGTCCCTTCCACTCCGAGCCTCCAGACCCAAGGTCACCCCCCCAGACTGGGGGCTCCCTCATAGGTCTCTGCAACTAGTGCTCCATCTCCCAGTTCTTCCACCTAAACTCTCCTCCCAGACTGGGCTGACCCCAGGTATTTAAGGAGGCCTGCCCCCTGCCAATCCAGATTGGGGACTGGTCAGGGCTCCCCAAACACCCCAGGCAGCTCCACCTCTCTTCCCCACCCTTTCTTCTAGAACCCTCTAGAAGCAAATGGGAGGTAACCAAGAGGTGGCACCTCTTATTATATAATTAAGAATGACATATCAAACAGTATAAATAGTGTGCAAAATGTATATATTCTAAAATAATACGTAAAGTGCAAAAAGCCAAGCAAGTGCTATCAAAGGTGTGCTGTATAACACTTTCTAGAATATTTAAATCCACTGGAGGTATCTTCGCTTCACACAGATAAGCTGGCAATCCCTCTAGAGGTGAAATATGGCTGTGACATGCATTTCCACTCCACTCTGTGGATCAAGTGTTCCCTCTCTTTCTCTGAAAGCGTGTGGCCACTCACCAGAAAACGTTCCCCACTAAAGGGGTACACGTTTGGCAGGAATCTACAAAAAACCTGCTGCTCTCTGCTGCCAATAATATTCCCCCCTGACGGGGTACTCCCGAAGCCTGTTCACCTTCACTCCTCCGTTTAAGTTTGGTCATGTAAAACAAGACAGTATCTTGCGCAATATTGCTACTTTTATTGTAATAGCCAAGACAAATAGACGTCCTATGACGAAACGCGTAGGGGGGGGCCAATACGTCATACGTCACTTCCGGTTTTCGGGCCGCGGAACGCAGGGAACACGGCGGATATCCTGTATTGAACATACACGCTCGTTTCTACATGCTGATATGTGAGTTTTTATTTGTCTTGGCTATTACAATAAAAGTAGCAATATTGCGCAAGGCACTGTCTTGTTTTACATGACCAAACTTAAACGGAGGAGAGAAGGTGAACAGGCTTCGGGAGTACCCCGTCAGGGGGGAATATTATTGGCTTATTGTGGATTCCTACCAAACGTGTGCCCCTTTAGTGGGGAACGTTTTCTGGTGAGTGGCCACACGCTTTCAGAGAAAGAGGGGGAACACTTGATGCACAGAGTGGAGTGGAAATGCATGTCACAGCCATATTTCACTTCTAGAGGGATTGCCAGCTTATCTGTGTGAAGCAAAGATACCTCCAGTGGATTTAAATATTCTAGAAACTGTTATACAGCACGCCTTTGATAGCACTTGCTTGGCTTTTTGCACTTTACGTATTATTTTAGAATATATACATTTTGCACATTTGCACATTATTTATACTGTTTGATATGTCATTCTTAATTATATAATAAGAGTTGTATATGCATTTATGTTCCCATACAGCACTTTATTCATTTAAGTTGTTTATTTATTTGTTTATTTTTTCATCCATTTTTTACACATTTTGTCACATATATGATTTATAGTATTATATTCATATTTATATTTATATTTATATTTTCTACTGATGTTCATTAATCTTATATTGATTTTATTGATTTTCTTAACACCATCGTATTTATATATCAGTTTGTTAATATATTTTTTACACATAAGAGCTTACCTATCAACAGAAATTACAAAGACATCACACCTCATATGATATTCGATACATTATGTGATATATCAATTCGCTTTATGTCCCATGGTATTTTACATCTAATATTTACCGGCATACTGGGAATTTAATACCTACCAGCAATATATAAATTTACAGAGCAGCGCCATATCCACCTTAATACGCTTATATTATCCAACTACACATTTGTGAAGTTCGGTGGTGGCAGCAGCTCTCAGATTAATAATATTCCTATCCGTTTGCGCTGAACATTTATCAAGTATTTCAAGAGGTGGCACCGCCTGCGAGTCACCAGCCTCTCCCTGAGCCACTCCCCAGCTCAGGATCAAAACAATCAGGCCTGACTAAATTTACCTCAACTACCAAAAATCTTAACACTCAGCACATACCTAATGGTAGAGGGTGCTACACAGGGTTAGGTTATAACAAAACATCCCAAGCTTTGAACATCTTACTGAGCACTGTTCAATCCATCATCCAAACATGGAAGGAGTATGGCACAACTGCAAACCTACCAAGACATGGCTGCCCATCTAAACTGACAGGCTGAGCAAAGAGAGCATTAATCAGTGAGGCAGCCAAGAGGCTCATGGTAACTCTGGAGGAGCTGCAGAGATCCACAGCTCAGATGGGATAATCTGTCTACAGGACAAGAAGTGGTTGTGCACTCCACAAATATGGCCTTTATGGAAGAGTGGCAAAAAGAAAGCCATTGTTGAAAGAAAGCCACAAGAAGTCCCCTTTGCAGTTTGCAAGAAGCCATGTGGGGGACACAGCAAACATGTGGAAGAAGGTGTTCTACTTAGATGAGACCAAAATGGAACTTTTTGGCCTAAAAGCAAAACGCTATGTGTGGCAGAAAACTAACACTGCGCATCACCCTGAACACACCATCCCCACTGTGAAACATGGTGGTGGCAGCATCATGTTGTGGGGAAGCTTTTCTTCAGCAGGGACAGGAGGTTGACCTTCCAGCAGGACAACGACCCTAAACATACAGCCAGAGCTACAATGGAATGATTTAAATCAAAGCATATTAATGTGTTAAAATGGCCCAGTCAAAGTCCAGACCTAAATCCAATTGAGAATCTGTGGCAAGACTTGAAAATTGCTGTTCACAGACATTCACCCTCCAATCTGACAGAGCTTGAGCTATTTTGAAAAGAAGAATGTGCACAAATTTCACACTCTAGATGTGCAAAGCTGGTAGAGACATCCCCAAAAAGACTTACAGCTGTAATGGCAGTGTAAGGTGGTTCTACAAAGTATTGACTCAGGGGAGCTGAATACAAATGCACGCCATACTTTTCACATATTTATTTGTAAAACATTTGGATACCGTTTATCATTTTCCTTCCACTTCACAATTATGTGCCACTTTGTGTTGGTCTATCACATTAAATCCCAATAAAACACATTTACATTTTTGGTTATAACATAACAAAATGTGGAAAATTTTAAGGGGTATGAATACTTTTTTAAGGCACTGTATATCTGGGTAAAAAAACGTATTCAGAATGTAACTCCAACATTTCATATTCTTGATATGTGCCTGCTGTACCATGTACTTGTATGAAAACGTATCCTGTTCTCTTTGTATTACTTCCTTTGTGTGAAATCACTGGTGTTCCTGCTAGTCCTTCTGCTTTCCTATAAAAAAAACTGATCACACTAGAAATAAGAGCACAGCGGGGTTAGTTCCCTAGCTGTGCTGGGAACTTAGCCTGCTCTCCTTCATTGATCAGCCTTGTTCTGACACACACCACTTGCACTAGGAAGATCAGTGTGCTGCTGTTTCTTCTCCCCACAACTTTTATGCAGATGAAAACAGAGGGAACGTGATCACTTATAAAAAAGGGAAAGAAGGTATTTATAATGTTTTTTTACATCTATACACAAATGTTTTGTCTTTCATTTCTATTTTAAATTGAATTAGTTGTCTTACAAGGTGAGGGTTTACATATGCTTTAATAATGTTGCAAGTGTATAAAATACCTATTGATTTTGCTTGTCATCCAGTGAGCTTCTAACTTCTTGTTTGGACTGAAAACACAGTGCCTCTGCTGCACTGAAATCCTCAAAACAGTGTTACCAGCTCTACCCAGTTCTCCTCTGTGGACTACAGAATCCCCCATGTTGTATAGGTGTGGGGAGACGGGGAAATATTCTGCACAAAATTTTAGTGCTAAATAGGGATGGCGAACGGTTCGGCCCGAGCATAAGTTTTGTTGTTCGTGCGTTCGGCGAACAGCCGAACAAACGGGTTGTTCGACCGTTTGTTCTGCCCCCCGAACTGACCGCAATGCATTTCAGCACTGAACAGTGCATTGTAAGCCCTGATTGGCTGATGCAGTGAAGTCATGATTGGACACTGTCATCATGACTTTATCCAATCATGGCTCATTCCCGCTCCACAGTATAAAAGTATTCTTTCAATGGCAGCCATTTTCAGTGTGATTTTGGCATGGAGAGAAATAGAACAGGGCTCTGTTCAGTGCTATTAGTTAGTTAGTGTGCTATACTGTGCTATTGTGCTTCAATTGTCAGAGTAGAATATTAGTTTAGTGTCAGTCTAGGGACAATGTGAGTGTACTGAGAAGGGCTATCATTCAGCTTTGCATAGTGTGCAGCTAGAGTAGGGACAGCTCAGATAGTTTCACTGTAGTGTAGTGAGATCGTGTCATTCATACATACATTAGTGTATATGTGGAGTAGGGACAGCTCAGATAGTTTCAGTGTGGTGTAGAGAGACCGTGTCACTAAGCTAGAGTAGGGACAGTTCAGATAGCGTCAGTGTAGTGACAGTTACTGCAAGTTTAACGCCATTTACTTATGTGTGCGTTACTTCCAGTTTAACGCCATATAGTTCTGTGTACGTTGCTGCCAGTTTAACACCATATAGTTTTGCGTGTGTTACTGCCAGTTTAATGCCATATAGTTTTGTGCATTACTGCACGTTTAATGCCATTTACTTCTGTGTGCGTTACTGCCAGTTTAACGCCATATAGTTTTGTGCGTTACTGCAAGTTTAACGCCATTTCCTTCTGTGTGCGTTAATGCCAGTTTAACACCATTTACTTCTGTGTGTGTTACTGCCAGTTTAACGCCATATAGTTCTGTGTGAGTTACTGCCAGTTTAACGCCATATAGTTTTGTGTGCATTACTGCCAGTTTAACGCCATATAGTTTTGTGCGTTACTGCAAGTTTATTGCCATTTACTTCTGTGTGCGTTACTGCCAGTTTAACTCCATATAGTTTTGTGCGTTACTGCAAGTTTAACGCCATTTACTTCTGTGTGCGTTACTCCCAGTATAACGCCATTTACTTCTGTGTGCGTTACTGCCAGTTTAATGTCATATAGTTCTGTGTGCGTTACTTACAGTTTAACGCCATATAGTTTTGTGTGCGTTACGGCCAGTTTAACGCCATTTGCTTCTGTGTGCATTACTGCCAGTTTAACGCCATATAGTTTTGTGCGTTTCTGCCAGTTCAGCGCCATATAATTTTGTACGTTACTGCAAGTTTAATGCCATTTACTTCTGTGTGCGTTACTGCCAGTTTAATGCCATATAGTTTTGTGCGTTACTGCAAGTTTAACGCCATTTACTTCTGTATGCGTTACTGCCAGTTTAATGCCATTTACTTCTGTGTGCGTTACTGCCAGTTTAACGCCATATAGTTTTGTGTGCGTTACTGCCAGTTTAACGCCATATAGTTCTGTATTTGTTACTGCCAGTTTAACTCCATATAGTTCTGTGTGCGGTACTGCCAGTTTAACGCCATATAGTTTTGTATGTTACTGCCAGTTTAACGCCATATAGTTTTGCGCGTTACTGCAAGTTTAACGCCATTTTCTTCTGTGTGTATTACTGCCAGTTTAACGCCATATGGTTTTGTGCATTACTGCAAGTTTAACACCATTTACTTCTGTGCGCGTTACTGCCAGTTTAACACCATTTACTTCTGTGTGCATTACTGCCAGTTTAACGCCATATAGTTCTGTGTGCGTTACTGCAAGTTTAACGCCATATAGTTCTGTGTGCGTTACTGCCAGTTTAACGCCATATAGTTTTATATGCGTTATTGCCAGTTAAACGAGATAGAGTTTTGTGCATTAATGCAAGTTCAACGCCATTTACTTCTGTGTGCGTTGCTGCCAGTTTAACGCCATATAGTTTTGTGTGCGTTATTGCCAGTTAAACGCAATAGAGTTTTGTGCATTAATGCAAGTTCAACGCCATTTACTTCTGTGCGCGTTACTGCCAGTTTAACACCATTTACTTCTGTGTGCATTACTGCCAGTTTAACGCCATATAGTTCTGTGTGCGTTACTGCAAGTTTAACGCCATATAGTTCTGTGTGCGTTACTGCCAGTTTAACGCCATATAGTTTTATATGCGTTATTGCCAGTTAAACGAGATAGAGTTTTGTGCATTAATGCAAGTTCAACGCCATTTACTTCTGTGTGCGTTGCTGCCAGTTTAACGCCATATAGTTTTGTGTGCGTTATTGCCAGTTAAACGCAATAGAGTTTTGTGCATTAATGCAAGTTCAACGCCATTTACTTCTGTGCGCGTTACTGCCAGTTTAACACCATTTACTTCTGTGTGCATTACTGCCAGTTTAACGCCATATAGTTCTGTGTGCGTTACTGCAAGTTTAACGCCATATAGTTCTGTGTGCGTTACTGCCAGTTTAACGCCATATAGTTTTATATGCGTTATTGCCAGTTAAACGAGATAGAGTTTTGTGCATTAATGCAAGTTCAACGCCATTTACTTCTGTGTGCGTTGCTGCCAGTTTAACGCCATATAGTTTTGTGTGCGTTATTGCCAGTTAAACGCAATAGAGTTTTGTGCATTAATGCAAGTTCAACGCCATTTACTTCTGCGTGCGTTACTGCCAGTTTAACACCATATAGTTTTGTGCATTACTGCACGTTTAACACCATTTACTTCTGTGTGCGTTATTGCCAGTTTAACGCCATATAGTTCTGTGTGTGTTACTGGCAGTTTAATGCCATTTACTTCTGTATACATTACTGCCAGTTTAACGCCATATAGTTCTGTGTGCATTACTGCCAGTTTAACGCCATATAGTTTTGTGTGTGTTACTGCCAGTTTAACACCATATAGTTCTGTGTGTGTTACTGCCAGTTAAACGCTATATAGTTTTGTGCATTACAGCAAGTTTAACGCCATTTACGTCTGTGTGTGTTACTGCCAGTTTAACGCCATATAGTTTTGTGCGTTACTGCAAGTTTAACACCATTTACTTTTGTGTGCGTTACTGCCAGTTTAACGCCATATAGTTCTGTGTGCATTACTGCCAGTTTAATGCCATATAATTTTGTATGTGTTACTGCAAGTTTAACACCATTTACTTCTGTGTGCGTTACTCCAAGTTTAACACCATATATTTCTGTGTGCGTTACTGCAAGTTTAACGTCATTTACTTCTGTGTGTGTTACTGCAATTTTAACGCCATATAGTTCTGTGCATTACTGCAAGTTTAACTCCATATAGTTCTGTGCGTCACTGTATGTTTGACGCACTATATTGCAGTATATTATAGTGTATCTATGGAGTGTGTCTGTGTAGTGTGAGTACTCAAATTAAAGTGCACCAAACACCACTTTACATTGATTAAAGTGCATCTACTTACAGATTTCCACATCTTCTTTACATTTGCTAATAAGCACTGCCCCCTCCCTCCCAATAATGTCTGGGAGGACAACAAGGAGAGGCAGACGTTCCTGTGGCACTGTAAGGGGGCCAGCAACAAATGTGTCCACAGGCAATGGTGGACGTGGTGGTCTGTCCTCAGGCAGGGCAAAATTTCCTCTGTTTAGTGAATTTGCCCTTGCTATCCAGCCACAGCATGTAGAGGAGGTGGTGGACTGACTTACTAAACCTTCCTCATCCTCCTCATCCTCTGTCACGCAAGCAGAGAAGAGTGTGCAGTCCCCTGCAGTTGCCAGAGTGGATAAACCGGCCTCCTTGTCCACATCTATTCCTGCCATAGCCCCAACATCAGCCATGGAGGAGTCAGCTGAGTTATTTGACCACAGCGTCAGCCACTTGCTCCCTGACGATGCCCAGCCATTACTGGATTCAGATGTTGGTTCTGAGGTTGAGGATGACAGGAGCATGAGCCTAGAGAGAGGGGAGAACACTGGTAGACCAATTGGCATTCATGTTCCCCCAGCCGCAGTGTATTGCTAAGTTGTCTCCAGTGGTAATGATGATGATGAAGATGGAGGAGATGGAGATGATGATGATGATGATGAGGTCACTGATGTGACTTGGATGCCAGATAGAGCAGAGGAGGAAACTGAAGGTGAGGTGGCACAACCCCAAGGAGGCCAACATCAAGAAAGAGTAGAGAGCATCCACCCTATTCCATCACATTCTGCAGCTGTTATCTTCTGGCCCGCTTCCCAAAGCTTTTTCAGCACATCTGCAGCAGATCACACCGTTGCTATCTGCAAACTGTGTCTCAGGCACATCAAACAGGGCAAAAACACCAGCCATTTGGGTACCACATGCATAACAAGGCATTTAACATCCAATCACTCATCCCATTGGCAAGAGCACCTAAAAGCCACACAAAAGGGGCACAAATTTGTCCCTCCCCTCCTAACCCACTTCAGTCTGCCCCTGCTATACCGAGTCATGTAGCTCTCAGCAGCCTCCACTGACAGGGATGATGGTATAGCACAGGGTGTCCCAGGTCCTAGCAGCACATCTGCCAGCAGCACACCACCAGCTGTAGACCGGTAAATTTCTCTGCCCCATCTGCTGCAGCGGAAAAAAAAATACAGTCCCTGCCACCCACATGCCCAGCATCTAAATGCAAGCTTGTCAGAGCTGTTAGCTCTCCAACTTCTGCCTTTCAGCCTGGTGGATTCTGCCGTACCACAATGGCAGGTTCCCAGTCGCTACTACTTTTCACGTAAGGCCGTTCCATCTCTCTACCATCATGTGGAAGGGAATGTTCTGGCATCATTGGGCAAGGCAGTCAGCCGCAAAGTCCACCTTACTGCTGACATGTGGTCCAGCAAGCATGGGCAGGGACGATATATTTAGTTCACATCACACTGGGTAATGCTGATTGCAACTCGGAAAAATGCAGGACAGGGCTCGGTGCTGCAGCTTGTTGTGCCCCCATGTCTCCATACAGCTGGCGGTGATGATACCAGACCTGTGAGGTCTACCCAATCCTCCTCCACCACTTTCATGCCCTCCTCTGCAGAATTGTCCTATGAACATCAGGTACACACTAAGTGTCAAAAGGGCTATTTCATGAGTCAGCTAAAAGGTGCCATGCATTGATTCAGCTGGTGTGTCTAGGGGATAGGAACCACATCGGAGCAGAGATTCTTGCAGCTCTGCAGGGACAGGCCCATAGGTGGTTCACACCACGCCAGCTGGAGCCAGGAATGGTGGTGTGCGATAATGGCTCAAACCTCCTGTCTGCCCTTAAACAGGGAAAGTTGACACATGTGCCATGCATGGCACATGTCCTCAATTTGGTGGTGCAGCATTTCCTAAATACGTACCCAGGGTTGGAAGATGTGCTAAAGTTGGCCAGAAGAGTCTGTTTCAGGTGGTCATACACAGTCAGTGCTTGGTTGTCTGAAATTCAGCAGGAATTCCACCTGCCCGTATACCGCCTGATTTGTGACATGCCCACCAGGTGTAATTCGACTTTGGTAATGCTGCAGCGGCTATACATGCAGCAGAGGGCCATCAACGAGTACCTGTGCGAGTACGGCATGACGACAGGCTCAGGCCACCTCAGCTTTTTTTCACCACGCCAATGGCTGATCATTAAGTAACCATTTGAGGAGGCCACAAGGATAGTGAGCCGTGACAGTGCATGCATCAGTGACACAATACCTGTTGTGTTCCTGCTGGAGCAGACTCTGCGTGGCATTATGTAAAGGGCACTGGAGGCAGAGCAGCAGGAGGAAGAGGAGGACTTCCTTTCCTCTCAAGGCCCACTTTATCCAGACACCATCATTCCTATGTCACAGAATACACAGGAGGAGAGAGGGGAGAAGGATGAGGAGGAGGATTCTGGCAGTTTTGTAGGCTTCAAAGAAGAAGAAGACATGCGTCAATCTGTAAGCGATGGCTTTCCAACCCCAGGACCCTTGGGAGTAGTACATGGCTGGGAGGAGGAAGTTCCATATGTTGTCATCCTGAGTAACCCCAAGGTGTCTACTTCTCAAGCCTCGGCTAATTTGAAGTGCATGGGCAACCTCATGCTTCAAAGCCTGTGAAAGGACCCAAGAATATGTGGCATAAAGGAGAAGGATAATTACCGGTTGGCAACCTTCCTTGACCACCGTTATAAGGGGAAGGTCTCAGAACTCATCCCATCCCCACAGAGAGTGCAGAAGATTAAATCTCTTGAGGACAGGTTAAAGAGGATTTTATTGAACGTTTTTCCAGACTCCAGTATGTTACAGTGTCATGGAAAACGTAGTTTTGAGGCTTCTGTTGGTAAAGAGAAGAGTGTTGGAGAAGGCATCCGCCTAAGTGACGCATTTCAGAATTTTTTTAGTCCTCCACATCCCATCGGCAGCTTCTGCATCACATGGTGGACGATTACCTCGGGGCCAAAACAGAGATGGAGAGCTTTCCAGTTGATGATCCACTGGCCTACTGGGTCATGAGAATAGACAACTGGCCAGAACTTGCCCAGTATGCTATTGAGTTGTTGGGCTGCCCTGCATCTAGCGTGCTTTCAGAACGGGCATTCAGTGCTGCAGGAGATTTCGTTACTGATCATAGAATGCCTCTGTTCACAGACTCTGTGGACCGTTTGACTTGAAGGCACCACCGACACCCAAAGGCCAATTTTTCTGCACCTGTTTGACAGGTGCATAACATTGCAATTTTTTTTACAGAAAGGGCAATTCTTGCCTTTATGAAGAGCACCTCTATAGGGTTATGGTGTGAATGCACCACCGACACCTAAAGCCCAATTATTCCGCACCTGTTACTTTTATCCAAAGTCAAAGTGACACCAGATTTTATCCAAAAAATCTCTAATCTTGTTCCTAGTGCACTACAATGTGGCTTCATCATACACACTGGCTCCCCAGCTGTTGCTGAGCAAAATAAAGGCAGCTTGCAGAGAAAATATAATTTTTTCTGGCTTTATAAAGGCAATTATTGTTGCAGTAGATTCTAGAAATGGTACAGATCTGCCACTTTATAGGTAGACTAAGGGGAGCCCCCAGGCACTATATTGGAAGGAATTTTTCATTTTTATGCTTTCACTTTCACTTAAAAATAAAAAAAAAACGCTGCTCATTTAAAAATTATGTTTTTTACAAACTTTTTTTTCATTGATACATCTCCCCCAGGGCAGGATCTGGACCCCTACAACCATTGCTGCTGGATGGCGGAAGTGGCTGTATTTTCACTGTACACTATTTTCCTATATAAGCACGGCAGTTTTGGGGGGTCAGTAACCCCCGACGACGTCTATTAGGACGAAACGCATCAGGGTTGCTGACCCCAGACTGCTGTGCTTCACATCTTGCCGGCTCTCTTGTATTTTGATCTTGTTTTTGCTGCTTCCATGTAAGTGCATTACTTCTTAATAAAATGCAAGTTTAAAAGTTTTATACTATGTGAGGCTCTTTGTTACATGTTTCTTCGTACTATTCTGAGAACTCCCCACCGGTGAAGACCTTCTGTCCGATACCAAACAAGTGTACCAATTGCTGTGGCTGCTTGACTACTGGAAGATCCATCTGGCTGTCCTACTTGCATTGCTGTCAGGAGGGGACGCCCCTGATTCCCGGACCCGTTTGTTATCCAGGCATTATTACATCTATCCTCTGGTAAGCGCATAATTTTGGTGGTGGCTATCACAAGGATTTCACATCTGTCACCGTATAATCTGTTGCTGCCCGAAATAGATCAGGATTTGCACCTCAAGCACGTTTTTATAGACTGGTGTATATATTTGGACTAATACAGATCTGTGGACACTCTTTATTCAATCCACTGTGAATTTATATTCTAGGTCACATTATCTGTGTATATATATTGGGTATATTGAGCATAATTTTACCATATCTGAGTGAAGTGAACTGTACTCCCCTCAACTATCAGGTTGAGCGCTGCACTTTATGTTGTTTCATTTCATTACAAATTGTTTTGTTTGTTTGTGTGGTAGCTACCCTTTTTTGTCCCATACTCACACTTAGCACGGTATACACTTTTTCTTTTTATGTATAACCATTGTATGCCCAATTACTTGCATATAAGCCCTCTAAACGGGCACTTTTGATTTTTGATGTTCAGCCACTTAATGGGGTTCGTTATTCGGGTCTGAACTTCAGCGGTGTTCGAAAGTTCTGGTGCAAACCGAACAGGGGTCCGTTCGGCCCATCCCTAGTGCTAAATAGGATTTGTATTGTCAACTAAAACAGGAATTTAGGAACACACTGGATGTCTGGCAGATCAACAGATATTTTGTTGTTGCATTATTTTTAAAGTGATAAAACATAGGGAAATGTGTATTGCAGAAATGTACTGAATATACATTTTTGTCCACACTTTAAGCAGCTTCAAAGTCACAGTAATAATTGAATGTCTATGGGAGCTTGCATTCTAATCTCATCTCAGAAAGCTATTTTTCTAAGCCAACCCTAATGATTTTCACTGCTTCTTAAGCCTGTTGTGTGCTCAGTTGTTAAACCAGGATTAGTGTAAGTGACATTCAAACCTGCTACAATGCTTAAAGCTGAAATCTAAGTATAAACTACTTTACAAAGTCCAGCTTGAATTAGTGTATGTTTGCACGTGCCATACCTGGCCGATCCCTGTTAAAGCTGGCCTCTAGGTTCCATGCCAAGTGGCTGTCTTGCGGCTTAGAGAACACAGGAGGTCACACTTGGGGCATGGGCGCCATTCAGAAAACACATTGCATTCTCTCAATGAAAGCAAAGGATTCTCTTATTGTACAAGGTGGAGGTAGTGACATCACGGCCCCACCTCTACACTTTGTCCAATCAGAGAATGCTTTGCAATCATTGAAAGAATACAAAGTGTTCTCTGAATGACACCCACACTGAGCGAATATCCTCCTGTATTAACAATGAAGCAGCATGTGACTTGGAAAATAGCGGCGTTCACTGTTGTAACAGTGCCTACTACAGTGATATCCAGCATCCACACAGATCAGCCAGGTATTCCACATACATACTTACATTGGTCCAATCTGGATCAATGCAAACTAAGCACAGTGGTCCACACCTAAATTTTAGCTTAAAAAAATCAACTGCATAGATTGTACATATGGCTGCCAGTCAGTGTTAATTTTGACGTCAGATTTCTATTTAGTTTTAGTCATAGTCATAGTCTTTTGTCATTGGAATTTTAGGCATATTTTAGTCATCTGAGTTGTTTTAGTTTTATATTGACTAATCTCCAATACATTTTAGTTGACTAAAATCTCCAATACATTTTAGTCAACTAAAATCAAATGGGTTTACTTAAATTGTAATGCATTATTTAGGCATTTCTCTAGAAATGGAAGTGAGGGAGTGCACAAGGCAGTGAACTGGTCTGGGGAGGCTGTTATTTTACACAGTGCTAAGCACTGATACCTTGCTGGGAGGGGAAATACTCACCATTTTGTTTGCGGAACATTGTTCCAGAAGCTCCGAGGAAAGTGGAAGTTCAGGTGCATAAACATTCCTCGCTCACACTTTTGTTGCGTTTACGTTCATCGATGAAAATTGGAATTGATTTTTGTCATAGTTTTCATCAATTGATTTTATTTTCATTTAGTTTTTGTCACTGAAAACATGCAGCTGACGAAAATTGTGATGATAATATTTTCGTCCAGGAAATTAACACAGCTGCCAGTGTACATTATCCTGACCAGTAAACATTCCCATTGCAACTTTATTACTATGTCTTGAACTGTTTGGTCCTTTGCATGTAAGAGGGTACCCGACCCCTGCTGTACACTAAATGTCTTCTCTTCTTCCCGTATTGAGGAGTTAGAACCTTTCCCCAGCACACAAAGCGCTGGCAACTTCCTCTGATGTTATGATACAAAGCCTTCCTGTGTCAATCTTTGCTGCCAGCTATTTCGGTGGTACAAGTGACACCTTCCTTAATAACCTCAGCTCTTTGAGACACACAAAGGGCTCTAGTCTTCCAGGTTATTTTTTCCTACATAGGGACTGAATGTTCCAAGTCACGCAGCCTCCTGTGTGTGAATCGGTACTCACAAACTCTACACGAATGGCACATGGAACTGCCAGAGGCTGACCTCTCAAGTTTCTGCTTGACCTATATCTCATGAGACATGTTACGCACACCAGTCGGATGAACATAATGTTCTGATCTCATCTTCTGCCCTCTCTAGGAAAAAGAAGTCACACTTAGTTTCTGAATTAGAAACCTTTACCTGACAAACTTTTCATTAAAGTGGACCTTTCCTTCCAAATTTCCAGTGCATACAGCTGTGCATGCTAATCTAGAAAAATTCTAATAAAAATATTTTTTTTTCTTACCTCACATATAAATTATTAGCATTTTCTGAATCCCTTAGGCACTGGTAACATAGCTAGGGCCTCACAGATTCCTCTGGGGAAGGCCAGTTTGTTATTGAACAATCACAATCTGTTCCACAGCTTGTATGACACATGCACAAGATCAAAAGAGACATCAGCAGTGGGCTGGCTTAAATTAAGGAAGAAGAAGATGACTACCGCTGACATTATTTTAATAAATGGCAGAGCACTTTCCCATCCTGCAGAGGCGGCAAAAGGTATATGGAAGGGATAGTTCGGTAATTTTTAATTAATCTTAATTTTATTGTTGTACAATGTACTTGTGTTAAAAAGTATTCTGTTCTCTTTGTAATGCTTCCTTGGTGTAAAATACCCCTCTGCAGTATGCAGCTGATTATAATTGCCATGGTTGTCAGTGATACTCTTTTCATGAAATTCTGGGCACTGGCATTGTGCCCACCATTCATCAGGACCCATTTACAGCACAAAGCTGTGTGTTTCAATGCTCATGTTAAAGTTCAAAATCACGCTTTGTGGTACATTAAACAGCCCATTCAAAATGAAAGTGCTGAAGTGTAGTGAAATGCATGTGAAATTGGAGCAGGTGGCATTTTTTTCTTGGCACTGCCCAATGCATAGGACACTGTGTACTGTGCTGTGCTGCAGTGTGCTGTGTTGTTTTTAAAGGCCTTTGGGGTGCCATTCATAATAACTGGCACTGCAGCTCACCAATGCCCCTTAAAAGCAACATAATAATCATCTCAATTGTCATAAATTAGCATTTTTACTTTCATAGTTTATCTTCTTCTATTTAATTTTAAATAATTTTTAATCTTTTAGACTGGATAGGTGACACACAAACATAAAAGAAGAACTAAGAATTAAGGAATTAAAAGACTGGATGAACAGAATTACAAATTCTATGGCAAGGAAAAATATCCTATTGGGGCCAGGGCAAGGACAAGGGGTGGGCAGAAGGGACGGCTGCCCAGGGCACAATGGTTTACTGCAGGGATGGGGTACCTTCTTTCTGTTAAAAAGCTGAGCAGTTTGGCATCTTTGCCCTGGGCACTGGATGACCTTGTCCCAGCACTGATTGGGGCTATGGTTATAGTAGTTGATGCTCTGCCTGTCGTACAAGGAAGTGGGCAGTACATGATTTAGCCAAGTTCTGGTCATTGTGGGAGCTGCAGTGTGGAATTTCTAACAGGAGGCGGCATGCTCCATCTTAGCCCATGAAGAAGGAGAACTGCATTACATTTTACTCAGTGGCGGCCTGTGCATTAGGGGCACACAGGCGCCACCCCCATAGATGCATCTGGCCCCCTAATCTACATTCAGGGTGCTGGACGCATGGAAGCAATGGTTTTGTTTTTGAAGCACATGATTAGAGCAAGAGGCTCTAATAAGCTTAAAAAAAGGGTGGGTTCGGAGCACAGAGCACTACGCCCCGGGCCCACTCAGTTGTGTGACAATAGCGAATGAATCCTCCTTCCGGTCCTGTGACTCCTCACCCGATTGGCTGGAAGGATAGGCAATCCTATTGGACACCTAGGTGGAGGAGGGAGGAGACGCACGTCAGAAGCCGCGGTGATGCAGAGGAGGAGGAGACGCGATGGAATCCACTGCCCACTGCCCGTAGGAGTGCTGCCTGCCCGCGACCTAGATGAGGTAAGTGCAGAGCCTCATGACCGACCGGGGGGGGTGGATTTTACTACACCACTAGCCTCGGTGTGAGTTTTTCTCCATCTGGAACAGTCCTGTACAAAGGAAGTTGACTGATAGGATACATGTGAGAGCTACACTGTTTCTTAATTGGAACTAAACCCACCGATTTAACGGTTTACCAAAAAAGTTATATTCAAGGCATACCGTGAATTATAATCGTTGCAGATACTAGTGTGCTTATTTTGGCTCCAAGCCAAACCATTCAGCCATCAAATGGTTGGGGTCATAGCTGATTGCAAACTGAGGCAAAGATGGCAGCCTCCTTGGCTGTGACGGATAGGAAGGTTTACTTTAAACTGTAATAAAGTTATTCACTGAGCCAGATAGATTTTCTCTCTCCTTTTGTTATTAAAGAAGAATATCACAACTGTCATTTTAGCTGTTTGTCTGCAGTTCCCGCATTTTATTAAATCTTACAAAAACACAGGCCGTTAACCTAAATAATGTATTCATAAACCATTATAAAGAATGGCGAATGGACATGGTAAAATAGACCTGTAAACTACAGTCTGCACTTCTGACAGCTACACGAAGAACAGGATTTTGTTGACTAAATTTTAAATGCAATAACATAATGAGTCCTGCAAAATATCACAGTACTTGAGATCCTTTATTGTTCAGTAAGATACCAAATGACTGAAAGAATCATTTATTTGTCCTTGCACAAAACCCATAATGAGTACAGGTTGGCAGGATTTTATATATCGCAACTTGCAAATAAAATGGAAAGGCGCGCCACTGCTGCTAATTAAGCGGTTTGCAGGCAACTTCGGTTTGACCTCATGTGAAATCAATAATAAAGAAGCAAATTCAATAGCCAACCTTTCAAGTTTATCCAAATAAATCAGGACAGCATATTGAGGATGAAAGCAACTTTGTCATCCTAAGGTTGTGTTGTCATAGGAACCATTTCATTCTGATTCATTCCAGTCCTAGTAGGTAACAGAAAAAAAGGCAATGATGGTAGTAACTGTAAATGTGTTCCAAGTCACCAGAGAAGTGTAGTCTTCTTTTGGGGGTAGGGGGGTATGATAAATGGCCCTCCCCATACATGATATTGTGCTAAACCTGTAGGTTAAGTGGAAGAGTGGGTTTGATAATAAAGTTGTCAGTGCCTTCACCGAGGACAGGGCCTTGGTGAACAGAAATTAATCAGAAATCTAGGGAATAACGAGTAATCTAATCAAAGTAATTGGGAGCAGAGAAACCACTGCAACCGACATGTAACATTAACCATAACTACAGAGATACACACCAGTATGGAAATAATGCTAAGTGCTATAAATAAGGTCTTCATAGACTGAAACGTGTTAGTGTTGCTTATCTTGTGGAACATTTTTACTCCTTGTTATTATTAACCTCTTCCTGATTGCTATTTAGCCAAATGATGGCTACACCCCGGCTGCCCATTTCCGGGAGGGCGTCTATTGATGTCCTCCCAGAACCTTGCCTCCCTGTGCACCCCCAGGGCATGCATCAGGGGTGCTCTGTGATCACTGTGTCCTAAGGACAGATTGAGGTAAAGAGCCAATCACAGTGGCTCTTTACCATGCGATCAGCTGTGTCCAATCACAACTGATCACAGTGTAAACAGGATTTGCCAGTTATCAGCAATCCTCTCCTAACGCTGACAGCATCTAAGGAGATGAGAGCCGGTAAGTGGCAATCCACACAGGGGACATCTACACTGATCTTCAGTGTCCTATTTATCAATGCAGCCCCAACAGTGCCCATCAGTGCTGCCTGTCAGTGCCCCCAATCAGTGCCGCCCATCAGTGCCACCTATCAATGCCCATCAGTGCCACACATCAGTGTCCATCAGTGCCACCTACTGGGTTTTTTATTTTTTGCCAAATAGACAAAAAAAATACCGGAAAGTTTGAAAAAATGGCATTCATTCCTGTTATATTTTTTTTCAGATAACCTTTCTTTATAAATTTAGTTTAATGTATTCTGCTACATTTCATAGTTACATAGTTACATAGTTAGCCAGGTTGAAAAAAGACACAAGTCCATCTAGTTCAACCAATAAAAAAATAAAAAAAACCCCAGCAACGCCTGATCCAATTTGCTATAGCGGGGGAAAAATTCCTTCCTGATTCCCCGAGAGGCAATCAGATATTCCATGGATCAACCTTACCTATAAATTACCTATTTACTTAATATTTACCTATATTTCTTTGGTGAAAATAACACAAATCAGTGTTTATTATTTGGTTTGTAAGAAAGTTATTGTCATGGACCTCTTTCTTCAACAAAGAGTATGTCCGCCGTAAAAGCTTCCTTTTTTCCGATACCAGCACGATCCAAGGTCCCTTAGCCCACCCAGTCGGCACATTAGTGTTGGGTGGAAAACATAAGATTGTTTATTCAACACAGGTACAAAGAGATATACACTCAGGGGACAATCCCCCTTTTTTGCATAATGACAGAGGGCGGGGTAAACTACATTCAGTAACAATAGACACCCAGGTGTATTCAAACTTCTCCCTCAGTAGACCGTCTTATCAGCAGGGAGGGCTGCCCCTGGTCTAGGTGCTAGAAACACATATACATCCCATAATAGGTTTCTCCCACAGGCAGATTAAAAACAATAGAACAATGGGATACATCCACACCTCAAACAATCTAGTAAAAAGTATACTAGAGTTTATGAGACCAAGCTCTTACAATATTCCAGCAGTTGGAAAGGTGGAATTCATTTATCACCATATATTTCTGGAGAGAGATTGTTCAGAAATATTAATGTCCCAAGTGAAAGAACCCCTTTATTCTTTCAACAGAAACCACACATATAGAACCCTGGATAACAGGGGTAAAAGAAAATGCTGAGTCCGGTGTGGTTGTATGGTGAGTCTGATTAGTGCAGATAAAACTGGGGTTCTTGATCACCCTGTTCCCCTAATAGACACAGGGGGACTTACACATAGGAGGGGCAGGGCAGCTGGCCAAGGAGTTTCCAGAGCTCTCCAAAGTAAGCCCCCCACCCAAAGTGACTCCCCACTTTTATAGAGCCCACAAACGATGGTATTTACACTCACGGCCACTTTTTTAGGTACACCTGTTCGATTGCTTGGTAACACAAATTGCTAATCAGCCAATCACATGGCAGTAACTCAATGCATTTAGGAATCTAGACGGGGTGAAGAGGACTTGCTGAGTATCAGAATGGGGAAGAAAGGGGATTTCAGTGACTTTGAACATGGCATGATTGTTGGTGCCAGATGTATATCTGAAAATCGATCATGTACGGATGGCCTATCTCATTTCTTGAGGCACAAAAATGCCAGGACAGTACAAATATTCCCCAAATGACCCCTCCAAAGTATTTAGTAAATGGCATAGCGATTTTTTTGAAGTTGTAATTTTTTTGTCTCAATTTTTTGGAAAATAAAGAAATTAAAAAAAAAAAATCACTTTTTTTTTTACATACTGTCACCATTGGAGTACAATGTTATCATATAACTGGTGTGGTGGTGATCAGGGACACTGACTGGTGACAGTATGTAAAAAAAAAAAAATTTATTTTTAATTTTAATTTAATTTTTTAACTTTTTATTACAGTTTTTTTTTTACATTTTTTTAACACACTGTGACCAGAGCAATACAGTGTTACCATAGTAATACTGTGCTACTCTGGGGAAGTGATCAGGATTTTTGCTTACACGTTATGATTGCCTATAACAAAAAATTTCATTGGTATAAGCAACCACTTTTACTAAATGAAACATTCAGTATCTTTTGTTGTGATTAGCTGTAATTGGCCAAAGCTAATCACATGGTACACATGGGTTGTGATTGACTCGTCTGTATCATGTGATTACTGTGACTCACAGCTAGCAACACAATTGCATACAATGCATAGCATGAAAGGAAGCCATCCATTGTTTACAATTCTCATGTGATATGCTGTGATTGGTCACAGTGATCACATGATACTGGCAGCTGGCCAGTATAGTGATCAGCCAGTGGACACAGACGATGACAGACTGCATGGCCCCTTCTGAGAGGACGTCTTATGATGTCCACTCGAAATGACAAAAGGCCTATCAATCTGTTATAGGCCGCTTAGGAAGGTGTTAATGGAAACAATTTCTCTGGGCTGGTTGTTTATTGGATGTTAAAAAGCACAAGCACTTAATAATAAGGAAGGGGGGCAGTAGGTTTGTTGTTTGGTGTACTAACAATCCACATATTTATATACTGTACCCATTGTTATTTAAAGCTAATATGTATAGTATATTTATGGCATAGTTTGGAATTTGAGTTTTACAAGGTAAAAGCTGACAACTGCAGATAAATAATCATATGCAAACAGCACATGCAAGGGTTTTTCACCTTATTCTTTGGATTTGTTTCACATACTGTACTGAAATTAACAGTTAACATCTTTACAAGGTAATAGCTGTCAACCACTTGTAAGAGGTAAAATAAGAGGTAAAGTTGATGCAAGGATATTTATTTTAATTCAGTTTATTTGATTTTAGTTTAGGTTTAGAATGCTGCATTAAATTATTTTTTTATTTGAACTAGTAAATAAGTAATACATACACCATAGTTTGTACACACTATAGCTTTCACACAAACAATTAATATACACTTATTGGATTTTGATTCATATGTAGCAGAATACATTTTGGCCTAAATTTTTGAAGAAATTCGATTTTTTAAATTTTTATTGGATATGTTTTATAACAGAAAGTATATATAGAGTTGAACATTTTTTTTAGTTTTATTAAGAACAGTGTACAAAGTACAATTGTGAGACAACAAATGATAACTGTCGCCACTGAGTCTGCCAAGTGGCTATCACCCACAGCAAGGCCCATGATGGACTGCATTCAATTCAAGCGGATGCCTCAGTAAGGAAAACCATCAAGAATGGTTGTAACAACACTATTCTATTTTAACACATTTCTTAAGAAAATAGAAGATTACAGGAGGGAAAGAAGAAATAAAGAAAAGGAAGAAAAAAAAAGTGAGGGAGGTGGGAGGAATAGGAGGGAGGAAAGGAAGATGAGAGAAAAGAAAAAAGAGAGGAAAAGACAAGAGGGGGGAAAATGGAAGAATGGTCTGCCGGAAGAGCGTAAGTCAGGAAAGCCAAAGTTGGGATGTAGGGGCCTGTCATGGACACCCCCTTGCACACTTAATGTGCGGGTGGGCCTGTCTGGGGCCTCATCATGTTTTTAAGGGTGTCTGAAGAGGAGAAACGGAGCCAGGTAGACCACAGTACCTTATATTTGTCAAAGGTATCATTATGCATTGCTAGCATCTCCTCCATCCTCATAATATCATTCAAGGTGGACACCCAGAGTGCCGGAGGCGGTTGGTGGGTGGTTTTCCAATATAGTGGTATGATTTGTCTGGTCGCGGACAAAAATAAACAAAGAAGGCTCCGTTTTTGGGAAGGTATGGAACCTGGGAGGATAGAGAGTAAGGCCAACTTAGGGGAGGGAGTCAGGGACTCATCGTAAAGGTCATTGTAAATCCAAAATACTTGGTTCCAAAGAGGACGAATTCTTGTACACTACCAACAGGTATGGAGATATGTTCCGTGTGTAGAGCCGCATCTCCAACATGTATCTGGGAAAATTTTTTAAAGAGTTGAGGGATCCCTATACCATCTAGAGAAAATCTTAAAGTTCTTCTCTTGTGTGTAGCAGGAGATGTAGGATTTGTGGGTGAAACAAAAGGCAATTTGCCACTCAGCCTCCGAAATGTCTGTTCCTAGATCCGCAGACCACATTCTTGTGTAGGACGGTAACTCAGTATGGGTAAGGGTCTGAATCAAACTATACAGTGAAGAGATTAAATGTCTGGGTGTGTCTTGCATTGCGCTAATCCTTTCAAATTCAGTGGGGGGACGGTGTATTTGTGCAGAGAGGAATAGATGTTTTGCAAAAGAGGATAGGTGTAGCGAGGTCATCCAGTTACGAGCTCCTGGAGGAACTATGGGGGCACCTGTCTGGGGGTGAATGAAATCCCTGGCCTTAGGCCACTCCGAGCGTAGGAAAGAGTCAATTGTTGGAGCTCCCATAACTTGGGGGAAGGCAGGGTTGTCAAATAGGGACGTCTGTGGGGAGGGATCCGAAGATAGGATGGAGCACAAACCCCTTCTGTACCACATGGTCAAAGCAGCCAATGTTAAAGGAGAAATATGTAGTGGGAGGGGTAGGGCTTCCCTATGACCCCAGAGTAAAGCACGGAGATCTACAGGAGCTAAGACTTGTTTGGCCATCACCGAAGCCTTACGGGAGGGCCAGGGAAACCATTCCAGGATACGAGCCATGAGGGTAGCCTTATAGTAGATTTCATAATTCGGCAGCCCCATGCCCCCCTGCGTCTTCGGGAATGTCAATAGATTGTATTTGAGGCGGTAGAGGCCTCAACGCCATATGAACTTGATGGATATCGAGAGGAGGGAGACGAAAAAGGGTTTGGGTACCAACACTGGAATGGTTTGGTAGTGAGGAGCTCCCCCATGCCTCTAGGTCTTTTTTAATGCGGGAGAGGAGCGGGGGGTAGTTTAGGGAGAATAAAGTGGACAGATTGGCAGGGAGTTGCACGCCTAGGTAGGAGATACTTTTAGGTCGCCATTGGAAAGACTAGTTCGACTGGAGGGCATGCAAAGTTGGTGGGGCCAGAGAAACATTGAGGGCCTCCATCTTAGACATATTAAGTTTTAAATTTCTGAAGGACCCAAAACGTCGAAATTCAGAAAGTAAGGATGGTAAGGTCGTGTGTGGGTATTGGACATAGACCAGAAAGTCGTCCGTGTAGAATGACAACTTGTAGTGGGCGGTGGGAGTGATGATACCCTGGATGGAGGCATTTAGACGGATGGCACACGCCCGGTGCTCTATGACTATAACAAATAAGAGTGGGGAGAGGGGACATCCCTGGCACGCGCCGTTCAAAATGTGAAATGGTTCTGAAGAGGAGCCATTAACTAGCACTGAGGCCGTGGGGTTGGAGTAAAGGGACATCACCTTGCATATGTATCGCTGACCTAGACCTATCTGTTCTTGTGAGAGCTGGAGAAAGCGCCAACTGACCCTATCAAACACCTTCTCGGCGTCAAAGGACAGGAGACAGGCCTTCAGTCCATGACGTTGAATATAAGATATTAGGTGTATCGTTTTGGTTGTATTATTCCTAGCCTCCCGGCCAGGGACAAAGCCGACCTGATCCCTATGTATGGTCCCGGGTAGTAGGGGGGACAGACAATTAACCATTACTTTCTCGAAAAGTTTAAGGTCTATGTTAAGCAGGGAAATCGGACGGTAACTGCTGCACTGGGAGGGGTCTTTGCCCTGTTTCGGTAGAATGGAAATATGGGCCGACAGAACTTCCTTGGAGGGGGGATTGGAGTCGTCCACTGAGTTTAATGCCTGGGTCAGGAGTGGTGCCAGTAAGGGAGCGAAAGTTTTATAAAACCTGGGCGTGTAACCATACGGGCCAGGGCATTTTCCCAATTTCAACCCCTTAATCACCTCCAGAAATTCGAGTTCGGAAAGGGGTCTGTCCAAGTCTGCTGAGTCTTGTGGGTCTATGCTAGGGAGTGCTGTCTCGTTAATGTAGGCTTGCATGGCATCTGTATGGGGGGAGGTGGGGGAGCCCGAGGGAGAGGTAGAAGTATGCAGCAATGCCACTGGTGTAGTGAATCTTATCCTGAGTGGGGGAAGATATAAATGGAATGGAGTGGCGGGGAGGTCTGGGATGGAGAGTCCATGCTAAATGCTTACCGCACTTATTAGCCAGAGAGCAAAAGTAGTTACGTGCTTTATCACGGGCAATCAAAGAGTGTGAGTCTAAGATTTGAAGCAGGTCTTGGCGGGCATTAGATAATTCAACGAACATAGATGGAGCCAGATCCTGTTTGTGGCAGGACTTTAATTCAGCTATTCAGGATAAGAGTTTGCGGATATCGTCCGATCTAATTTTTTTCAATCGGGAACCGTGTTGAATAATAACGATTCGCAACACACATTTCAAGGCTTCCCACTGTGTAAGGTGTGAGGTGGGGTCTGCAGTGTGGTCATTCATAACATTTTGGATAGTCTGAGAGACCTCAGCTACACATACCGAATCACGCAGGAGATTATCATTGAGTCATTCAGGAGGTGAAAAAGTGATAGGCATAGTGTATTACCATACCATGAGGTATCAATTCCAAAGTAAGAACGTTCTGTCCTGCAACATACAGTAGTGCAGTCTCAGTCTCCAGGACCCTTGAGATTAACCAAAATAAGAAGAAATTGCATTGGGGCAATGGCGACTGAGAACTGCTCTGGTTGTGAAGCCAAACAGATGAACTGGCTACTAGGTGGCCCAGCGATATCTGGGCAAAAGAAAGTATTTTTTTTTTGTTTATATAATAAAATTTTAAAAAAACTCAGTGGTAATCAAATACCACCAAAAGAAAGCTCTATATGTATGAAAAAATTATATAAATTGAATTTGGGTTCAGTGTTGCATGACTGGGCAATTGCCAGTTAAAGTAACGCAGTGCTGAATTGCAAAAAATGTCCTGGTCATGAAGGGGAAGGGAGGTCAAGTTGTTAATGCCTCACCCGGGTCTCGTACTAACGATCAGGTACCAGGACTCCCTGTTCGGAGTCACTTGATCTCTGTGATAGCCTCTGATTGGCTGTCACAGTGATTAGTCACTGTGCAGCCCACCCGTATGTTTGCTTTGTCTTCTGAATAGAAAAAAAAAATACATTGTATCTTCCTCTCCTTGCAGGAGGGAAAGTTGTAAATAAAAATACAAGTGTGTGAAGAAAGAAATAGCTAGAACAAGGCTTGATCCAAGTCAGTTTCAGCGTTGGGGTCAAGGTAAGGGTCAAAGGTCAAGGTCAGTGTCAAAGGTATGGGTTAACCACTTGCCGACCAGGCTTTTTCTGGCACTTTTTGTTTGAAAGTATTTTTTGCAAGAAAATTACTTTAAACCCCCAAACATACATTTTTTTTTTAGCAGAGACCCTAGGGAATAAAATGGCGGTCATTGCAATCTTTTATGTCCCGCGGTATTTGCGTAGTGGTTTGCAAACACAATTTTTTTTTGAAAATATACACTTTAATGAATTAAAAAAACCAAAACACAATATTTAACAATTTTTTTGTAAAATGTGAAAGATGATGTTACACTGAGTAAATAGATACCTAACATGTCATGCTTTAAAATTGCGCACGCTCGTGAAATGGCGACAAACTACGGTACTTAAAAATCTCCATAGGTTCCACTTTAAACGCCTTTACAGGTTATCTGTTTAGAGTTGTAGAGGAGGTCTAGTGCTAGAATTATTGCTCTTGCTGTAATGTTCGTGGAAATACCTCACGTGTGGTGTGAACACAGTTTACATATGCGTGCGCAACTTACGTATGCGTTTGCTTCTGCGTGCGAGCAAGGAGGGATAAGGGAGCTTTATATTTTTTGTCTTATTTATTTTACTTTTTATTTTTACACTATCCCTTTAATTTTTTTTTGATCACTTTTATTCCTATCACAAGGAATGTAAACATGGGACTCAAGATCCCAAATCTCTTCTTTACCTTTAAAAGCAAAAGATCAAAATACATATTTTTTTTTCTGATCTTTTGCTTTAAAAAAAAGAATGAAAAAAAAAAGAATTATTTACTTCCAGCCTGGACCGGAAGTGACGTCATGATGTCGCTCCAGTCCTCCAAGGCCATAGAGTTGATCAAAGAGTATCTACGTTGGATCGTATCTCAGGCACACCGGCGGAAACGATCGCCCCCTTCTGTGCTTCAAAAAGCATTCCAGCAGCTCATGAACCGCTCAGAATGCTTTCATGAGAAAGCCACCCGAAAGCCAGAGAAAGCCAGCCGTCGGCTGCAAAAAACAGCAACGTATATATACGTATTGCGCTCAGCAAGTGGTCAGGGTCAGTATGTATTGGGTAGGATTTTTTATTTAATTTTTTAAATTGGTATTAGTGTCAGTGTATTTTAGGTAGGATAAGTAAAAAAAAAAAAAAAAAAAGTAAATGAGCAAATACTATTGTTTCTGGGCCCTACTTCAGGTACAAACTACAAATGACCTACACATATGTGGTATCACAATAATCGTCAGGAGCAGGAGAATTTACTTGGTGGTAGATTATGGTAATAGCAAGAAATATACAGCTACATTTTTTTAAAAAGATTTTTTTTTACTATTTTGGGCCAGGTTTCCTTTGATAAAAAACAAAATCATGAGATGTCCCTTACCATTTACCCCCAAAGGAAAGCCCAATTTGTCCTGAAAAAACAAGGTATAATCCACCTGGATACACAAAGTAGTTGTGAGGATACTGTGTATACAGTTCTACACATGTCAAAGTTGCACAATTGTGTTCACGGGTTAGGATTTGTTTTACCCCCAGTGATTAAAGTGGTTGTAAATGCTATACTCACCTGCTCTGTGCAATGGTGTGGCACAGAGCACCCCCAACCCTCCCCAACTCTCTAGGCTCCTCCTCCTCCTCTTTGTGTTCCCCCCATAGCAAGGCGCTTGCAGTGGCGGTACACTCGTGGACTCAATCCCAAGCCGAGCTGTTTGTATCTATTGACACTTACAGCAGAGCTCGGTCCTGTCCCCCGCTCTCTGCTCACAGGTTTTGATTGACAGCAGCAGGAACCAATGAGCAGAGAAAGATAACACTGCAGACAGGTACAGCGCTCGATCGAGATAGGACCCAGGTAAGTATGTTGTATACAGGGGGATGAGGGGGTGATACAAATACTGGGGATATTTTGTATCATAATACAGGGAATGCATTAAGGTAAAAATGTTTAGCCTTTAGAACCATTTTAAATAGTGCACCATAATCTTAGTTAGATTTAATTTTTTTTTCCACACATTTCTCAGACCCTGCCATCTGAACTACAGAGGTGCTGAGAGGAGGAGTTTCAGGAGGTGGAGTCAGTAAAGGGATAAGTGATTGCAGACAGCAAGGTACCATGGGATATGTAGTCATTAGAAATGGAAAAAAAAGCATAAGAGAAGCTGCAAAGCATGCTGCGAATTTAGGAAGTTGTGGAAAGAGATGGCCAGCAGACAGGCAAAACCCACAACATGAAAGGAGATAGTTCAAGTAAGCTTATATTGGATTGTCAAAAATGACTATTGTTTGTATTGTTATTACAATGCTGATGTTATAAAATTAAAACATGCTTCTGAATTATCTGTTGTAAGTCAACTTCAATGTATCACATATATATCTGAGATCAGCCCCAATTTCTTTATTTGGATATGCAGAGTAATGTGAGGCCTGGATTTTGACTATTGCAGCTGAAGTGTGTTTTCCCTTTGCTGTGGTGCCTCTTCCCCTGCAGTATGGGCTAGGTTAAAAGCATCTTCAACATAGAGCTCAGCTGTGGAGTGTCTTTGAGCCTGGGGGCAGCCATCTTGGGTCATGCTCTGAGCATGTAAGTATGGAATTTGATGTCACAATGCAGTAAGGGCTCCTTTACACTTGTGGTGCTTTATGAAGAGCGACCCATGGTGGATTGTACTTCAGAGGGTGTTTGTCAGTGAGGCAGTCCCCTATATGCTTTTTAACCCCTGAAAGTCTGCACCACAGTGCCACAACTTCCCCTGCATTGTGACCCTATGCTTGCCAGTCCACCGAAGCAGCACGGTGGATGCATGCTGGTATCTGTTTGGAGGAGGTCCCCCTATCATACTATCAGAGTAATTACTTATCCAGTCTTTCCCTAACACAGTCACTATGCTGGTATCTTCTACTCCTTATATCTCATGGGAACTTCCAATGCACAGTCTTTATCTTCCTACCGAGCCTTGGTTTGGTTTCCTCACACATAGGATCTTACACCTTATTCCCCACCATGCTTTTTTTGCACTCTTTGCTTTTGGGCTTTATTTTCCAATCCCCACACCATACAATATATTTTTTTGAAGCACATTTAATTTTTCTTCCTAGAAATTGGTGTCAACATATATCACTGGTCAAGCATTGGTTTCCTCTTTTGGGGAATGCTACTGTACGCTTGGTGTTTTCCTACATGTATCCCTCCGTTAGCTCCCGGGATGGACATCCCCAGCAGCCCCCTGGTTTCTTTGGTTTTCACATGCATCAGATTTACTGCCATGTGAGTATCCAAAGGGGTGAAGTGTCTTTTTTGCCGTTTTTTGTTTCCTGTGTATTTAATTTTCCAACACATGGGTACAAATTTGGTTTATTTATATTTTTCTCTTTGTAGCTGTTAGTTCCCATGCCCCTGAAGAGTGGTTGTAACCACGAAACGCGTCAGCCTATATGGACACACTCATCTCCATTATCTCAAGTAGACCACTGATGTGCAATTTTAAATAAATGTATTTACATGGGGACATCAGTCCTTTATTATATCATGGTTATGCTACAACTTTTTTTTTTTTTTTTTTTTTTTTACAATATAGATTTTATTTAAAGCTTTTAAGAAAGTACAGAGTATACAAAGAGTCTTGTAAATAGTACAACTTTTTTGACTACTTTCATGCATACATGGTTTACCATGTGTGATTTCAGGTTCATGTGAAATGCAATATGTATA
>BLSH010003940.1:223638-238381 GCA_018402905.1 Glandirana rugosa
AGTGACTAGTGACAAAATCACAACTACTAGGGGTTTTTCACAGTTTTCCGACAAAAAATACAAGGAACGTACGGGGGGAGCCTAGATGTCGTCGCTGATGTGAAGGTTCACGTGAACATCACGTCTCACCTAAACGGAAATCCGACCCAAGTGTGATCAGGCTGTTTGTCTGGCTGTAATTGGTGAAATTCTGGCTCGGAGTAAAACCTCAAACCTCCAATAGTCGATTTTTGACAAAAAAAACGATATTTTAATGAATCTTGGGGGTTTGTAATATAAAAAAAAAAAGATTCTGGGATCTCTTATTTTACCGCCGGTAACGTTTTGAATATGAAAAAAAATTGACCTAACTTTACTGTTGTCTTATTTTTTAACTCAAAAAACTGAATTTTTTCAAAAAAAATCGCGCTTTTAAGACCGCTGCGCAAATACGGTGTGATGACATAAAGTTTTGCAATGGCCGCCATTTTATTCTCTAGGGTCTTAGAAAAAAAAAAATATAATGTTTGGGGGTTCTAAGTAATTTTATAGCAAAAAAAACAGTTTTTAGCTGATAACCTCCAAACTCCAAAATGAGGCTCGGTCTTAAAGTGGTTAATGTCGGTCTGTTTGTCGGACTAGTGTGAACCCAGCCTAAAGGCAAATCCACTCTGCACTACAAGTGCACTTGGAAGTGTAGTCGCTGCTGTAGATCCGAGGGGGGCATGCAAGGAACATAAAAAACAGCCTTTTGACACTTTTTGGGGATCATCAACACTAAAACAGTGATCAGTGATACAAATATGCACCGTCACTGTACTAAAGACACTGTCTGGGAAAGGGTTAACATCAGGAGCGATCAAAGGGTTAACTGCTCCTAGCCAGTGTTTTACTACACTGTGGGAGGTGCTTTTACTAGGGGGAGAGACGGAATATGTTCCCTTCTTTACAAACCACTGTTCTCATGATCATCAGGTGCCAGCGGACAACTGGGCCTGCGGTACCTGCAGATCAGCTCCTGTCCGATGCCTCCCTGGAAGTGTTGGATCATGTATACAGTATATACATGATCCAGTGCACAGGTGCCACCCTGTAGCAGCAAACCTGCTATACGGTGGTCCTGACCCGATTAATAAAACACTGTAAAACGATTCTGCCTTCCAGCATACAGGACATCATTAATAAAAATAATGTCTCTCTAGCTGGGGAGTCAAAAATGTGGGACCTGGCAGAGAGTTGTGCTACATCTGCACATGCCCGGGGGTTCCTGCATGTGTGAACCGAGCATTACGTGATGTAATTAAAATGCATAGTACTCTTTTGAGATAACATTATTTTCATCAGGAGTGGGCAGCCCGCTTGTTTTTCTTTAAGAGACTGTCTCTTTAACATATTATATTAAGCCTTCTGCATGGAGCTGGTGTTATCTTATTTTTTTTTTTATAAATGTATTTTAAATTGGTTTAAAGCATTGGAATATACAGTGTATGGAGAAGGCAGTTCTGTTTCATTTAACTGATGGGTGAGAGTGTAGAACTGACAGCCGCATACTAAGTACTTGTGATGTGAAATTTATATCTTTATTATATGATTGCATGTATGTGGTTTGGTTAGGGCAAGAGCAGTTACCTGCTGTTTTTCACTTTCTTTAAAAAATCAATGTGTTTTAAATGTAAACTATCATAAATTGGGATAAGCCTGTTCACATCTGAACGTGGTGTGGGAAACTCACATTCTGTGCACTTTTCCTGCACCTCTGCAAAACGCACTGGGTGTGTGATCTGCTGTTGTCAATGTAATCCTAATGACACCCCAAAACGCAGATTGCAAATGCAACAAGTTAAACAAAACCATAGAAAATTCCAAGCTTAACTCACCAGCCAGTCTGCAACCAACTGAACTATCCTGTCTAAAAGTTTGCGTTAAGAACAGGGGTTTAGTTAGCATACACAATGCAGTGAGTTAGCCTGCAATGGATCGCATGTTACTGCAGTACCTTGGAATTCGGTTACATTGCATTTTTTAAAAGTAGTACACGCACAACTTTTGGTGCGATCCAGTGTAATTCAAATAAATGAATTGAAAATCACATCACACTGAATCGGACAAGAACATGGAACACGTTTCTGAGTAATTTCAGTGGCACTAACGGCATAGTGAACCTTACTACCTGTCCCTTGTGTTTTTCACCTGCATAAAATGTGTATTGATTATGTACTGTAGTTTCATGGTGTCATTTGTTAGCCTGTATGCACAGCATATAGTAAAGCTGGTCATAGATGGATTAGAATATTTCAAGTTCAGCAAGGACTGGCCAAATTTTTATCCATGTATAGCCTTCCCTGTTTGGAAAAAATATGATTGCAAGATCTACTTCTGTTAAATGAACAAGCTGGAATACTTGGCTGCAGCCATTGATCAGTGCAAAATGACAGCGGAAATTCCTGCTGTCAGAGTACGATGTCCTGGCAGGGAAGGTCCCCCCATTTACCTAACTTGTATGAATGGAGGAACCTTTTTTTTCCCCCTTTAACCTGCTGGCTGTACAGAAAAAAAAGAACAATCTATGGCCAGCTTCAATCTTCACATTACATTTTTTAGCAATTTCTGTGTTCAAACACAAGGAGTGCAGCATGGCACTGCACAGGTTAATGCATGACCTCTGTCTGTAGTCTGAGAACTGACATTTCCTGTGAAGAAACAACATATTCCACAATTCCAGGGTCATTCAGTCTGGTAATCTGCAGGTGAAAACTAGTAATTAGATGTGAAACAAGCACAAGGAGGTAGAGAAATGAAGAGAAGAAACATGTTTTCATCACATTAGCACTCCCACATTTTTGATGCATGACCAGACCAATACAATTACAATAATATTTAGTTAAAACAACAAAAACATTTGAGAGTGTACAATGCCTTTAAATATGTATATTTTGTTTTAATCAAAAAGGTTTTTTATTGAAAAGTAAACACAGTAAGTACATATAGCCACTGTATCACATACATGTATATAAACTGTTCCCAGTACACTTAACCACTCAAGGACAGGAAGGATTTCCCACTTTAGGACCAGAGCACTTTTTGCGATTCGGCACAGCGTCACTTTAACTGACAATTGCGCGGTCGTGTGATGTTGTACCCAAACAAAATTTGCATCTTTTTTTCCCCATTAATAGAGCTTTCTTTTGGTGGTATTTTATCACCTCTGCGTCATTTCTGATCAAAAAAGAGTGACAATTTTGCAAAAAAACTATATTTCTTACTTTTTGCTAAAATACATATCCAAAAAAAAAAAAAAATTAAAAAGAACAAATGTATTCATCAGTTTTGGCCAATTTATATTCTTCCTCATATTTTTGTTAAAAAAAAAAAATCACAATTTATTGATGAGTTTGCGCAAAAGTTGCCGCGTTTATAAACCATGAGAACTCATTTCTGGCGTTTTTACAATTTTCTTTTTACTAGCAATGGCAGTGATCTGCGATTTTTATCAGGACTGTGATATTGGGGCGGACCATGTCGGACATTTTTGACACTTTTTTTGGGACCAATGACATTTATACAGCGATAGAAATTTAAATATCCACTGATTACTGTATAAATGTCATTGGCAGTGAAGGGGTTAACCTGCAGGGGCAGTGAAGGGGTTAACTGTGTTCAAAGTGTGTGTTCTAGCTGTATGGGGGCTGGGCTGGCAGGGGCACCAGAGATATAACTGATCCCGAGTACAGGGATCAGTAGATCTCTGACTTGCCGCCTCTCAGAACAGGAAACCGCCATGTTTACATCGGCGGTTCCCCCTTCTGGCTCTGTCACAGGCCATCGCGGGTCGCCGGGCAGACATTGATTCCACCCGTCCCACGGCCCTGCTCAGGGAGCTTGCGGCGGGCATGAGCGTGCGCCGCTGGTGGTGTGCACTCGCTCCCTAGCCGCCGTGCACGCGAGTGACGACTATAAGCGCTGATACGCGGGACAGAGCCACGCTGTTACCGCTTATTGACGCTACGTGGTCGGCAAGTGGTTAATCAACAAACACATGTCATTACATTTCACCTTCTTTGCCTACGCCTTTGGAAGAAATTTTTACCGCCCATGCAATATGATTGGGTTTGCTCAGTATAGCTAATCACACCACATTACCCTATAAGTCCTTGTGGGACTCTCATCATGACGAGCTCCCTAGGGGATAGCCCGGGACATTGAGCCATGGCAATCAGAGTTTCTCAATCGACCCCTGTGCTGATATACCTTTCCAGTTCTAACATGTTGCCCATATGGTCCACCCATGATTTAGTTGCTGGTGGGTTTGCTGATTTCCAGTTTAAGATAATTACTTGCCTAGCTTAGAATAGGGCCCTAGAGACAGCTATTATGGTAATTTCATTCTCCACAACCAACCTTTTCCAAGACACCAAGTAGGCATTGAATTGGGTTCAAGTGAATGTTTACCTGGAAGACTCTGTTAATGGTGGAGACAACCTCACTCCAATAACGGTGCAATTTCGGGCACCGCCATAGGAGATGGATCAGGTGGATCAGGTCCCCTTTCGTCCATCTGCATCTAATACAGAGTGGGTCAGGGATCTCACCCATTCTGTGGATCCTCACTGGTGTGTAGTGTGCCCTTAGGAATATGTACAATCGTGACACCTTCTGAGAGACATTGAGTGAACACGTATGTAGCGCTGCCCCATGAGGGTTGCTTAAAAATTCAATTCCCCCTTGGTCTTCCCCATTCTGAGAGTCCTCCACCACCCCTGACATTCTGGGTTCACTCATATTGCAAGATTCCATGAAAGTTAACACTCTTTTGGTAATGGACATCACACCAAACTTTGAATTCAAAGTATTTACTTATCTCGTATATGAAAGGGTGACATTTGAAAAAAATGTCACAACTCAATAGGCAACAATTAACAATGTTAGATGATTCAGAGACTTACAAAGGAAACTTTACACAAAGATTAACCTTGATCAATTTGATGAGTAAAAGGGGGCAGTGACTTAAACAGTATTCACCACTCCCTGTTACTCACAAGCAATTACGTACAACAATAGAGTTACTCCAATTGAGTTTAATTAACTAGCATAGGTTTACACATGTAAGATATAGCTATGTATTGTTTGCAGTGAATCAATATAAAGTAATGTTTATCCTGAGAGAATGGGTGAGCCCAGGGTAAATTAATACCACTCAATGGAATACAAAAAAAACTGTATCAGTTAATGAAATGCAGATAAACTGTACCACTCAATGACAGCTCAGCTCAATATAAATGTAACTATAGTAAACAGTAAAACAGTAGTAATGATCTATCTAAATCCTCCTGCTCTGATTTAGAGAGTTCTTAGGAGGATGTAATAGCACCAAATAAACAGCCCTGAGTCTGACTAAGTGGGGGGGGGGGGGGAGGAATGAGAAGCTGTGTTTTTAACAATCCTGTATTGCAAAGTTCAGTAGATCTTCTGCCGGCTTATTTTGTTTGGAAGTTAGGTACCTAAAAGCACTGTATCCTCTAATCACTGAGATGAGGCACAAAAGAGGTTAAACTTCACTGAATTCAACAACCTTCCCAGTGATCACTTTCTTGTAAGATAACTAACATCAATCCAATGCAGTTATTAACTGTAATCCACAAGGTAATTAAGATATTTCTTTAGAGGAGGACTGTAGGGACAGAATAAGCACTTTTATGGATGGGCCTAGACCCACTCACCCAACCAGGTAATGACTGCACTAGACGATCCGGCTGCCCAGATGATGATGATGGTGCTGGAACCGATAGTATACACTTGCTCTTTGTTCCTGAGGAAAACGGCCTCCACTGCACTCCTTGCAGCTTTCCCTGATCGATCAATGTGGCTGCTGATGTGACTGCTGCTGCTCTGGAACGGGCTCAGATGACAGTAAGATGGTTCTGCAGATCACCCACCGGAATGCTGTAGCACTGCAGTTCGTTGGGACACTGTAAAAATTCACCCTGCTGGATCACTGGAAGTAGGTCACAGGCCACGATCCCGCTGCAAAAGCACACAGGGTCCTTGCTGATCTATCACGCCGTCCAAAGAGAACGCAACAAACTCCTGCCCTGACTTAAATAAATTCTCCCACAAGGCACCCTCTGTAGCACATCCTGATGGGAAATGGAGTCTTTCCACAGCAGTCTGATTACATGTTTCCTCTTGTCACACTAGACGTCCCACAAGGCATCACTCCTGCACAGATCCATTCTGATTTAACAAGCTAACAATAGGGTGGATCCTCCACAGCACTTAATGGGCACAAATGTCTCTATGCCAGAGAAGCACAGCTGGACTCCTGGCTACACATATTTACTGACTGGAGGGCCTCTTTCCATTAATCACCTGTCAACTCTCGCACATCTGCCTCCCACTGTGTCAAAAGCATATGATAGCACTGTGATATGAATTCTTTGGTTTCAGTCACAGACTTAAGTAAATGAAAAACAGGGGTAGGTGAGAGCGGCCAGTCCGTCGTCGCACCTCGGGCTCTGACTGCATGGTATAGTCAAATAAATTTAAGTTACATAACTAATAGAAAAGCATATGGAGTGGTAAATTGAATTTATGTTCAGTAAAAGTGATCCCACAGGCATGCCACCTGGGCCCATGCTAGATTTTGGTGAGTTCACTGTAAGAATTATTGCCCCAAAGGGGACTCTACACCATATAACCTGTTACATGCTGTAGTTGTTTCACCTTGTTCCAGATTTTCTGGATCAGAGTGTAACTAGGCATTTGCTTATTGGGTTTATGAAGTGATTGAGTCTCCAGTCCCTCCAGAATAGAGTATATGCCTGCACCCGCGAGCAAGAGACGCACGGAGGAGCTCCTGGCTTCAAAAGACATAGAACCAATAAGTTGTAGGTGTAAGGAGTTGGCAGCTATAGAGTAAATCCAGGAGTTAGGGAGTGCGAGGGCCCTGCCATCCTTAGGGTGTTTTAGCTTGATTCTGGGAAGGCGGGTCCCCCAAAGTAGTAGCCTGAATAGAGAATTAACTATCCGAAAAGTTTTCCGGGGAATTACAACAGGGGAGTTGTGCATAAGAATCATTTTAATTAAATTCGTTTTCTCCATTACATTTTACGTTTATTCCAAATGTTTATTTTGTCTTTGAAACGTGCCAGCAAGGGACGTATATTGATATTACAATAGTGTGTCAGGTTGGGGGGAGATGAAAATGCCCAGGTATTTAAAACAGGTCACCAGGGGGATAACGGAAAACAAATAGAGCAGCGCCAACCCCTCTAAACACTCATATGAACATCCATCTAGACACATGTGCAATCAATAGTTCAATAATATGTGAAGAAGACTTATAAGATAAAGTGCCACTATAAAGTATCAAATCAGTCCAATAAAATATCACAAAGTGACCGGATACATAAATCCAAACAAAGTGACTCCAGTGCTATTAAAGTGATGAAGTGCTCCAAAGTGCTCCAAACATAAACGGTGCAAGGTGCCAAACCCCTCATGTGGCCCCACTCACCAGAAACCCCAGCTTTTCAAGCCAAATTCTGGTGATGGTAGATCCTGACTGGGATCCTCTGGTTGGATGGGGGTGGGTAGCGTGGGTCAAGAAGTCCAGAAATGCCCACTCACCGATATGCTCAGAGAAACAAAAGGAGGCTCATAGTGTAATACTGTTAAAACCTCATTTAATGCGCCAAATAAAAAAATTACTCACAGGATAACAAGATAAGACAGCGTATGGTATCCAATACAGCGTTCGCTGGCATGCGTTTCACCACGGGCGGAAGTGACGTTAGCGGTTGTGATAAACTGCATATGGTGTCAACGTGTTTCGGTCCTCCCATACTGCGTCATCACGGTTATCTCCCTGCGTCTGCATGTTCAGAAACAGCTATCTGAGATTGGTGGCCATGGACTTTTCATGAACCCTGCTTGATCAGGATGTAATGGACAGGATAAATTTGTTCACCCTCACCGCCAGGACCTTAGCTAGAATTTTTACATCACATTGAAGAGATGGGCCTATATGATCCAGGATCCAGGGGGTTCTTTCCCTGGTTTAAGTAACAGCACCACATTGGCCATAGACAATGAGTCAGGTAGGAAACCAACCTTGAGCGACACATTAAATACCTCCAGCAACCTGGGCAGGACCGTCTCCCCGTATGTGGTATACACCTCCATGGGAATACCGTCCCCCCAGGGCTTTACATGTGGGAAAGGAACAGGTCGTCTTCTGCAATTCCTCCAGAATAATCGGAGCGTCCAATGCCGCACAGGCTGCATGGGACAAAGTGGGTAGTGGTATGTTACTGAAGTACTTTTCAAGCGAATCAGGAGAGTAGTCATCTCTGGATTCATATAGGGCAGAATAAAAGGAGGCAAGTTCAGTTACAATCTGGTCAGGGTCATTGATCACTCGTCCAGAGGGGAGCGGATAGCTCCAATAGCTGGAGAGAACTGTTGTGACTTGGCTATTTTTGCCAAGTTACAACAGGTGGCCCATTTTCTCCCCTTCATAAAAAGCTAGCTTTGTGGAAAAACATTTCCGCTTGGCAGCGGAGGCTCTCAACTGGTCCAGGGAATCCTGAGCCAAAATCCATGCCTCCCTGGCGGAGTCAGATGGGTCCATAACATAGGATAATTCCAACTGTCGTACCCGATCCTCCACCTGTTTAGGAGTTACGTTTAACTGCAGTGATTTCAGTGATGTATGTACCCCTGAGGTGTGATTCTATGCTGCTAGTGTGGCTCGGGATGTGTACCATACCCAGACAGAGGTCAATGCGGGAGAGCGAAAAGCATGAAAAATGGCGAGCCCCAGGGTTACGGAAATGCCAGACACCTATCCATCCCACCTCTGCCAAGAGACGGCCCAGAACAGTGCCCCTGCCCCTGCCCTGAACAGTGATTCAGGCCGGAGGATGCTTATCCAATTGGGGACAGCAGTTAAAGTCCCCCATAACCATAAACGGAATGTCCAGCTTGTCAGCCAGGTACGACAGTAGCAATTGTAATACATCTCTAGAAAATGGGGGTGGGATATATACATATGCCACAACCAATGTCAATGAATACAGTCTACAATACAAGAATACAAAGCGGCCTAATGAGTCTATTAATGAGTCCAGTTCCTGGTACGCCAGGGCCTTGTGCACTAGAACACTCACCCCACGTGAGTATGCAGAGTATACAGAGTGATAGGCCTTGCCCACCCAGGAATATTTTAAAAAAATCAACCGTGTCTCAAGTCAGGTGGGTCTCTTGGAGACCTATAATGGCCAGGAGAAATCTTCGGGTGCAGGAGACAATCATAGTACGTTAGAGGAGGTCCTTTAAACCCCGGACATACCAGCAGAGTGAAAGTCATGTCAGCCATGGGGAGGGGGCAAAAAATGTTGTACTCAGGTTGAGCCCAGGGCTATAGTGATATGATTCCAGTAAGTGTGGGTTGGTAAGTGAATCCAGTAGGGGGCAGACAACAGCAACATGCCAGGCAGGAGGTGAATAGTAACCAGGCAGTGTACATGGTAAAGATAAGGGTGTGCCATAATAGCGCAGCTGTGCAGATAACATATCAGGTAGAGCAGGCACAAGAGGGAAAGTGTAACAACTCTGTCTATGCTAATGTGTAGAAGTGGACTCCTCTGCGCCTGCTCAGGCCAAAAACAGTATGAGCATTACATGCCAACAGGGCACCAAACTTGCAGCCCCGAAACAGAGGGCTAAAACAGTAGTCATTTTGTGCATCTAGGGAACAGGCACACATTGGTCTGTCTTTAGGTAACTAATAAAGTAGAGTTAGTCAGCAACTTTTTCTTCACTGGGTGTGAAAAAAGGATTGCTGTCCCTCGGCAGGGAAATATTTCCCAGACACCGATACATACGTGTCGTGACGACTTAGGTGAGTGGCTCCCATGGTATCAATCCCCCTTGCGATTTGGTCGTCAAAGGCGGAGGTCTTGTTCATGTTGGTCCAACCAGGTGGCTGCGTCCGGGGCCGTCTCAAAGAAATGTGCTCGGTCTCTCGCTGTGATACGGAGCCTGGCAGGGTAAAGCATGGAGTACTTCAGTTGGAGGGGTGGTGACCTCTTTTTCACATCAATGTATTTGGATTGCCGACATTGCATTTCAGCAGAAAAGTTGGGGAAGAAGGGATCCTGGCCCCGTTGTATTGAACCGACCCCTTTTCCCGCGCAAGATGCAGGATAATCTCTCTGTCTTTGTCGTTCTGCAGGCGCGTCAACATAGATAGTGGGGGATTTCCTGGAGGATGGGGCCGGGGTGGTGTGCGGTGTGCCCTCTCCATGGCAAACAGGGGGGTAAAGGCCTCCTTACCAAAAATATCTTGTAGCCATTTTTCCACAAATTCAGTGTGGTCGCGACCTTCCACCTTCTTGGGGAGCCCAACTATCATGACATTGTTTCGTCAAAGTCGGTTTTCAAGATCGCCAGCTTTGTTGTTTGCAAGGGTAACTTGCTGGGTGATTTGTCTAACATCCCTGACAAGAGGGGGAAGCTGATCCTCCAGGTCACTGACCCGGCCTTCCACTGCTGTGGTCCTCTCCTGGATCTTTTGGAGATCATAGTGGAGGAGGGACATTGACTCTTTTAAGACTCCTGAATTGTTCCTTAAGGTCCACCACAGAAGTCGTGCACTTATGTACTGCTTGTAGGATGTCACTCAGTGTAGGCTGAGCAGGGTCATCTGTGGGCACAGTGAGGATTAGGTATAGGGGAAGTCTCTAGGGGGACAGTGTCATCCAAAGCTCCAGGTCACTCTTGATCAGCTAGGTCAGGATCACTGAGGGAGAGCAGTGAATCAGAGAGTGTGGAGCAGCCCGTTCCAGTCAGTTTCTGGGTGTAGTAGGTCCTGTCCCTGGGTTGGTCTTTTCCCGTGGCTTTTGGGGGTTTAAGTGACTTACCCCCAGATTCCTTCTGTTTCTCTGCATACCGCGGTACACGCTGAGGCTGCGGGCCACCGGCGCCATCTTGGGCCTCCATTGCGACCACGATCGTGGCTTCTTTTTCCCCCTTGCAGGTCATCCTCCGGACCGGGTGTGAGATGAGCGGGTCCCGGGAGTGCCTGGAGCCGGTGGGCAGCTGTGGAAGTTGGTGTGGAGCCGGGAAAGTGCAGAGGGAATGATCAATTGAGGATTAGCAGCCGGAGTTCTGTGATGAGCGTCCTCTCACATTCTGATGCAGGCCACACCCCTTAAAGATTATTTTTAAACGGACTATATTTGTTTTATTGAATTATTTTCATAGAAAATCTTTGATGAATAACTATTTGCAGTAATACACAGTAAACCCCTCGCATATGATTCACAGTGTTTTTGGTTTACTGGAGAGAGCATTGCAGAAATTAATTTGTTTCCTTTCAGGCTGTGTTTCTTAGGACTGAGTCACTTCTTTTCACTCATTCAGGTGTGTGTGTGTGTGTGTGTGTGAGATTTCCAGCTTCAGCAACTGAGCTCTGTAAACAGTAGACAGGTAAAGGGCCTGGATTAATTTGAGATAATTTAGAAATCCTTCATAGTGCCTTTGACCTGCAGTTGACCTAATTTTGGCCTTGTTTCAAGCGGAGTTTGTATTCTTAAACCCATCTTATGTGGACAAAAGCTCTTAGGCACAGGCCTAATGTCTGTGAAGATTCTTACTTTATTTTGGTTATGATATATTTAGCAGAGGTTGTTCTCATTCAACTGAAAATGTTCTGTAATGTTGAAGACTTTTCACTACTCATCGATGTAGCTTAGAACTTCCAAACTGAGCTGAGAAAACTACTTGGATGAGCAGTTAAACTTCTTCAACAATTCAGAACAAGTGCATTTGAATGTGACTACTACTAGAGACGGGTAAACATTTGCAAAGGAAAATAGAGCTCCACCTGCTGGCTATAAATGACAGTACAAAATATTGATATGCAGTATTTTATATTTACCTGACTAAAAAATAAAAATGTTTTTATAATCTTTATAGACCTGAAATTTATAAGGATAGAAGGTAAATATGTATAAAAACTATTATACAATCCCTTTACTAGACACCACTATCATCCATGTGAACCTGACTGCTAAATCAGTAAGGATAAAGACTGGCAACTGACAAAACAAAACTAGAGTAAAGTGGGGTTGTAGCTCACACCATCAAAGGAATGTCACTTTGCATGCCAAATGTTGTGTACTTACAAGTTCCAGTGATAGAAATATTACTCTGAATGTAATACATACCTGTAGGTTTTCAGTTTACACATTAAGTACAGAGCCTTAAAAAAAGTATTCATACCCCTTGACATTTTCCACATGTTACAACCAAAAACATAAATGTATTTTATTGGGATTTTATGTGATAGACCAACACAAAGTGGCACATAAATGTGAAGTGGAAGGAAAATGATAAATGGTTTTCAACATTTTTTTACAAATAAATATGTGAAAAGTGTGTTGTGCATTTGTATTCAGACCCCCTGAGTCAATACTTTGTAGAACCACCTTTCCCTGCAATTACAGCTGCAAGTCTTTTTGGGGATGTCTCTACCAGCTTTGCACATCTAGAGAGTGACATTTTTACTCATTCTTCTTCTCAAAATAGCTCAAGCTATTGGATGGAGAGTGTCTGTGTACAACAATTTTCAAGTCTTGCCACAGATTCTCATTCTGGATTTAGGTCTGTACTTTGACTGGGCCATTCTAACACTTGAATATGCTTTGATCTAAATCATTCCATTGTAGCTCTGGTTGTATGTTTAGGGTCGTTGTCCTTCTGAAAGGTGAACCTCCTTCCCATTCTCAAGACAGGTTTTCTTCTAACATTCCCCTGTATTTTCTCTGTCCCCTACTGAAGAAAAGCATCCTCACAACATAATGCTACCACCACTATGTTTCACAGTGGGGATGGTGTGTTCAGGGTGATGTGCAGTGTTCGTTTTTTGCCACACACAGCATCTTGCTTTTAGGACAAAAATTTCAATTTTGGTCTAATTTGACCAGAGCACCTTCCACATGTTTGCTGTGTCCCCCACTTGGCTTTTCGCAAACTGCAAATGGTACTTAGGGGTTTCTTTCAACAATGGCTTTCTTCTTGCCACTCTTCCATAAAGGCAGATTTGTATAGAATGCATGACTAATAGTTGTCCTGTGGACAGATTCTCCCACCTGAGCTGTGAATCTTTTCAGCTCCTCCAGAGTTACCATGGGCCTCTTGGCTGCTTCTCTGATTAATGCTCTCCTTGCCCGACCTGTCAGTTTAGGGGAACGGCCATGTCTTGGTAGGTTTGCAGTTGTGCCATACTCTTTCCATTTTCAGATGATGGATTGAACAGTACTCCGTGAGATGTTCAAAGCTTGGGATATTTTTTTATACCCTAACCCTGCTTTAAACATCTACACAAAATTATCTGTGACTTGTCTGGTGTGTTCCTTAGCCTTTGTGATGCTGTTTGTTCACTAAGGTTCTCTAACAAACCTCTGAGGGCTTCAGGAACAGCTGTATTTATATTGAGATTAAATTACACACAGGTGGACTCTATTTACTACTCAGGTGACTTATGAAGGAAATTTGTTCCACTAGATTTTAGTTAGGGGTATTAGAGTAAAGGGGGCTCAATACAAATGCATGCCACACTTTTCAGGTTTATTTATAAAAAAAAATTGAAAACCATTTATCATTTTCCTTCCACTTCACAATTATGTGCCACTTTGTGTTGGTCTATCACATAAAATACCAATAAAATACGTTTATGTTTTTGGTTGTAATATGGCAAAATGTGGAACATTTCAAGGGGTATGAATACATTTTCAAGGCACTGTATAATATATTGCAGCTTATCAATCCTCTAAAGTAGGGGCTAACACTTCCTGTCCTAAAATGACACCATTGTATCTATTGAAGGAGCCATGGTTGTCACATTAGGACAGAACTTACTTGTCTTCATCTGCATTACATGAGGAGTGAGATAGTTAGTACTTTACAGAAGAAAACTTTAAAAGAAAGATAACATTGTTTGTTAAATCAGTTTAACTTAAAGGAATTGACAAACAATCTGCATTTCTGGCACGATCACCAGGCATTTTCTGTACTTCTTGCTTGAGGTGATTTTAGCCGTATTAGTGCAATTGCGACAGAGAAGATTGAGTACTGTCCGTGATACTTTTTTTATTTGCACACAATTTTCAGGACAAGCTTTTGGGGTGTGTCCCCTTCTTCAAGGTCCAAGCAGGTACTGCCTGGACCTTAAAGAAGGGGACATACCCGAAAGCTTGTCCTGAAAAACAGGGTCCCTCCCTTCTACATAAAATACAGTATCTCACAAAAGTGAGTACACCCCTCACATTTTTTCAGCGACTTGGCAATCTTATTATAGCCTAGGCCATCTTTGTGTAGAGCAACAATCCTTTTTTTCAGATCCTCAGAGAGTTCTTTGCCATATTGAACTTCCAGTGAGCATTATGAGAGAGTGAGAGCGATAACACCAAATTTAACACACCTGCTCCCCACTCACACCTGAGACTTTGTATCACTAACAAGTCCCTTGACACCGGGGAGGGAAAATGGCTAATTAGGCCCAATTTGGACATTTTCACTTAGGGGTGTACTCACTTTTGTTGCCAGCAGTTTAGACATTAATGGCTGTATTGAGTTATTTTGAGGGGACAGCAAATTTACACTGTTATACAAGCTGTACACTCACTACTTTACATTGTAGCAAAGTATAATTTCTTCAGTGTTGTCACATGAAAAGATAGAATAAAATATTTACAAAAAT
>BLSH010003940.1:238391-275553 GCA_018402905.1 Glandirana rugosa
ACACGGGATTACCACCTTTGTCGTAGTCGTGTCCTTCCCATGTCATAGAGTGTTTTCACTCATGTGGGGAGTGAGGGGTGTACTCACTTTTGTGAGATACTGTACCCTTCCTGTGCTGATGCTGTTTCCACCATTAGGGCACATATGTCCATATGTTCTGGAGTTGCCCGGTTCTGAAACCCGGGAAAATATTCAAACTCACTGACTTTCAATTGTGGAATGATCTGTCAGCCTATCTGCTTCACTTAACTACTACCTCATCCAAACGTTATAAAAGGTCACAATTCAGTTACTTAATGGTTACACAAACAGTTACACGAGGTCGAGGAAATTTACAGCATGGAACATATCGTTGCCTCTGCTAATCACAGAAAGGAGAAGTTTCACAAAACATGGTTCTACTGGACTGACTATACCTTTTCTGCTAGTTATATCACAGACCTCGCCAACTGAATGTGGCCAGTTTATAGCCCCTGCTCTCGGTGCCTTGACCGGTACATTCTGGAGGGCCGCCTCTGCCTGCAAGGCTCATTGTATGGAACCCCTAAGGTTGATCCCTGGCTTGCACTTTTCCCTGCCACCTGCCCCGCCCCCCCACCTTCTTTTTTTCTTTTCTTCCAGAATTATAGCTTTATATATAAGTGGAAGGCAAACCCTGACTGTGGAAGAGGGGCCCCTGCTTTTTCTGTGGTTGGGAACCCTCTTGCAGTTGATTGATATATTCCGATACATTTCCCTGAACTCTACAGCTATGTTCCGATGTAGCTTTTGTTTTTCTTTTTTTTTGTTAATACTATTTGTACAGGGGGTTTTCCCTGAAGACAATAAATCACTCACCACTCCGAAAATCCTTAGACTGAATCAATGGGTCAGCTGTGTGTATCACTGTGCAGGCTGATGAGTGCACATAGACCAAGAATTTCACTTGTTGGCAATCATTGATTGATTGATTAATTGATTGCAAACACACGTGTTATTTTTGTTTGGTTCATGTATTTATACTTGGTATATGCCTTGTAAAGTCATGCTATGAGTAAGCACCAGCCCATGGTGTGAAACGCGTAAGCTGGGACTTGTGGTTCTCCCCCACCTGTATCTGTACCTGTACCTATACTTTGTTACTAATAAATCACACACGTTGGTTTCAGTGTGCGGCTGTCCAGCCTCTTTTTCATGTTCTATGTGAGTTTTCCCTGAAGACGTAATTTTACAATGGTATCTTCATACCATAGTTCGAATTTTGCTAAAATCTTTATAAAAAGTATTTTAAAAACAATCATAGTAAGTGACCCCTGACCGGGCTTAAGGCAGAGGGAGATTTGAACCTGTGTCAGTGATGTGCAACCAGCAGAGTGAATTTAGAGCTTTGGCTCATTGCTCCTCAAGTGTTATAGCTGGAACCCATGTCCTGGAACTTGCTTAACAACCTGGATACTATGGAGCTTTCGTAACAGTGGCGGCCCATAATGCAGGTCGCAGGGGCGCCACCACCCTATCCATGTCTCTGGCCCCCTAATCTACATGCAGGGTACCAAACACATGGATTCCAATGGGGGGTTTTTTTTGAAGTATGTGATTAGAGCCAGGGGCCAGAGGATCTAATAGGCTTTAAAAAAGGGTGGGCTTGTGGCATAGAGTACTGCGCCCCAAGCCCATCCAGTTGTGTGACAATAGCGCATAAATATCATAAGACACATTTCCCGATTAGCCGAAAGGAGAAGCGAACCTATTGGCGTAGGAGGAGGAGGGAGGAGACGCACGGCCACCATGATGCAGAGGAGCAGACACAGGGGAAGCCGCTGCCCATCGCCCAGAGGGAACCGCTGCCCGCGTCATAGATGGGGTAAGGGCAGGGCTGGGAACCGACCGGCTGACCAAATGGTGGGGGGGGGGTTGGGGTGTGGGTGACCCAACCAACTGGGGGGTGTGCCTGTGGGTGCATTGTTTGCCACCTCCCCCCAATAAAATATACCACCAGCCTCCACTGCTTCCTAACACATGTAAAGTGGTCCTGGCGCCTTACACAACCGCCCCCCCCCCCCAAAAAAATTTTTTTTACTGAAACTTAATATAATTTTATGCAGCATTACATCACTGCAATAACTGGTGTTTTTTTGGTGTAACTGCTTTGAGTTTGGCTTTTAACCTTTGAGTATTAACCCAATCATAACTCAATTTTGAAATCCTACCCTAACCTTAGCACTTAGGCTTCATGTACACAGGACGCTTTTTCAACCTCCCCTGAACGATTTTTTTTGACAGGCAGAAACCGAAGCTTAAAACGGCTGTTTAGCCACACTTTACAAGCTGCGTTCGCATCTAGAAGTGTTTCTTTTTAAAACATGATAAACGCCTCTAAACAAAATGTTGCTAAATGTGAGTTAGGCGTTTTTGCGCGTTTACGAGCTGTTACAGGCATTTGACATTTCAAATGCCTCTGAACCTCCGTCTGACTGCCTTTTTTTGCTTTCCAAAAAAACCCTCTAAACTCAAGTGCCTGGAAACGACCTTAAACAACCCTGTGTACATGTATTGATAAGTTCAGGGGCAGCTGGAAAAAACGCCCAAATGTCCGTTTTAGAGGCAGCAGTGTGCATGAGGCCTTAGCCAAACACTAATCTAACCCCTAAACTTGATACTTACCTTATCATTGGCAAAAGTTTCACATGCTGAATCCCCACGGTTCATGTTCCAAGATCCTACAGTACCAACCTCTTAAGCCTCGTACACACCGCGACAGTCATACGAAAACGGTCGTACAACAGCTTGTTGTACGATCATCCGACCGTTAGGACGCGCTATTAGAACAGCCGACGTGCAACGGTCGAACAACAGAAGTTGGATGAGCAGACTAGAAAACTTATGTTGTACAACAAGCGCTCATACGACCGTTGTATCGTGTGTACAGGGAAGTTGGGCCAACAAGTTGTACGTGCAAAACACGCATGCTCAGAAGTCAGGAACGCCCGGAAGTGTCCGTTCGTGTAAACCTACGTTGTTAATTCACAAATCACATTCACCTGAACTTCCTCTTTATATGCTCTGTAGCACGTCACTACGTTAGGCTTGATCGTACGATCGCTTAGTATGCGAGACACAACAGCCAACATACGATTTTGGACGTCCGGTTGTACGACCGTCGCACTGTGTGTACGAGGCTTTAGAGGCAACGCAAAATCACTGGCTTACCATTGAATAATTCGAAAAAAGAGTTTCTAATTTCACAGTTACAATCTACTTCCTCATTTATTTTTCCCTATGGGTCCCTCTTTGAAGAACCTCACTGATCGTGATTCACCTCTGACTGCAGGAGAAATGTCATCCTTCTCTTATAATGGCCTCATATAGTTGTGTGACATATGTCTGTTATTTTATCTTCACCTGTAGAAGCACAAAGAGTCTATTACATTAAAAAAGTACAGTAGATATTTCATCCATTCAAATGCAATGGGAAACTGTGGCATTTAAAAACTCCTTTACAGTACAAGGAGATTGCTCAGCATGCATTATGACCTTTACATCACCTTGTCTTAGTATATCACACAAGGTGACAAGTTTGTGTCTGCACTCCAGGAAGAGATAAGGCATTAGTCATGGAACGTGTGGGCAGTAAGCAGTGAATATGCTTGAGATTGAGGTTTTCCAGAGAGCAAATAACAAAGACATCCTACCATGCTAAATTAAACATAAAAATGAAACTGACAATATGACGGCTAGGCTTCCTGGACAAATTATGCACTGTGAAGTAAGACACAGACAGCATGAAGAAGCTGAAGAGACCGGAAAGACAAATTGGTCAGATAAATGAATAGGTTTAAAGGAAATATTTGACACAAGAATAATTATTCCGAAGTTCATAACTGGACTTTGACTTTAAAGTCTACCTTTAAATATTTCCATGTACACTTTTAGATTATAACATAAGAAGGTTCAAGATGAGTCATTTATATTTTCATGTAATATCTGGAATAGAGTGACTGCGTTAAAGGGAACCTAAACACAAATGTGAATTTGCTTTTGTGCTTAGGCAGTACCCTGGAAAATGTACATTTAGTCGTAGTAAACCCTCCTATCATTTTCAGCCAAGGAAGCTGCCATCTTGGCCTCTATTTAATCTACAACTGCCATGATGCTGCACATGTGATCAGCTATGACACCAACACCAAACCAATGCACTCCTGCGCTCAAGGGACCTTAAACCCGGGATAGCGGTACAGCAGGGGCTCCTCATACGATGATAGCCACACTAGGATAATGGTAAACCACACATATAGGTCTTGCTGCCCTCTTCCGGATCATGCGTATCCAGACACACTAGAGCAAAGCAAAACAAACAAGAGAGGCGCACCGACCATGTGCCGTGCCATTAAAAAGTTTAATAATTGAAATAGTTTAAATACATATACTCACAAGCGGAGCTGGTATTAAAACCTTTTGAAATGCAACAGTACATCCAATGGGGACGATGATAGAGCCTCGGCAGAGGACCTGGATGTCCACCATAGGACAAGGCTGACGCGTTTCAAGGGCGAACCCTCTTCATCAAAGCCTCTCTTGTTTGTTTTTCTTTTCTCAGCTATGACACCAGCCATTGGATGGTTTGACAGTTTGGTTTAGAGCACAACCAATGGGAGTGTTACATTTCCGGCACATGGCGGAAATGTGACTGGTTTTTAACCTGTTAAATGCATGGGTTTACTACCGCTTTAACACCATATGAATATGGCTAACTGATGTTCTTTATGGGTTGAGAGATGTCCCAGGGGAAGGATCCAGGGTGACAGAAAGAAACAAAACCATATAAAACACTAAAGACAAGTACAAACACAACAATCATACTCACACAGACATCACAAATATCTGGGGAGCCGACCTATCGCAACAAAAAAGGAAAAAAAAAATGATATATAAATTTAGCTTTTCACAAGGAAAATGTACATTTTATCTTGGGTGCCTCTTGAAAAATAACCATGACATTTTTGTGCCCTGAACCTCAGATCTGTATATATGCAGAATTAGAGGTACAGCTGCTTCTGACTAGAAGTCTTCCAAGATACAGTGGGTATAGAAAAGAATCATCCCTTTAAAATATTCACATTTTGTTGCTTTGCAGCCTGAAATGAAGACAGACACAGCTTGTATTTTATACAGCTGTATTTACTAAGGGCAACTTATAACATCCAAGTGAAAGATATAACACCAACATGTCAAAAATACAAAAAATTCAAAAACAGAATCACTGAGTTGGAAAAAGAATCACCCCCTTGTGTTAGTACTTTGTTGAACCACCTTTTGCTTTTATTACAGCCTTTAGTCTGTTGGGATATGTCTGTACTAACTTTGCACATTTAGACTTTGCGATATGGGTCTCCTCTTTTTTGCAGAACTGCTCAAATTCAGTTATATTTGATGGTGACCGTTTGTGGACTGCAGTCTTCAGGTCATTCCACAGATTTTCAATGTGGTTCAAGTCTGGGCTCTGACTAAGCCATGCAAGTACATTCACTTTTTTCTCATTCAACCACTGTGTGGTCATTTTTGCTGTGTGCTTTGGGTCATTGTCATATTGAAAGGTAAACCTTCTTCCCATTGACAACTTTCTGGCAGAGGGCAGCAGATTTTGCTCAACAACTTGATGGTATTTTGCCCCATCCATTTCCCTCCTATCCAGGGCCATCTTTAGTATTGATTTGACCCTGGGCAAACATTTTCTTGTGCCCTCCCCAATCCACTTATCAACTATTTTCGGGCAGTGCAGGCTCAAGGGGCAGCTGCTTTGGGCCCCATAACCATGACTGGGCCCGGGGCAGCTGCCCCTTTTGCCCTGCGTTAAAGATGGCCCAGATCCTATCCTGACAAGTGCTCCAGTCCCTGCTGCAGAGTAACACCCCCATAACAGGAAATTACCACCTTCATTCCTTATTGATTACGCCAGACATATAGTTTGGAGTTGAGGCAAAATAATTGAATTTTAGGTTCATATAACCATAACACCTTTTTCCATGTGGCCTCTTCGAGGTGCGTTTTGCCAAAGTTCAGTCATGACTACATGTGGCCTTTCTTGAGGAGTGGCTTTTGTCTTGCAATCCTCCCATACAAGCCACATTTGTTGATAATTTGTGATATTGTTGTAACATGCACACAATGACCACTCTGTCATAAATTCCTGCAACTGCTTCAGAATTGCTGTAGGCCTATTGGTAGCCTCTCTGATCAGTTTCCTACCGGCTCTTTCATTAAGTTTGGAGTGATGTCCATATCCAAGGAGGGTCTGTGTTGTACCAAATACTTTAAGAATATACTTCACTGTGCTTCTAGGCATTTATAAAATTTTTTATTTATTTTTTTGTATACATTTGCTGACTTGAGCCTGTCCACAACTTTATCCCAAAGATATTTTGACAGTGCCTTGCCACCCATAGTTAATTTTTTTGTGTAGCCGACAGCGGACTACATTTATCTGGCACTGCAGACTTACCCTCTCCTTTCTTGGACTGTCTCTGTGTTTCTCTAGTGCTGGGCTCAGATTACATGCATCATCTTACTGAGCCAAACAGAGAGCATTGTGGGAACTGTAGTCTCCTGAACAGACATCCTTGATCGGCAGAACTATCCCTGGACTACATCTCCCAGCAAACCATCTGCTCCAAGTAAAGAACTCTGGGAGAGACTATAAAGGGGCCAGCAGACCAGGCCCAAGCTCTCTTGCTTCCTGGATCTCGTCAAGTAAACATCCCTTTTGCGAGAGGACTGTGGCCTACCACGCGGCTACAGGGCGCTCCCAGCTCTGACCCAGGCGGGTCCGACGCCGCAAGCTACACCAGGGGCACCATCGCTGAAACCAGCAGGACCAGACAATTCACTGTTCCAGCAGCCAGTCCGTCATCTCTGCTTGTTCTGCAGAAGGAAGAATCAACTTGGATCACTCTTCAGGAAGTTCCTACACTGTATCCAGATTGGTGAGCGGGCACTTGCCCACAAATCCAGTACCAGTCACTATCATACTCCACAGGACACCGTATACAGACATCTTATCTTTGAATTACCTTAAAGCGGTAGTAAACCTGCAAAAAAAACCCTGTAAGACAATAGCATAATGTGCTAGTATGCATTGTATACTAGCACATTATGAAATACTTACCTTAGAATGAGGCCCTGACCCGGTCAGCATTTAGGGAGCTGACGTGTTCCCCTCCATGTTCGCTGGCTCCAGCGCTGTGAGTGGCCGGAGCTGTGAGAAGTCACTCCCACGCATGTGCACAGGAGTTCACGATCAGCCGGACCTTCAGAGCGCATACGCGGCTGACGTCAGTGGCTGCCTGCTAGGTGAATATCTCCTAAATCATGTAGGTTTAGGAGATATTCATTTTACCTATAGGTAAACCTTATTATAGGCTTACCTGTAGGTAAAAAATGACAGTTGGGGGGATACAACCACTTTAAGGATTGCCACTGCTTTGTCTCAGCTGCTTTGCCTTGACTGCATATCACTGTGCCACATTTAGAAGTCTTGTTTCTTTGAGCTTCAACTTGTCAGTGAAGTTAACTGCAAGGCCTTGCATCTTTGAACTCTGCTAATTCCATTTCCAATTGATACACCACTAGCCACTATACTACTTCATCTCTCATTAGGATTAAAGGTATTATAGGCTGGCCTGGGGTTCCCCTTTAGCAGTGGTATGCAGAAATCAGTAACATATGCAGCAATCACTAACCCTTTTGAAACCCATTCATTTACTGTCTGTTTTCCGTATGCCTTAATATTATATTGCTGTCATTGTCAATTGTTCTTTAATTGCTTTGGGGACTTTCTCAACTGAGTCTTGGCTGTTTATCCAGGACTTGGCTGACTTATACCCTATGAAAAGTAAGTAAAAGCAAAAAGAGCTAATTCATATACCTGTTGTCAGTGTGTTACTTAAAAGTATACACAACATGTTTGAACCTAGAGTGCTAGGATTGGTGGAAAGTTTACACGGTCAAGGCTGCGCAGAGGAACATACAATTTTAAGCAACCCCCAAGGGGGCGGTGCTACATTTGCTTCAGTTGCACTACCAGGGACTGAAATGCTCCAGGAAAGCTCTTTTCATGCTTAACTAATCAAAATGACCACTGCTGATCACAGTTTAAAGTAAAATGGTTTTGTGTGTCATTGAGAAGATGGTTAGCTGAACCTGAGTTTTTTTTAGAAGAGGGGTGATCCTTTTTCCAACTCAGTGATTCTGTTTATGAATTTTTGTATGTTTTTCTGACATGTTGGTTATAGCTTTCACTTGGATGTTATAAATTGCTGGATAAAACAAAAACGGTGTCTGTCTTCATTTCAGGCTGCAAAACAACAAAATGTAATTATTTTAAAGGGGTTCATTCTTTTCTATACCCACTGTATGTAGTGAAAATATGGTGATGTCACTACTGTGCAGCTCCCTGTTCTTCTGAGGATTTGCTAGCAAGCAAGCTGTAATTGAGGATCATCTCCCTGCTTCTGTTTAATTTATTCTGTGTATCTGTGCCTCCTCAATGTCTCCTGTTGAGATGATGAAGCAAAGCCCTGCACCTCTATCAAGATTGCCATTCTCCTGGCCTGCTTGCACTGCATAATTACATAATCAGCAATGCCAGCCATACCAAAATGACCCCTTTCTTCTGTGCTCTGTGGGAGCTCAGTAATCCTTGAAAATTCCATGTTCATGCATGATCATACATATGCATACCATACCTGGGTTCAGCTGAAATGTGCCCATGCCCACCTTTTCAAGCGGGCCAGGGTACATAATGTTACATAGTTACATAGTCAGTGAGGTTAACCACTTGCCGACCGCCGATCGGCATCTGACGGCGGCAAAGTGGCTCATTCCCGCAAATCGCCGTCATACGACGGCGGCTGAGGGAACGAGTTTAGTGAGAGCGCGCGCGCCGCCGGAGGCGCGCCCGCGCGCTCACTGTGTCCAGGGGGGGCCAGGGAGCGGGTGCGGCGGCTTCGATTGCCGCCGGCTACCCGCGATGGCCCCCCCGGAGCGAGTGAGCGGAGGTCCGTGTATGTAAACACGGACCTCCGCTCTGTGTGAGGGGGAAGGGCTGTGATCACAGCCTTCCTTTACGTGAAGGCTGTGACCACTTCCCTTCCCCAGCTAGGCAAGCCCCCATACAGTAAGAACACGCCCAGGGAACACAGTTAACCCTTAGAGCGCCCCCTGCAGGTTAACCCCTTCACTGCCAATGGCATTTACACAGTAATCAGTGCATTTTTATAGCACTGATCGCTGTATAAATGCCAATGGTCCCAAAAAAGTGTCAAAATGGTCCGCTATGTCCGCTGAAATATCGCAGTACCGCAAAAAATCGCAGATCGCCGCCATTATTATTAAAAAATAAAAAAAATTAAAAACCCCAAAAATGAATTCTAATCATCCGTAAATGCGACCACTTTTGCGCAAACCAATCAATAAACGCCGATTGCGATTTTTTTTATCGTGAATATGAGGAAGAATATAAATCAGCCAAAAACGGTGAAAAAAAATGTTTTTTTATATATTTTTTTTGGATTTGTATTTTAGCAAAAAGTAAGAAATTTGGTTTTTTTTGCAAAATTGTCGCTCTTCTTTTGTTTATAGCGGCGATCAGAAATGACGCAGAGGTGATCAAATACCACCAAAAGAAAGCTCTATTTGTGAGAAAAAAAGGACGCAAATTTCGTTTGGGTACAACGTCGCACAACCGCGCAATTGTCAGTTAAAGCGACACAGCGCCGAATCGCAAAAGGGCTCCGGTCCTAAAGCTGGAAATCCTTCCGGGGCTGAAGTGGTTAAAAAAAGACACAAGTCCATCAAGTCCAACCTATGTGGATGTTTTTATGTCAGTATTACATTGTATATCCCTCAATGCTGTGGTCCCTTAGGTTTGCATCTAGTAGTTTTTTGAATTTATCTATACTACTACTACTATTATGCTGAACCATGCTAACGCTGAATTGAGCACAGCATGGAATGATCACATTAATCAACCAATCTGAACTTTGGATATCAATTAAACATGCTTGGGCACGGTACATATTGCCCAGTGTGAGTATGACCTAAGGAAGGAGGGAAGGAACACAAAAGGGAACTATGTAATTTTTTAAATCATAGAGTATTATGTTGTTTAAGTTTTATACTTAGGGCATGTGTTTTAGCTGTTAATTTTTCTTTTCTTTTTTTATCACCTTGTGTTTTTACAGTATAATGGGATCTTCTGTGAGCAATGTGGAGTTTTGCATTGTGCTAGATATTCACAAGATGGTGCTAATCTCAATATAGTATAACCCACTTCATTCTTATATTACCGTGTTTTTGTTTATTACTTTTTACATCTTTTGTATTTAATAGGGTCTAGTCTTCATTTCAAATTGGTTTGAATCTATCATGACATTTGCTGTTTACTTTGTTTTAGTGGAGTCGGGACTGTGGGGATATTTGCTTTGATATCGGGTTCCAAAGTGAGGCTTTGGTCTTTTTATCTCAAAACAAGGCTTAGGCTTCTTATTCTGGTAGATTCAGAATAAAGCCTGGTACACCCTAACACTTTTCTTTAATTCAACCTAGTTGGCTGAACAAAAAAAAAACTGAAGAGCTCGGGAAGAGATCCTGTACTAACTCACTGCTGAGTTATTGTGTTCTGACAGGGGGGTGCACATGGGCCAAATACTGGGTGGTATCAGCCAGTGCAATAGAAACTGGCCGACATTCGGCCCATGTATATGGCAGCTGGTCCAACAGAAGCCAGCCGAACAACCGGCTTGACCAAAAAAAGTGTGCCGATTGGCATCCGATCAGCACTCTCCGCGGGTCATTGGCAGAGAGTGCTCATGTGTACGGGGTTTAAGGCTTGGTAAAATGAAGGAGTGTAGACACAATGATATCCAAAATGAGGCTTAGTTAGAGGTTGTCTTTATAAGCAGCGATGGTCCAGCACGGCACCCATGTCCCGGATATAATAATTACATATAGTGAAACGCATAGGAAGGAGCAACATGCTGACGTCATTGCACTGCCAGAAGTGACCAGGTAGTTGTCTATTTGCATGTCTGAATGTGTTTTTTCAATGCTCAATTTCCCTGAAGGAATTGTAGGTGCACTATACAGTTGCATAAAAGTTTTTGGATGATTTTACACTATATGGGGGCATTTATTTTCTATCTGAGATAATTTGGCTGAAATCTGGAGGTGGTGACCTATAACAAACTGAGCTACCTGTCAACTTTGAGAAGTTGCGGGGGAGACACAGTAGATGTGGCACATCATCACCCATATCTTTTATGACTTGTCTATGATTACGGGGCCATAGCGGTTTGGTAAGCATGCATTTGCTAACATTTGGTGGAGGCTTTGAATCTATCCTGGCACATTTCCAAGAATTTTTGGTGGAATATCTAATTGTGTTTACACACTGTGGACATTCACTTTATTAATTCTAGCAGTTGACTTACAGTTGACCTCCACTGGCCCTACCTTTGGTCTTATTTGAAATGCACATCAAATGCAGGTCAGCAGACTCTCACCGACTTCAATGTAGTAGGGTAGATGACGATTTAAAAATTGCACCTACTTTTATTGTGTTTCTATAGACACAGAATGTTCTACTGAGATGCATAGGCATCACAAGTCAAATGCAACCTTTTCTTGTCAAACACTTTGTTTTACATTGGCACTTAACTCCCAAAAGTGCTTTGTGTATGACTAGCATAAGAGAGTAGTATAAGAACATGCACTGCTGTTTTGAAATAGGCATAGCTTTCAGCTGTCCCTTATTTGGAGGGCCTTTCCTTCTACTAAGACCAAATTCATGTATAATTGTACAAGTTTTCATATGTTTATTCTCAATAAAATCTTTATTGAAAAAAAAAAAGAAAAAAAGACCAAATTCTTCTGTTCCTCAGTTGTCCTTTTTATTCTGATGTTTATATCCATATACAAAATGTACTGTTTTATTTTTACAAATACGTTATACTAAACATTTTGTATAACTTTTTATATTGCTGCATTTGTTTTTTGAAAATCCATTATAAAGAAAAAATAGAGGTCAAAAAGCACTTTTTCTGCATATTAGATCTTTATGATCCGGGTAACATGTCATATGCCTACATACTGTGTGCTAAAACATGCCCTTCTTTGGCATTTCTGAAGGTTTAGAGGTATGGAATAGGTGATATTTATTATATTATATTAATTGTTTATTTCTTACATTTTAGCTGTCATACCGTTATTCGTCCTGACACAGATTTACCAGAAAGATTCTGCCAAATGTGAACAATTTTATGTCCAATTTAAAGGTACTTTTTAATGTAAAATAACTTCAGCAATAACTCTTCCATTTCATCATTAATGCATGAATATATGAGTTCTGCACTTTACAGATACATGTTCTAATGACTCAGCATTTCTAAGCCAAGGCTTTTAAAAGTGGTTTCAAAGAAGCCAAATGCAGTAAAGTCACATTATACTGACTGAAAGATGTAGCCAGTGCTTCAAATGATTATTCCAAGCTCCAGGGTTTCATCTTAATCATAATAGGGGTTATTATTTTATTTGTTCCTGAAGTGGACCATCATTTAAATTCACACTTCACATGAATCACTGGGGCACATGTCCAAATTACTTAATCACATTATTATTTTGAACAAAAAGAACATTTTTCTTTTCATGGGTGCAGAAGGCCACCATTGATAAAAAGTATTTTTATTCAGTTATGGAGAATAGAATACAGGCCACCCTAACCAAGTGCCTCAGGAAGAGGTTGCTAAAACTGGGAGACCTCCATTAAAATCCTGCCCTGTGACAGCCTTGTGGATTCCTTTAACATATATATATATCTATATCTATAGATATATATATACCGGTGTATATATATATATATATCTATATATATATATATAGATATATATATATATACACATATTAAAAAACACAATAAAGTGTAACCCCAGCCAAAACCACTGACATGTCACCTGGTTCATATTATTGGATATATTTTTATGTAGTGTTTTAAGATATTTTTAGGTAGTGTTTTACATTTCCAGTTATGTGTGTTTTAACTTGAATATAGGTACCAAACTATGTACAGTATATGGAAAAAAAGCAACTAATAATAGTACTGTCTGAGATAAATAAATGTTGCTTGGACTTCAACAGTTTCCTTGTCAACAGGATAAAAATGGTGGCCATAAATATGCATGCAGCCTATTGTAAAGCAGACCATACACTGTGCAAATTTCAGACAGTTCTTAACCACTTCAGCCCCGGAAGGATTTGCTGCTTTAGGACCGGAGCCCTTTTTGCGATTCGGCAATGCGTCGCTTTAACTGACAATTGCGCGGTTGTGCGACGTTGTACCCAAACGAAATTTGCGTCCTTTTTTTCTCACAAATAGAGCTTTCTTTTGGTGGTATTTGATCCCCTCTGCGTCATTTCTGATCACCGCTATAAACAAAAGAGGAGCGACCATTTTGCAAAAAAACCCAAATTTCTTACTTTTTGCTAAAATACAAATCCAAAAAAAAAATATAAAAAAACATTTTTTTTTAACCGTTTTTGGCCGATTTATATTCTTCCTCATATTTGCGATAAAAAAAAATCGCAATTGGCGTTTATTGATTGGTTTGCGCAAAAGTGGTCGCGTTTACGGATGATGAGAATTCATTTTTGGGGTTTTTATTATTTTTTTTTTTACTAGTAATGGCGGCGATCTGCGATTTTTAGCGGTACTGCGATATTTCAGCGGACATGACGGACTATTTTGACACTTTTTTGGGACGATTGGCATTTATACAGCGATCAGTGCTATAAAAATGCACTGATTACTGTGTAAATGTCATTGGCAGTGAAGGGGTTAACCTGCAGGGGGCGCTCTAAGGGTTAACTATGTTCCCTGGGCGTGTTCTAACTGTATGGGGGACTGCCCTAGCTGGGGAAGGGAAGTGGTCACAGCCTTCGTATACAGGAAGGCTGTGATCACATCCCTTCCCCCTCACACAGAGCGGAGGTCCGTGTTTACATACACGGACCTCCGCTCTTTCGCTCCGGGGGGGCCATCGCGGGTAGCCGGCGGCAATCGAAGCCGCCGCACCCGCTCCCTGGCCCTCCCCGAACACAGTGAGCGCGCGGGCGCGCCTCTGGCGGCGCGCGCACGCTCACTAGGCTCGTGAGCGCGGCCGCCGTCGTATGACGGCGATTTGCGCTCACGAGCCACCTTGTCGCCGTCAATTGCCGATCAGCGGTCGGCAAGCGGTTAAGAAATCAGCCAAAGTTCACACAGTGGGTCACCCAGTTGGCCACCTCCTGCCCAGCATCCTTCAACTGAAAAATGTAAAGAGCTGAAAAGCACCTGCATCCCCTCAGATACAGCCAATGCTTGGGTATCTTTACAGCTGACGGGGCCTGCTACCAGAATACAATATGGTCTATTGCAGTGATGGCGGACCTTGGCACTCCAGAAGTTTTGGAACTACATTTTCCATGATGCTCATGCACTCTTCAGTGTGGTTGAGCATCATGGGAAATGTAGTTCCAAAACATCTGGGTTGCCAATGTTCACTGGTCTATTGCAACATGAAAGCAGTCTCTGAAAGTCATTTGGTACATTCAAGCAGTCTGATATCTATTGTAAAGTGAGCAGTCTGTGACAGTCTTTTGTCACATGTAAGCAGTCTGACAGTCTAAATTTAAGGTGTTTGACGGGCCTTTCTTGGCTGGACCATTCTCCTGATAGGAGACAGTATGGAGACCAGTAGGCCACCGTGGCCCCGGCCACCAACCACCCATCCTCCCAACCAGTGCATATCTAAGCCTGAAAACCACCAGAAAAATCTGAATTTGATTTTGTATCAGCTTCTGGCGCATAAGAAATGGTAGAAAGAGAATCAGCCAATCTGCACATGTGCTGTCAAGGAACATGCTGTTTAGAGAAGGTAAAGTGAGTAGAGAGATCACCGTGCCATTCACAGGTTGGGAGCAGGAGGTGACCAGGTTGCATTGTTTAACCGGTTCCCGACCGCGCACTATCTATTTACGGCAACAGTGTGGACGTGTCTCGCGAATCGCCATAAATAGGCGGCGATTCGCGCATGTGCAGCTAGGGGGCGTGAGCTGCCAGAGGCAAAGAACGGGGAACCGCTGATGTAAACACGGTGGTTCCCCATTCTGACAGGTGGCATATAAGAGATTTACTGATCCCTGTCACTGGGATCAGTTAGATCTCTTATGCCCATAGCAGCCCAGCCCCCTCACAGTTAGAACACGCCTAGGGAACACAGTTAACCCCTTCCCTGCCCCCTGCAGGTTAACCCCTTCACTGGCAATGACATTTATACAGTAATCAGTGGATATTTACATTTCTGATTGCTGTATAAATGTCATTGGTCCCAAAAAAGTATAAAAAATGTCAAAATGTCCAACACGTCCAACCCAATATCAAAGTCCCGATAAAAATCGCAGATCGCCGCCATTACTAATATAAAAAAAAAACGTAAAAACGCCAGAAATGAATTCTCATGGTTTGTAAACACGGCAACTTTTGCGCAAACCAATCAAAAAATGCCAATTGCGATTTTTTTTTACCAAAAATATGAGGAAGAATATAAATCGGCCAAAACCGATGAATAAATTCGTTTTTTTATATTTTTTTTTTGGATTTGTATTTTAGCAAAAAGTAAGAAATATTGTTTTTTTTTGCAAATATTTGTTTATAGCAGTGATCAGAAGTGACACAGAGGTGATCAAATACCACCAAAAGTAAGCTCTATTGTGGGAAAAAAAGGACGCAAATTTTGTTTGGGTACAATGTCGCACGACTGTGCAATTGTCAGTTAAAGTGACGCAGTGCCGAATCACAAAAAGTGCTCTGGTCCTACAGTGGGAAACCCTTCCGTGGCTGAAGTGGTTAACTGGAGTAAAGAAAAGTAAAGTCCAGAACCTGGCTATACTGTTCGCCAGTTTTGCGAAATCTCAATACTTGATGGACAGGAATCAAATCTGTTTGCAAGTGAAAGGGGTCACATAATTATTTCATATGTATAATTGGCTATTTGCTGAAGTTTACCAATAAACATGTCTAGAAGAAGAATTATTATGTGTTCTACAGAACAGTTAGCACTAAAGTGTACCTGACAAAAGAGAAACGTGGTCTGGCAAGAAAAAGCTTGACTTCAACGCTCTCTGATTCACTGACCCAGAACAGAGATCAAGAATCAGAACATTTTCATTCCTTGCATTTGCTGCATGCTGGTCCCAAGTCAGTGGCTCAGAAATAATAAGGACACAGCTAGGCGATTATTTTAACCTAATTCACACCTTAAAATGCACATTTGAAATACTTCCACATAACCCTTAGTTACTTTATGGCCATTTATCTCAGTGTATTATTATGTCCCAAGGTGCATTTCTGTTACTTATTATTCATTCAGATTTGATTTTTATTTGTTGAGCCCTGCCATATGCAGATTTAATTGATCTCAGCATTATGCAGTTATTGAGCAACTCAGCTCCTCTACAGTAAGGATGTAAGTTCTTTTTGTTCTATACTTTTGCACTACTTGGCCCATATTTATACGTTTCTTGCTATATTTGTATATACATATATTTTTTTATTTTTATGCAGCAGTATTGCAGACATAATTAACCTTCCTATGGTGGCCTCAGCAGCCATATGGGCCTGGATCCAACCCTGATGCTTTTGTTTGGGAACCCGACAGCATATATTTACCCTTCTCTTTTTTCCTGGCAGCTATGCATGTTAAAATATTCCAACATAGTTGGGCAAGTAAACTTATTGCCATGTATGTTCATTGAGTTTGTTATGTTATGCTACGGATCCTACTGTATACTTAAAGTGTAACTAAAGGCAAAACTTTTTTGTTCGTGTTGCATAAAGTGGGATGGGATTAGAATGCTTGTCAGTTTTTTTTTTTGCTGCTTGTGCCCCCATTAGGAAGATTCACCCTCTCTTTTGTCCTGTTTACCATTATCATTGAAAGTGAAAGTAAAAGAAAATGTCACATTTTGTGTTGTCCCTAGAAAAGTAATAGAGAGAAAATCTTCCAATGGGGACACTAGTTCTGGTGACCTGGGGGTCCCCAATGAATTCCCTTAATTTGCAGGGATTTCCTCTCACTTCCTGTTTTGCTATGGGACAGGAAGTTAAAGGAAATGTCAGCAATGGGACACAAATTCATGAATTTTCAAAACACTGTAGTCTTCATGCAGTGTAGGCCATATTATTGTATATCTTGCCACCACCAAAAAGACACCACGTCAGTAAAATCCGGGTCCCCTTTGGGGATGCACTCACCAGAAACTGGTGAGTAAATCGCATGGGGTTCAAATAATCTGTAGTGTTAGAAACACCCAGACCTTCAGTCTGGCACCTCAATCCTTCAAACGCCTCGGATGTTCCAATCAGCTCCACTGGAGGTATCCCTCGTGTATTTCATATGTGTGGAAAGAAGGAGCGGGAATCCGACATAGCGTACATAGGTCGCCCTCTGTCGAAGTCGGATATGACAAAACGCATCAGAGCGTGGCTTAGTGACGCACTGAAGTGAGCTGGCTGCTGACGTATCGGACTGTGGGAGCTCAGGACGGATCGGGCAGGCATCGGTCGGATCTGGGACACTCAGTCTGGATGTGGTAACTGGCATATGATTGTACAGCGCTTTTGATTGTTCACATTGTGAGTGAAATTTTAGGGAGATTGCTGGGTTTCAATAAATGTATACAGTTTTACGCTATGTCGGATTCCCGCTCCTTCTTTCCACACATATGAAATACACGAGGGATACCTCCAGTGGAGCTGATTGGAACATCGGAGGCGTTTGAAGGATTGAGGTGCCAGACTGAAGGTCTGGGTGTTTCTAACACTACAGATTATTTGAACCCCATGTGATTTACTCACCGGTTTCTGGTGAGTGCATCCCCAAAGGGGACCCGGATTTTACTCACGTGGTGTCTTTTTGGTGGTGGCAAGATATACAATAATATGGTCTACACTGCATGAAGACTACAGTGTTTTGAAAACTCATGAATTTATATTAGCGCTGCTGCAGAGGCATGAGTGAGTACACCCCTCACACAGAGGAAAAGCCGATCAACGGCTCTTCCTATTTACACTGTGATCAGCCGTGATTGGTCACGGCTGATCACATGGTAAAAGGCTTCGGATCGAAGCCTTTTACCTCGGTCGGTAATGCGGTGGGTCAGCCTGACCCACGGCACCACCGATCGCCGCGATGCGCGCCCCCAGGGGCGCGCGATCGTGGATTATCCTGAGGACGTCAATAGACGTCCAGTCAGGATAATGAACCCCCGCCCGGACGTCATTTGTCTATACGCCGGGCGGGAAGGGGTTAAACACAGTGCCTGGGGGTTCTCCTTAGTCTGCCTGCATTACAGAACAATCTAATTGTGGACTAGGTAAAGATTACTACTACTACTACTGCTTTTAGGGACAGATTGCAGATCTAATAACATCTCATCCTGTATTACAGAACAATCTGACTGGACTAGTTAGAGTCTACTGCTTAGAGGGACAGGTTATTGTTCTAAAATCATCTCCTAGTTCTATAGGGTCAGGTTCCTACTGTTGCTGTAAGGGACAGATTATTGTTCTAAAATCATCGCCTAGTTCTATAGGGTCAGGTTCCTGCTGTTGCTGTAAGGGACAGATTATTGTTCTAAAATCATCTCCTACTGCTATAGGGTCAGGTTCCTGCTGTTGCTGTAAGGGACAGATTATTGTTCTAAAATCATCTCCTAGTTCTATAGGGTCAGGTTCCTGCTGTTGCTGTAAGGGATAGATTATTGTTCTAAAATCATATCAAACTGCTATAGGGAGAGGTTCCTGCTGGTGTTGTAAGGGACAGCTTATTGCTCTAAAATCATATCAAACTGCAAAAGGAGAGGTTCCTGCTGTTGCTGTAAGGGACAGATTATTGTTCTAAAATCATATCAAACTGCTATAGGGAGAGGTTCCTGCTGGTGCTGTAAGGGACAGATTATTGTTCTAAAATCATATCAAACTGCTATAGGGAGAGGTTCCTGCTGGTGTTGTAAGGGACAGATTATTGTTCTAAAATCATATCAAACTGCTATAGGGAGAGGTTCCTGCTGTTGCTGTAAGGGACAGATTATTGTTCTAAAATCATATCAAACGGGGGCGTGGCCTGACTTCCAGGATGTGAGCAGCAGAAAGCCGAAGTTCCGTACCACACAAACATCCTGACGGATCCTGAGTAGCCAAAATCACCGGTTTTTCGCTCATAAAGGCACCGATAGACTGCTGAAGCCTCCCTGCATTTAGTGATGGTGAAGATTGGGCCCAGCATGCCTCCTACACCCGCGGAACGACTTTCCAAATTCGCACATGGGACCGGCCAAGATGGCGCCGCCACCACGCGGTCCTCACAGCGCCAGTCGCAGGATGGAGATTCCCAGCTCTGGGCTGAGGGAGAGACGGAGTGGATGGAGGGGACAGACCCACTAGCGTGCCAGGTCCCTCCACAGTCGGAGAGAGCGGCGGGAGATGCGGTGACACTGGTGGGTGAACCCTCCCTGGCAGATATCATGGCGGCCATTAAATCATCACATGCCTCAATTACCTCACAGATAGACACTATCCGCATAGACTTTGCATTATTAAAGGAGGATGTGCACAAGATCCGACACAGGGTGGCTAATGCTGAGCAGCGGATCAGCGGCATAGAAGATGATCTGAACCCCCTCATGATATCGGTTAGAGACATAGCGGCGGACCACAGGTCCCAGGAGGCCAAGCTGGGAGACATAGAAGATCGCCTCCGCAGGAACAATTTAAGATTTCTGGGCTTCCCGGAGGGTTCAGAAGGGAAACAGCCTGAGGAGTTTTTATTATCATGGCTAACTCAAATGTTTGGCAGGGAAGGGTTCTCTAACATGTTTGCCATGTTTGCCGTTCTCCCCCGCTTGGACGGCAGCCCAGACCCATGCTGGCCCGGTTCCTTTACTTTAGAGACAAAGAACTCATGCTGAGGCGTGCTAGGAACCTGCCAGACATTATGTACAATGGTAATCGCATAGCCATTTTTCCTGATTTCTCAGCAGCCACGCAGAAACAGAGGGCGGCCTTCCTAAATATCAAACACAGGATGAGAGAACGCAATCTACCATATGGCATGCTTTATCCAGCGAAACTCAGAGTTGTTCACAAAGGAAAGACTCATTTCTTTCTCTCCCCCAGAGAGGCAGATGCATGGTTGGACTCCTTGGGCAATGTCTGAAGTGGTTGGCTAAATCTCTTACCTGCATTTGAGATTGCTAGATATCTAACATAATGATGAGCCTTCATACCTACCCCTTTTTGAGCCATGTTTTGTTTATCCCAATCTGCTTGAAGCATGGATGGTTGGAGCACATTTATTGAACTATGGTGTGGTACGTGGGGGCTCCCATACAGGCCTCGCCTCCAACCCCATTTTTTTTCCTCCTTACCTGGATCAAAGGAGGACTCCCCTTGTTGGGGTGTGACTGGTTCTGAGTTGGTTCTTGGTTACAGGGATGAAAACCTGCAAAATGTTGGGGTTTGCGGGTAGGGTGGGGGGTTGGGACTGTTTCGCATAGGTGCGGATGTTTGCACCGGTAGAGTAAGTGACTGGTTGGGTAACAATTTATGGGAGGTTGACCTGTTGTCATCCATTTTTTTCACCGTAATGAACCACTTACATCATCGAACTCCCAACTTCTTTGAATGGCAACCTAGGCATACTACAGGGTCGCATTGGCCAATATCACAACCTGAAACATTGTCTGATACATACTCTGCACACTTCCGGCTGGTGAGGGCCTAAATATTCCCATGGATGGGAACAATGGGGCCTAATGAGAGGACTCTTAATGTTTTATCATGGAATGTTAGGGGTATGAATGCTAAGATCAAGAGGGCTTTGGTATTCAAATATATTCTAAGGTATAAACCCCAGGTAATTATGTTACAGGAAACGCATCTCACAGGGTCCAGGATTTTAGCTCTCAAAAGGGCGTATATTGGTCATGCTTATCACTCCATGTACTCCAATTATGCCAGGGGGGTATCAATTCTCATAGCCAAATCTCTTCCATGCATCCTTAAGGATATTGTCACTGACCCATATGGGAGATATGCAGTAGCAGTTATATTAATAGATAATATGCCGTATACCCTTGTGTCAATATATATACCGCCCCCCTTTGTAGGGGCAACAATGGAAGGTATGATGACTAAAATCCTGGAAGTGGCGGAGGGGCCTATTATATTAGCGGGCGATCTGAATACAGTGCTCTCTCCCAGTGTGGACCGCTTACATGCCACCGCCAGATGCAGTGCCCCTCTGGCAGCCATACTGCCTCAGTATGACCTGGTGGAGGCCTGGAGGTGGAAACATCCGGAGGAGCGGGAATACTCTTGCTTTTCCTCCACATAAGGCACATTGTCACAAATTGATATGTGCTGGATTTCTAGGGGGGCGCTGCATAGGGTGCCGGACATACGATATCTCCCTAGAGCGGTCTCAGACCACTCACCATTACTGCTAACTTTTATTCTGGGTCAGTCGCCTGGGCATAAGGTGTGGTGACTGAGCCCACTGTGGTTACAAGAAGAGTGCTTTGCTGGTCAGACGGCCTCTGCCATCAAATCATTCTGGGAAGAGAATGGGGAGGAGGTTCCCTTACATATTACCTGGGATGCATTTAAGTCTACCCTTAGGGGCTCTATTGCCATAACAATTAAGAAGTTGAGAGCTGACAGAGACTGTAAGATTAGAGAGGCGGAGCAGGCAGTCACGGCTGCAGAGGCGGAATACATTAGAAATTCATCCTCAGATAACTTCAGGAACTGGCGTATACTTGCACAAAAATTGGACCTGACTCTGTTAGAAAAAACTCAAAAAAAATTGCTATATCAATCGCAGAGAATTTTTGAATACGAGGATAAGAATAGTAAAATATTGGCTTATTTAGCTCACTCACAACAATTATCGACGTCTATCCCCTATGTCTATGATGACAAGGGGACTCTTTGTAAATCCCCTGAGGATATAGCGGGGGCTTTTGTGCAGTTTTACTCCTCCCTATACACCTCACACGTGAGTTGGGGGGAGGAGGAAATCCTAACCTATCTTGACGACCTTCCCTTGTGCACATTGTCCCGGGAGGTGTCAGGAGAATTGGATCGCCCCATTTCAGCTGAGTAGATAGGGGCGGCAATGCGCTCACTCACTCCCAACAAAACGCCAGGTCCTGACGGCTATCCTGTGGAGTGGTACTGTACACATCATGAGTTTTTTGCACAGAAACTGTTGGAGGTTTATAGGGAGGCCTTCGATAAGGGGTCACTTCCTGAGTCCCTTCGGGAGGCTTTGATTGTGTTGATCCCTAAACCACATAAAGATCTTTCCCTATGTGAGTCCTATAGGCCGATATCACTAATCAATGTGGATGGTAAAATCCTGGCCAAATTACTAGCTAAAAGGTTGAACAAAATAATTTCCTCCCTTATTTATCAGGATCAAACAGGCTTCATACCAACGCGCTCCACTGCCATTAATCTTAGGCGACTATTCACAATTCTTCAGACAGAGGGACCAGAGACGGATACCAGGGTTGTGGTGTCTCTGGATGCACATAAGGCATTCGATTCTGTTGAATGGCCTTATTTGCTAGTGGTCCTTAGAAGGATGGGTTTTGGGCCTAACTTTGTAACATGGGTAAGGTTATTATACACGAACCCTGTGGCCCGTATCAGGGTTAACCATATTATCACTGAACAATTCCAGATAGAGCGGGGCACGCGGCAGGGGTGCCCTCTTTCACCCCTGCTGTTTGCCCTTGCTATTGAACCACTGGCGGTGAAGTTGAGAGCGGAAGAGGGAGCAAGGGGTTGTAGAATAAATTCCCTGGAAGAGAAAACCTCCCTGTATGCGGACGATGTGCTACTGTATTTGTCCGATGCAGGGAGGTCCTTGGTTAGGGCAATGGACCTTATCACAGAGTTTGGATCTTGTTCCGGGTTCAAGGTGAACTGGGGCAAGTCCGTGCTCTTTACATTTGATCCTCAGTATACTCCATCGATGCCATCAGACATCCCTTTACAGTTAGTGTCCAAATTCAGGTATTTGGGTATAGAAATTCAGCTGCCCTTAGACAAGTATGTAGAAAATAATCTGACCCCGTTACTTATCAAAATGAAACGAGATTTGCAGACATGGGCAAAGCTCCCCCTTAACCTCATGGGTCGTATAGCTATCCTTAAAATGATTTACTTACCACGATTCCTTTACGTATTCTGGCATGCTCCTGTATATCTTCCAAAGGCTCTCTTTAAAGAAATCAACTCCCTAATTCTATCATTTATATGGGGGGCCAGAGCACCCAGGATCTCTCTTGAGACGCTACAGTTACCTAAACAAGCTGGAGGGTTGGCTTTGCCAAACCTCTATACCTACTATCTTGCTTCACAGTTGACGCACATTCATTGGTGGTTCTTTCCTAATGCTGAAATAGCATCGGTAGCCACTCAGGCAGCGGTGATAGGGTCCTATAAGGCCCTGATCGACGTTTTGTATAGAAATGGCCCGTACCCCCAAAAGGGGGCAGAATTGATTAAATTAGCATATAAGATCTTCCATATCTGTAATAATAAAACAGGAGGACCATCACTTAATACTTCCCCTAACACTCCCCTCTGGTGTAATGCTCAGCTGAGGGAAATATATAAAATTCCAGATGCTGAGTGCTGGTCGACTTACGGTATTAAGTATGCCCATCAGCTGTTTACTGGTGGGGTGCTTAAGACGTTTCAAGATCTCCACCTGGAATATGGAGTCCCGAACAAATTTTTTTACCGATATCTTCAGCTCCGGCATGCTGTGGCGGCGCAGTTTGGCCTGCGTGAGGTGTCTCTCGCCCCCACTGCACTGGAGAAGTTGATGTTCGAGGACGATCACACAAAACTCATTTCCAGATACTATCTCCTACTATTGACCTCCACCTCCACCAGGGTGGAAAAAATAGCAACTCAATGGAAAAAAGACATCCCAGACTTGGATGAGGAGTCGTGGTTGGAGATAGTTGGAAATACATTACGTGCAGTGATATCCGCTAGAGATAAATTAACGCAATTTTACTATCTGCATAGAGTTTATTACACACCCTCACGACTATACAAAATGGGCAGAGGGGAATTGCCTGATTGCCAACGTTGCCGTTTGGGGGAGGGTGGCTTCTTTCATATGGTTTGGCAGTGCCATAAGGTGAAGCACTTCTGGAAAGGAATCCTGTACTTATTAGAAGACAAGATGGCGATACCGAATATATATTCCCCGGCTAGATGCTTGTTGGGTCACTTTGGGGAGGAGGAGATTACTAATTCCAATAAGACCCTTTTACGGGTGGTATTCTTTTATGCTAAAAAGGCTATTGCTGTTAAATGGAAGGATGAGTCCCCTCCTTCAGTACAAATGTGGTTGGATATGATTAAAAAAGCTCTACCATTAATCAAACTGACATATATTGCAAGGGGCTGCCCAAAAAAGTTTGGGAAAGTATGGGGGGGATGGATAGATTCGGTGGTGGGGGAGTTGGATGTGTGAAGCTTCATTGAGTTCCACACCTAGAGGGCAGTACTGAGAGATAACTAGCACTAAAGCTCTTGCTCTGAAGCTTCTGTTCATGTACATTCTCTTCCTTTGTCTTTTGTTTATACTCCAGACAGATTTAGATTGTTAATATGAACGCAAATACAACAAAATGGTAAAAGGTGTGCTTTAATGAAAGTTTTTGTTTTCTTGAAGAAATGGCGGAAATATCAGACAATGTACGTACATATGGATATTGAATACGAAATGTCTGTAATTATACCTTTGAAGTTGGTTGTGAACTTTTTATGTTTTTAAGTGTGGAAACAAATAAAAAAACTTTACCCTTTAAAAAAAAAAATCATATCAAACTGCTATAGGGAGAGGTTCCTGCTGGTGCTGTAAGGGACAGATTATTGTTCTAAAATCATCTCCTAGTTCTATAGGGTCAGGTTCCTGCTGTTGCTGTAAGGGACAGATTATTGTTATTTCCCTATCCCCATTTCTTTGTAGGGCACTTGTCCTACTCTTACCCCCACTTTTCTTCCTTTTGCAGCCCTCTAGCTCTTTCCAGGACTTTTTTACAGCCATTTTCGTGCCCAAAAGTTTGGGTCCCCATTCATTTCAATGGGGTTCTGGGTCCGGGGTCAAGTTCGGACCGAACCCGAACTTTCCCACGAAAACCCGAACCTGAACATCCAGGTGTCCGCTCAACTCTATTCGTGTTACTCCCTCCCTCAGAACCAACATCCAAATGAAGTAATGTTTGTGTATCCTCAAGAAGCAAGTGGCTGATGTTGTATTGAAATAATTCAGCTGAATCCTCCATGCATGATGCTGGGGCTATGGCAGGAGTAGCTGTGGACAAAGTGGCTCTGGCAGCTGCAGTGGACTGCGCACTAGTGTCAGCTTGGGTCATAGATGATGAGGAGGATGAGGATGGTTTAGTAAGTCCACCACCTCCTCTGCATGCTGTAGCTGGATAGCATGGTCAACATCACTAAACAGAGATAAATGTGCCCTGCCTGTGGATGGACCACGTCCACCTTTGCCTGTGGACACAGACACCGCTGGTCTCTCATAGATGCATGGGAACTTCTTCCTCTCCATGTTGGCCTCTCATACATGATGCGGGGGCTTATTAACCAAATTTAACTGGGAAATGTGTGATTGGATGCATTTTATTGAATGAAAAGTGGTGTTTGGTGCTCTTTAAATTGAGGACTGATGCTGACAAAAATGTAAAAACTATAAAATCTATAAAATTATAAAAACTATAAAAAAAATAAAAAAAATAAAACGGGGGAACACCAGCTTCGCAGTCAGAAAAACTGTGACTGACCGTTTTAAAAAAAGGGGGCAGGCAGGGAACAAAAAAAAGACAAAAAAACCCCACAGCAACCAAAACAAGGGTATACAGCACTAAATGTTATGTAATGCTGTGTTAAACACGGCGCTACACTAACACACTACATTATACTGACACACTACACTATACTGGCACACTATACTAACACTATACTAATGCTACACTAACACGCTACGCTCAGAGTCACAATAAGTGAAACACTAATTCCAGGGACAGCCCGTCCATTAAGGGCACACGGGCATGAATCTATCCGCGGCCACCCCCTATTCATGCGCAGGGCGCCGGATGCATGAATTACAGCCATAGGCTCTAACAGGCTTCAAAATAGAGTGGACTCGGAACCCACTCACGTGTGTTAGAAAAGCAAATGAATATGCACTTTTCTAGCATTGAATCGCCTCTCCACCAATCAGGAAGCGTGGGTCTGTTACTCATTTCCCGACAGGCTGAAAGGTCAGGCAATCCTATTGGACATCTTGGAGGAGGAGGAGGGGGATGCATGGCGGAAGCTGCCATGATCCACACCACAGGAGGAGAAGAGAAGCTGCTGCTCGCCGGACACCGCTGCGCACCCGCCCGCTTGCTTCCTAGATAGGGTAAGTCTGGGGCATTGATGTCCCAACTGCCCTCCCAGGGGGAGGAGGGGGACTGTTTGCCGCCCCCCAAAAGCAAAAAAAACACCAGCCGCCACTGACTAATTAATAGTAGCAAACTAAGCCCTGCTCTATCTATCTCCACTCCAACACACTGCAAAAGGTTCCTATGGGAAGGAACCTTTTATAGTGTGGGGTGGGACTATGAGCACTGAGCTGTGATTGGACAAAGTCATCATCACTTTGTCCAATCGGGGCTTTGACAGTGCTCTGTGCTGTAATTGGCAAAGCCTCGCACTTAGCGAACCTGTAGAATGCACTGTGCAGTGCATAATGCATTGTGTGGCGCTTGGAGGGTGAATATCCCGCTGAGCGGCCCGCAAATTCGGATGTTTGCCGAATAGGTGAATAGGCGCTGTTCAGGCCAAGCAAAGGCTTGGCCCGACTTGTTCGCCCAACACTAGCTGTGATTTTTTTTTTTCTGCCTCTAAATGCCTGTAAAGCCTATTGTGCATGAACACATAGGCTAACCTAGTCAAACTTCCTAAGGCCCCTTTCACACTGGGAGGTTATCACAGGGCCTATCTAACGCCGATACAACGCTCAATATTATTTGCGCTAAAATAGAACACCACTAATAGCGTTTTTAAAGCGTTTTTAAAGCGTTGTAATGTTAAAATAAGCCCACCCACCATACATCACATCCAGTTTACTTCCTGGTAACTCTTTGCTGGAGACCAAAAAAGAGATGGAGTATTATGAACTGCTGCTGATGTTAGTGCTGCTATTTTGGCAAAATATGCTCACACATAGGCAGCAACGTAGTTATTGGGTACATCCGATCATACAAGCGCACTCAGAAAGGGGACAATTTGCGTTGTTGTATAATGATCTGAGAGAGCACCCTGACAAGTTCCGAAACTATACAAGGATGAGCATATCAATTTATAAGTAACACCGTCCCAGTCCCACTAGTCCCAGTCCTTGTTCAGGCAGTGTAACTTTATATATGGACCAGCGTCTTACATTTAAGGCCCACTTATTGTTGCATTTAGATTTGTTTTGCATTGGATCTTTATCAGCCTCTTTTACTATTTTCAGCTGCTTTTGCTATATATACTCTGCCTTTGAGTTTAAGTGGGATATTCGTGATATCAGCCCACCTTGTAAGGAAGTGACATCTACAAGTGGTGTTTAAAGGTATTGCCTTTTTCTAAACTTCCCCTTCCTTTTTTCTCATAAGGCGTTTTATCAATTTTTCAAACCCTTTTTTTTTTTTTTTAAATCTAATTTCTTTTCTTACTTACTTTTTCCTTCTCCTTTCCTCTATAGTCCTCCAGTCGGCACTGGCTAGAGGTAGTTGGTGGATGCACATCGCCCTCCCCCTCGGTGTGGCGCTGGTGGGGGGCGGACAGCTTGGACCTTCTGTTTGGGCACATTTCTGGACAGTGGGAGGTGATGTAGGATTAATTCATTTCATCTGATCAACACATATCACATTTTGTAAATTGATACAATTTATTTCTGTCTATGTGTGTTTACAATATCATACTTGATTCTCATACATATCTTTTTCTTAATTAGATTTATATAAAGCTTTGGTTTGTCTTAGTCCCTGAGGAAGCCTTCATAGGCGAAACATGTTGGACACCTATACAGACCTAAAACTGCTGTAACTGTTACCATGTATCCTACTGTACAATGCTGTGTAAACCAATTATACATTGTGATATGGTTTTTAATCATTCAATGACTCATTAAGTATGAATAGTACGATTTTTAAGCACATCTGAAATAAAATTTATTATATTTTAATAATTCAGCAAACCCCTTTTTTTTTTTTTTCATTTTTTCCTCAAGTATATTATCTGCACCGTTATAGTGCCACAAATTACCCTTTACCCTCCTTCCCTGCCATATTCCCCTCCTATCCCTGCTCCTTACCCCTCCCTCTGATTTTCCCTATATCCCTCCCTTTCCCACAAATTGCAATTGAATCCCGGGATGAGGTGCTTTTTTGACAAGTGCCACCATACCTATTCACCCAAGACCCATTGCTGGAACTTGATGTCGAGGGATTCATCATATTCCTTGGCTCATAGACTCCCTATGATCTGCAGGAAAGTCATATCTCCCATATGTATGCACATGCTCATTTGCTTGTGCAATTGGTGGTGGTGCAGTAGGCTTATTTATATAAGATTGGACCAGTCTGATCATGTCGACCCTTAGGTCGCATTGGTGAGCTGGATCAACTTTAGCGATGAGAGGGTTTAGGCTGCGGGTGAAGGAGGCAATCTCTGCCAGCTCCTCTTTTTGTGATGAAATTAGCTTTTTGGATAAACTCATCTGCCTGCTGGGCCTTGTTTCGGGGTCTTGCCCTTGGTCTTTCTGGCTCGGGGGAATGTACTATCTCCTCATCCTCAAAAAGTAAAGGTGAATCTCGGACCTGTTCAACCTCCTCACGTGTATTCTCCTCTTCCTCAGTCTCAGAATTTATATTACTTTCTGTTCTGTAATTAAAAAGATTATAATTGGATAATGAGACTTAGTTAAATATATATATATATATATATATATGCACATTTTTGGATAGTGTGCAGCCACCTTTTTTTGGAGACATATTTTCCAAATTATCTATACGTACAGTCTCATATCCATAACTGGCTTTAAGAACTGCAGTTCCACAAATACTCTGCTGGATTTCCCTCCTCCAAAACCACTCTTGTCTTTTTTCTGTTTATTTAGTTCCCGTCTGAAATTATCTTTCATTGTTTTCCATCTTGGTTTAAGAAGACGAACTAAAAGAGATCCCAAACATTTTATTTATATTTTACAGGTATCTTGCAACAGGAAATAGTTATACTTCATTACAATATGAATTTCGCACGGGAATATCAACTATAAGTAATATTGTAAAGGAAACTTGAGATGCAATGGAAACTGGAAACTTCACACAACATTGATGCCTGTTCCAAACAAAGAAAGATGGAAAGAAATTGCCAATCGTTTCTGGATAAAGACCAATTTTCCAAACTGCCTAGGTGCTATTGATGGGAAGCACATTAGGTTGATAAAACCCAGCCATTGTGGTAGTTGTTACCTCAACTTCAAGCAGCATTTTTCAGATGTACTGCTGGCTGTAGCCGATGTAGACTATACGTTTTTGTTTGTTGACGTAGGAGCTTATGGAAGTTCAGTTTCCAATGTCTTGCAAAATTCGAAATTTGGTCAGCGTCTTGCTGAAAACAGACGTGACTTGCCAGATAATCAGGCATTGCCTGGTACACGAAGTCCAGATATGCCTTATTTTTTTGTGGCTGATGATGCTTTTGCTATAAACGAACATTTAATGAAGCCTTACTCGCAGAGAAATTTAGAAATACGGAAGCCAATCTTTAATTATTACCTCTGTAGAGCACGCAGGCTTATGGAAAGTTCATTTGGAATCCTAGCTAACAAATGGCAAATTTTCCAAAAACCTATAAACCTTAAGGTTGAAAATGCCTGCAAAGTTATAAAGGCTGCATGTGTGCTGCACAATCTGGTTAGAGAAAAAGATGGCATCAATTTCGAGGACACATTATCCCACAATTTGGAACCAGTTGATTATCCGTGTGTGCGTGGTCCCACTGTGGGTTTCACAATCAGGGATCATTTAGCAGACTACTTTTTGAGTCCTGTTGGTGAATTGAGTTGGCAAGGAGATATGATTTAGTTCTACAAGCTTAGGCACATTAATATGTTAATAGTCAGGTAACCTTTGATTTGAATGTTTCCGTTCTATATCGTTAGGAATGTAGTATAATTACTTTGGCCAAATGTTTGTAACATGCCTCGTATTGTCAAATAAACATAAATTTTCCTGCATAATTTTATTATGTCTTTATTTATCACATCTTTATGTATCTACAATGCATGCATTTGAAATATGAAAGTTGAGGAATAATGTGATTATGATTAGCAGAGGCGGCTCTTTAATTAGGCAAAGTAGGCAGTCGCCTAAGGCCACACGCTCACAGGGGACTCGCAGCTGCCTAATTTGCCAGACAGAGAAAGGGGAGAGGTCAGCATTGTATAGAATGATGGCTCTGGCTGCGATGTGTGGGACCAATAGTGTGGGGCTAGGACGTTGCACCTCTCCCTCCCATCTTTATTACGGTCTGTACGCAGGGAGAACCAGGTTAAGTCACTGCCCCTCAGGCTGCTGTACTGCCCATAACTAGTGGGGCTGGGATTAGGGTTAATGGTTAGGGACTAGTGGGACTGGGATTAGGGTTAGTGGTTAGGGACTAGTGGGACTGGGATTAGGGTTAGTGGTTAGGGACTAGTGGGACTGGGATTAGGGTTAGTGGTTAGGGACTAGTGGGACTGGGATTAGGGTTAGGGATAGTGGTTAGGGACTAGTGGGACTGGGATTAGGGTTAGGGTTAGTGGTTAGGGACTAGTGGGACTGGGATTAGTGTTAGGGTTAGTGGTTATGGACTAGTGGGACTGGGATTCGGGTTAGTGGTTAGGAACTAGTGGGATTGTGATTAGGGTTAGTGGTTAGGGACTAGTGGGACTGGGGTTAGGGACTAGTGGGACTGGGATTAGGGTTGGTGGTTAGGGACTAGTGGGACTGGGATTAGGGTTAGTGGTTAGGGACTAGTGGGACTGGGGTTAGGGTTAGTGGTTAGGGACTAGTGGGACTGGGATTAGGGTTAGTGGTTAGGGACTAGTGGGACTGGGATTAGGGACTAGTGGGACTGGGGTTAGGGTTAGTGGTTAGGGACTAGTGGGACTGGGATTAGGGTTAGTGGTTAGGGACTAGTAGGACTGGGATTAGGGTTAGTGGTTAGGGACTAGTGTGATTAGGGAATACTCACTTTTTCTGGCTTTCTCAGTCCTGCTAATAGCACTCCATTTTGGGATGTGCTTTTCAGCAACTCTGGTCCATGCCTGTGTTTTGTTATTTCAATTAGCATACATAGAGCTTTTCATGTCCCATAGTTCAGGGTGTACCCTTATGCTATGTATGAACTAATCTGGTTCTAGGGTGTCACTGGATGTAGAGAGTCTGGCACACTCCTCTGCTGGTTGCAGTGCTTCATTATCTTCTGCATCCATGTCTATTTCTTCACAGTGCACTTCTCCTGTGTATTTTCTCACTCATTCTCCTTCTACACCTCACAGGATTTTCTGGTTTCACTTTCCCATTATGCTGTGCTTCAGTCCGGTCATGTGACCCTCCCCACAGCTTGCAGGATGGGTTTTCAGCACTTTTACTGCGCTACCCGTTCATTTCTATGGGGATAGGCGTTGACAAGCGCTATTTTTACCGCTCCCCACATTCCTGAAAAATCATGCTTGCATGATTTTCTTCAGCGCAGCGCTAGCGCAACACCTCATTGAGAAAGCATTCATTGAGATGCATGAAGATCATTTTTAGAGCGTTATTGGAGCGGTAATTTTAGCGCTATAGCGCTGTAATAACGCTCCAGTGTGAAAGGGGTCTAAAAGATGAGTTTTTGATGTCTTAGTGCAGGGGTAGGCAACCAGTAGACCTCCAGCTGTTGTGGAACTACATTTCCCATGAGGCATTGCAAGGCTGGCAGTTATAATTACTCCCAGAGGCATGATGGTACTTGTAGTTCTGCAACAGCTGGAGGGCCCCAGGTTGCCTACCCCTGCCTTAGTGTGACCATAAGGCATAGTAATGCATGAAAGGCATTCCAGTGTATTTCTTTACTGTTTATTTTCAGTTGCAACCCAACGGTTATCGCAATGCAAACAAGCAGACCTAAGTTTTAGTACATCAACGTGCACAAATGTAAAGCATGTGTGCTTTGTGTTGTATGGGAAAACAATGAGAGCGTTAGAATATATGTTGTAGCGTATTGCCATGGAATGGGCTGCCTTACTGCAATGCACATCGACATGTACCATAATGCACTTGCAAAGTGTAAATTCAGGCTTTCATAAAAAAACACAGTAATGGAAGCCACTTATTTCTAGAAATCATACGTCAAGATTCCTAATTAGACAATTTCCCCAGCAAGAAAGCATCTATTATTTTTCATTATCTTCCATGTTGCATTTAGCTATTATTGCAGCTGTTGTCTCTCTCCAGATGATATATGTTCAGATATTACTTGCCAAAAAAAAAAAAACTTTTTGAACTATTCAGCAGAAATAAAACAAATAGGAATCTGATCATGTAGGCAGCTGGGTAATCCATCATGCTGCTGGGAATTTAAAAGGAGCTAACTGACAGCTGCTCCAATGATAATGCAATTTGAAGCAGGCACTGTCGCTAAGCCTAAATACATTGCAGTAAGAATATGCTGATATACTAGATATCTTAATACAATCCAAATGTATGTGATTAATGCAGCACACAATGTTCTCTACAATGTGATCATTACAGAATGTATGAAATGATTGCAGAAAAAGAATGATCTCTCCAGTCAATCATCTCTGGAGCTGCAGGCCCCGTCACAGTTGTTGATATTTGTCACTTCATGGGGAGAATATAATGCCTCTCCTTACAGCATGAAAAAGGATACTCTGCAGGAATGCCAATATATTCTCTTACACAGATGTAATATTGTATCAGTAAAACTAAGGCCTCATACACACGGGCGTATCTTTAAAAATAAACAAAACGTTGGGCCCGACGTCAAGGAAAAAAAATCGGCGTTTTTCGGCGTTATGCATCGGCGTTAGTGAGCGTTAGTGAGCGTCGGCATCAATAGGCGTTTATAAAAAAAAAATCATCCCTCTGCTATTTTTTAACCTAAAAACGTCGGCGTCCAAAAACGCCAGAAAACGCCGGTACAATATTAGTTGGCGTTTGTTGGCGTTAGTTGGCGTTTTGCGGCGTCGGCGTCAAAAAATGCCAAAAAGTTACAGCCTCAGAACGTGATGGCCGTGGGTTCTAGTTTCAGCTCACTAACGCCGACGCCATCTACAGCTCAAAAACGCTGATGTTTTTATGGGGCCATTGACTAACATGGAGAGCTGCAAAAAACGCCAGAAAACGCCGGTGTCAAAAAACGTCCGTGTGTATGAGGCCTAATACTTGATAAGTAAATGGGAGATATATTTTTGGTAGATCTCATGAAGAATCTGTTATCAGTGTTGACAAAAGCCAGTTTATGATGTTTACCCTTTTATGACCAGATGTCATGTATGCATAGATACCCAGATAAAAATGAGCGCTTTTAGTAGTGCCAGATAACTCAACAATAACTGAATATTTTTCCTACCTAAACCATTTTCATATTTTGCAAGTACATGTGAGCAGGGCCGCTAATAAGGCAGTACAGATGGTCCTTCTGTTACAGGGCCCATGCCCCATCATTTTACAGCGGGAGCCCAGGCACCTGCTGAGCAGGAGGGACAGCTGTACTGCCTTATTACTGAGACTTGTGAGTCTTGTGGATCCCCCTGCAGGGCTGCCGGCTTCTACACTGCAGGGGGATTGGTTCTGGGATGTGCGTCCTCTTTTCTCAGCTGTCGGACCCCCATGTGTACCCCTCCCCCACAGCGCTGCCAACATCCCTCCTTCCCTCAACCGTTGGCTGCTACAGGCACAACAGGGGATGTTTCAGGATAGAAAGCCAGGGAAGGGGGAGGTTAATATATCATATTTACTGCCCCTTCTTTTTCTGAGTAAACAGTGAGTGATCTGTACCGCTCACTTCTGTGGCCATTCATCACCGAGGCATAGCAAACTGTATTTATTATGCTTCAGTTTGAGAATGAACAGGAAGCCTATGAGCACTTCCTATTAATTCACTGTCCAAAGCAACTGAGGCTTCAGAGAAAAGGACTGATGAATCTATGTCCTGCACTCTTCAATTGAATGAGTCTTGTTTGATGAGGGTAGAATATCTGCCATGGCTGCAAAGCATAGCATCATGGCATTGTAGTGAAAATATTGTTTGATATTTTTGAAGGGGGTGGGGGCCCTGTCAGGTAGGCTTTATAGGGCCCCTTGATTTCTAACAGCAGCCCTGCATGTGAGGTGGTTATTTGGTAAACTGTTATAATAAATACCCTGATCATATTGTTTGAATGTAAAAAATTGTAAATGTTTTAATTATTTTTTCAACATTGTAATTTTATCTGTCAATTACTGTACTAAAAAACAGAGCCACTCTGCAGTTAAATCTGCAAGTTGGAGAGGTTTGTTTAACGAATCTCCAGTCTGCATATGATGGTGATAATTGACTGTAATCATGATCACATGCTAATGTTAACGAAAAAAAAAAGTTAATGAAACAAAAAAAATAAATAAATAAAAAAAGGCACACTCCATGGACTACTGGGTCTTTTTCTGACGTCACTTCTCTGGTGGGTTCCTGATCACCAGGGGAAGACACAGAGCTGTAGGCCATAGGCAGTAGCTTCAAACAACTAGGCACACGCACAGGATCCTGATTTTGTAATGTTATCCGGGCATAGGGATATTTAAATATGTAAATAGCTAGATTCCAGATACGTGGGAGTAGGGGTGGACCTAAGGTATCCAGGTTTGAGTCGACTCGAGTTTCGGTGAACATTACCAAAATTCAGATCCAACTCTTATTGTCAATAGCAGTAGAATCTTAGATATTAGTAATGGGCATTTTTGGACTAAAGGGTTATTTCAAAATGGTATGGAGGGTTGCGGCAGTAGCCTGGAGGGCATGCAACAATGAAAAAAAAAAGAAATGTATTGCTTAGCCCAGGAGAAGGTCTTTTTTGGTGGCCTAATGAGACAACCCATTTACCACTGGTAGAGGTGCTTACAATGGTCAGCTTTTACAATATATCTATTTATGTAAAACCTTTATCCCAAAAGGAAAAAAAATGTTTGTTGTAACTGATTATAACGTATTAGCTGAAGTTTGGCTTCAATTTGTCAGTGTATCTAAATCTGCTAGTCCATTTACCCCCCCCCCCCCTCCCAGAATAACAAAACAATCCTACTGTTCAAAGGTAGGGGCACTCTAATACAGGAGGTGTGTTACTCTTTAGGTGAAAGCAGAGGGGAAAAAAGCCTGAAAGTAAATCTAATCTAATTACATGTGTAATAATCTAGTTTGCTTTTACATTATTCATGTAACAGTAAACTAAATTACTACACATGCAATTTATGTGATGCTACATACTTTTATGTGATGGCATTGCTGGACCACACTGACTGTATGGTCCACTGATGTAGAAACATTACCTGTCACATGATGGTCGAGGGGAGGGATGGCCTTACAGGTGAAAATGGGCTTACAGGATAAGATATGGTGGTTGGAAACCTGTCACTGTGGTAAAGCACAGGTCACAAATTTATGAAAGGAGAAACCTGCCTACTGAATACTTCTGGAGATGGTGAGGTTTGATGTGGTTGGTAAAAGAAGAGCAGGGCTGCAACCTACACTTGCCCCTACTCTGTGTGGCACCATGCTGACCCTCTTCCCCACTGGAAGAGCCATAAAGTAAACCCCTGACACCCCTTGAAACCTTTCAACCCTATCGCTGGAGGCTGCTGATGGGTAATCTTGTATAATGGGGATAGGGGTAGAAAAGAAGGAGCTGAAAGGAGCAAGTGCTTGCCAAAAAGTCATGTTTCTCCATACATGTGGCACTCAAATGACTATCGGTATTGACATGCTCTCTTTAGGCAGAGATTGCAAATTATTACAGTGTGGTCTACAGTGTTGAAAAAGGTCCACACAGCTGAGCTCTGTGGAGTGGACCCAGAGATATACCATCTTCTAGGATGGCACTCCTCTGTGACTTGCCCCAGATAACATCCTGCCTTGCTGGAGACCTCATAATCATCCCCCTCCTTATCACGGCAGCCAACTTGGATGTAGCCTGCAGATGTAGGTACATCTTTGCCAATTGGTTTTCCCCGCCTGTTGTCCCCTGCCTCTATTCTCCCATTGCTCTCTTCCTCAACCTCAGATCCAATTTATTGATGCGCTATTGCAGAAGGTGGCTGATACTGTGCTCAAATAACTCAGTTGACTCCTTGGTGTCAATTAGTGGAGCAAAGGCGGGGGAAGCTGTGGATGAAGAGACAGAACAGGGTGATTTAGAAGCTGGTGATGATTTTAAGCTGCCCTGTGCCTTGGAAGCAGAGGAAGAGGATGATACAGGCTTGGTTAGCTATACCACCACCTCCTCCATTTGCTCTGGGTGTATAGCATGCCCACTGCCAGAAAAAAAGGCACGTGTGACCTACTTCTAGATGCTGCACCCCAACTACTGCTTTGACTTGTAGATACAGATACTGCTTGCCCCCTGATAGCTGTACGATAACCATATCTGCCTCTCCCTTTGGGCCTCGTGGAAATGCTGTTATTAAAATGGGACTTATTTACTACTTTTATTAGCAGCTATGGCAAGAGCTACACTAGAAACTGTGGTGTTTTTATGGACTAAACTGCACTACAATAATATCCTGTGTTTGCTGCAAGCAAAGACCAGCTTTTCTGGTGTTATCAACAACTTTAGACAGATGTAGAAGGTTTACCCAAGCTCAACCGTTACAGTATCTAACAAAAGTGAGTACACCCCTCACATTTTTGCAAATATTTTATTATATCTTTTCATGT
>BLSH010003940.1:287311-297405 GCA_018402905.1 Glandirana rugosa
CTCTTGGTATTTTGACAAATAAGTTTGTGTCCGTTTTTCTCTATATGTGAGTCCCCTGGTGGGGGGACGAAACGTATTACTGTGTCCCATTTGAAATGGAGGATGTCATTGCACTGTGTGTCCACATAAGTTAAAAGGTTGTCATCTGGCAGAAAACCTCTCCGACGACATCTTAGGGGGAGGGGAGAGTGTCGATTAGGTGTATGTGAGTAAGAAGGGTATTATGAAACGAGGGTTCCGTCTGTCTTCTTTATCTTGTTACCCTATGACCGTGAATTGTTTGTGTATCATTGGGGGTGGGGTGGATTTTAGTAGATCGTTACCAGACTCTGTTACAACCACGTTATCCATGGTTCTATATGTGCGGTTTGTGATGAAAGAATGAAGGGGCTCTTTCACTTGGGACAGTAATATTTCTGAACAATATCCCTCAAGAAATATATGAAGATAAAGTCCACCTTTTGTCTCAGACCATTGCTAGATGATTTTAGGTGGGGTGGGGGTTACTATGTGTTTGTTAAGTGCCAGTATCCCATTGTTCTATTTCTTCTGTCTGCCTTGGGAGCAAAGTATTATGGGAAGAATGAGTGTATGTGGATTAGCTGTGAGAGGGGAGGGGGATTCTACAGCAGCCTCTCCAAAAGACGGTCTACTGTTGGAAAATTGAATACACCTGTGTGTCACGTTACTGTAGGAGGTAAAGTTTACCCTGTGTCATTATGCAAAGCAGGGGGGTGGTCCCCTGAGTGTATATCTCTTTTTGCCTGTGTTTGAATAAACAGTTTTATGGTTCTCCTCACCCTACACTGATGCCTTGACAAGTGACTTGGTGGGCTAAGGGACCTTGGATCGTGCTGGTACCGGACAAAGGAAGCTTATACGGTGGACAGACTATTCTTAAGTATGGGGGTCCGTGACAGTCACGTTTTAGTGCATTCTTTGGTGAATTTTTACGCACAACAGCCCATTGACTTCAATGGGCTGCCTGCCTGTCATGCAAAAAAAATGCCAAAAAAGTAGTACCAAATGATGGCACTGAGCCATGTGCATTTGGTGAAGCATGTTTTCAATACCCGCTTATGGCGTGCCATTAACCCTTATCTGAGCGTGTATCTCTGCCCGCATTTTTCTCCTTTGTATGAACATCTGAAAAACTGAAAGCTGGTCCAAACTTGGGTTCAGCTTGGCTCGACTCATTCCTACTTGGGAGTTTTAAAGAAATTCAAGGATGTTGATCTTATAAAAAAATCAGGTTGCCTTGGTTGCATTATGTCAGTGGTTCTCAACCTCAGTCCTCAAGTACCCCTAACGGGCCATGTTTTGGGAACTTCCCTTAGATAAAATAGCTCTTATCAATACCACATCATTGATATTGATTTAAAGCAGCTGTGTAAAGTAAAGGAAAATGTAAAAACATGGCCTGTTGGGGGTACTTGAGGACTGATGTTAAGAACCACTGCGTTATATGATATATAGATGCACTGTTTGGAGCCACAGCAGTGGAATAACCATTTAAAATATAGACACACTGCATTTATTGTTACATTACAACACTAGCCAGTGCTCTACATATAAGAAAGTAATCTGATTGCTTAGTACATGCAGCACATTTATTCCTCATTTCTTTGTATGAATCACCTTCTTTATCATGAACTGATCTGTATTTTAAAAGTGGTATCTGTATTATTAATAAGTGCTGGATTCCTGATTAATATGAACTACAGGAGCTATTGAAATTCTATGAATGGCATAGAATAAATTGGAACTTGGAAAACGCAGTGAAAAAGGAGACAGAGAAGATGAATACAATATTTCTGGATGACTGGAAATGCTGCATGATCAGATCTAAGCTGCATAGCCAATTAGGAAGTGTTGTGCTGCAGTGGAGATCTTGAGCCATACTGCAGCACATTGGTACTGACAAACAAGTGGCTGCATAGTTTAGGGTAAGACAGTTATGAAAAAGGAAGAACATCTTCTAAAAATGACACACAGCTGTGGAACATTTCCTTAACCCTTTCCCATGAATTGCTTACAAGAAATCTTCATCATATGTCCAATACATTGAGCATCAATGTATAGAAACACTTTCAGAATCTTAGTACTCAGATATACCAATAAATGCATTATTTTAGACACCTGACACGTATCCTTCTCAACAGCTAAATATTTATTGTCTACACTATCTAGCTAAATGTTAAAAAGATCTGGTATATTGCCTTTAATTTGTTAGTTTTATTTTTTTCGTATGTATGAGAGTATTTCTTTAACCCATCTGATTTTGACATTAATCAATATATTCATGCTGACTAGTGTTGAGCGAACCCGGACTGTAACGTTCGGGTGTCCGGGGCCCAGACCCGAACACGGATATTTCAAAAAACGTTCGGGTTCGGGTCAGGGGTTCTGGTATTTTACTCCACGTGTTGAGAAGCTGCAGGGCAGCCAATCAACAAGCGTTTCACTGGTTTGCCCTTAGAAGCCATCACAGCCATGCCTACTACTGGCATGGCTGTGATTGGCCAGTGCATCATGTGACCCAGCCTCTTTATAAGCTGGAGTCACTTGATGCTGCAGTCACATGCTCTTGGGTTAGCTGTAGGGAGAGGGAGCTGACGGCGTCAGGGAGAGATTAGAGACATTTAACAACATCTGATCCTGCATCCTGAGATAGATTACTACTGCTGTGCTGTTGCTCTGAGGACAGATAGCAGAAATTTGAGATTTCACATACCTCTGCTTTGAGTTGCAGATCAAACTCTGCATAAAACAACGATCGCTACAATCGTACACAACGATCAGATTGTTGGACTAATTTGAGATTTCAAATACCGCTGCTTTGAGTTGCAGATCAAACTCTGCATAAAACAACGATCGCTACGATCGTGCTCAACGATCAGATTGTGGGATCGTACACAACGATCAGATTGTGGGATCGTACACAACGATCAGATTGTGGGATCGTACACAACGCTCAGATTGTGGGAGTAATTTGAGATTTCACATACTGCTGCTTTGAGCAATCTGACTGCACTAGGTAGAGGGACAGATTATTGTTCAAAAATCATCTCCTAGTTCTAAAGGGAGAGGTTTTAGCTGCAGCTGTAAGTGACACATTATTGTTCAAAAATCATCTCCTAGTTTATTTGATTTTAATTTATTTTCCCTATCCCCATTTTTTTGTAGGGTACTTGCCCCACTCTTACCCCCATTTTACTTCCTTTTGCAGCCCTCTAGCACTTGCCAAGACTTTGTTACAGCCATTTTTGTGCCTAAAAGTTCGGGTCCCCATTGACTTCAATGGAGTTCTGGGTCCGGGATATGGTTCGGGCAACGTTCGGAAGCCGAACCTGGACTTTTTCCCAAAGTTCGGACGGACCCGCAGAACCCGAACGTCCAGGTGTTCGCTCAACTCTAATGCTGACCTTATACTACATAATTTTAATGTTGTTAATAATATTTTTTAAAGTGCTTTTTTTGAAAATCTAAAAATCCCCTTCACTTGCCTTTGTTATCGCCACCTGATCAGCCTTAGGGGTATATTTATCAAAGATTCACTGAACAAATTTGCCCAGTAAATTTTTACCCAAAAAATTCTCCCAAAGGTTCAAAGTTTCTGCCAAGTGCCAACATTCACTTTATTTGTTATGCAGCCAGCTGATCAGTAAATCTAGCATAATAAAATCTTACTTGAATGTTGAAAGGGCAATAGACAGTTATTTTGTCAAATCTTTCTTTTATCAAGTATCTATCTATTTACTAACTACTGTTAGTTTTGGACTTTTGCTTTGGTTGCTTTTCCAGCTTCCCCTGCTCTGATTGCAAATGATGATTGATGGCTAGATTATGCAGCATGTCACAGAACATGACAAGATCTGTGACTTTGAGTGGTGAGTACAACAGTTTTTCTCGTCAAGCATAGGCAGCGGAAGCTCAACTTTAGGAGATTAAGTCAGGGCTCCATGATAGATCTTGTCTTCTGGTGTGGCCAGTTATAGCATTCCTCTGCAAGTGTTGTGGTGTTACGGACTGGTGTCATCAACCAGAGAAGTTCTATTTGGTTCATTACATTGCCAATGCTAAATCAGGAGTCAAGCAAGGTCTAAAATGGGCATAGTAGGCTTTGACCATGCTTCCAAAAAGAAGGGAACCTAGCTTGGCAAAGTAATGCATGTATTGACAAGAATGACTTGGGGCTGCCATTATTCCTCTCTCTTGATAGCCCACAAATGTTGGAGAGGCATCAAGCAAACTTTTAACAGAAGTGCAGTACAGCTATAGCCATTTTGAAATGTAGGACTACTGGCACCTTCCTTAAAAGCAGGAGAAGTTTCTATACAGAAGGCAGAGACAGGTGATAATGCCACTGCAGCATTAGAGAGAGAACTTAATGGAAAAATGTAATTTTGAAACTGGTGAGGTTGCTCACAATCAGCCAAAACTGGCTGCTCACTACTAATGCTGGAGTTGCATCTATAGGAGAAAGAAAACGCTATTCTCAAACAGCAGTGCTAGCCCAGAAACAAACAGCTACACACACTTAAAGGCTGCGGAGAATCATCTGACTACAGCATGTCAAGTGACCAAAATTCATCAGCTCACAAGCCACAAATTACTTTTAAGACAAAACACACCAGTCCAAACAATGTGAATAGTTAAAGATGTATTGGTTAAATAGCTAGCAGATATTAAATAAATGTCACTTAAAGTGTTACAACAGTAAACTCAGTCTGTATATGCAGTAAAGCATGCTTGTTATACTCACTGTGGAACCATTGTGTAAAAAGGAGGCTGTTTGATCCTGCCTTCTCTGATCCTCCCCTTCTTCCACTGTCCCCAATACATCGCCAGATAAGACAGAGTGTTTGGAGTCACTCTGCATATGCTCAGTTTGGTGGTTTTTTTCCTGGGAGGGTGCATGTGATCAGCACAGGACTAATCAGCACTGTCCACACAGAGGGTCAGCGGCCTTGCAGCCTCATAGGATAATCAATGTAAAATGAAAACTTCCCCTACAAGCTTTAACCAGACACTGATAGAAGTCACAAGACTGCTATATACTGCTGATGAGAAAAGGTTTATATGTACTAAAATAATTGCATTTCCATGTACTGTGTACTATAGGAGACCAGATATAGTGAATACAGGGTCCTGGGTTTACTAACACTTTAAATCTACTGGAGGACTGTAATGTTATATAAAGGGGAGTTTCCAAGTAGTAAACACAGAACTGAACCTCATGACCTTGACCTGCTGTCACTATTGTATTTCACCCAGACCAGAAGCAGAGACTATTAGACAAGTATTCCTATGTTCTAATAGTTTAACTGCAGCTACCCATAGCTTCTTGAGTGTGTTTCTGAATCCTTGTGACAAACTTATCTCTGGCCTATTATCATCTCACTTAGACAGTGCCAGATAGTTGGGTCTTTCCACTGCATGTGCTTTAAATGAAAAATGGGGGATCTAAAGTATATCTAATCTAAAGTGTAGATACCTACTTTCCTTTCCCTGTCTGATTTACCTGCACAGAACATCTCATTGGGCTATGTTAGGGCTGAAAAATATAAAAATATCCAAAGTTAAAATAAAACTATGTGTTGGATTAACAGAAGAACACTAAACTTCTCCTTTTGAAAGCACAGGAGCAGGTATGAACATCAAACTTTCCTTTCCAAGAGTTTAAACTTGTAGAAACTTGTCAAAGTCCTCCATACCTGGTGATGCACAACAGAGTCGTAGACATCCGGTGATCAGATCGCAGCTGCAGAACAACAATTGCAATGCTGTAGAACTGAAAGAACTGTAGAATACAAAGTCCATAGCCTCCAGAATATTGCAGCTCACAAGTGCAGGGACATAACCACATGGTAGCTGGAACTTTACAGACAGTTCGGGCACTTGACCATCAGAGCAGATAAAACAGTTCAGGTACTTCACCATCAGATTCAGGTACTTGACCATGATAGCGGATGGAACAGTTCAGGTACTCAACCATCAGAACAAGTGTAACGTGCACCAACAGTTCAGCTGCTGATCATTGGCAAAGTCTTTATAGACAGTTGCCGCTGTCAAATGTGTTTGTCTCCTTTCTCCAATATGCTTGTGGTTCTTGTTAAGGCAGGTGTGTTACCAAGACCGCCAGTCCAACCTTCCATACTTAACAATAATGCCCATATAGCCCATTATGAATTTTGATTTCTGAACAGTTAAATCCACAATCCCTAGTGACCTGGCCTAACACTAAAAGTAAAAACTCAGCTTTTTCTCGTTCAGGGTGAAATATTGGTACAGGAACACCACCACCCATCTCCCACTTGAACTCTACACTTGTATCTAAACTTAACAATGTCCAACCATAGGCCCAACTTCAAACCACTTAATTTGTGTATTTCCTCTGTGTACTCCAGTCTCCTCCCACACTAAAGACATTTTGGCAGTCTAACTGGCTCTTGTCTACACTGACCCCAATATGGGTGTACAAACTACCCACACCTAATGTGTCACCATACTCTACATGCCAGTTCCACACCCAAGCAATCGGGGAGAATTGAGGAAAACCAAACCTGTGAACCTATTTAATTTCATAAACATTTACCAATGAAATGATATCAAATGTGGTGGCCAAAGGATCACTAAGTGTCAGATATAACAATCTATATATCAATTTTTACAGCGCCTTAATTTTGAAGGACTTGGTTTAAAATTTGCAACCATTGCAGTAATCATGATTATCTTTGATTGAGTGGACATAAAATTACTTTTTTTTCACAATGAATGACATGATTAGTTTGAATTCAAATGGTCATTCATACAGAAAAATATACTTCAAACCAAACACTAGTTGTGTAAAACCTTTAACCTTTAGTATCACCCATTCTCTTCCTGTACTGTGCCCATCCTGTGGACTTTTCACACTCCAACAGTGGTTCTGCATTACAGGCCACTGCAATGATTATGGCAGAATCTATTAAAGTAGATCCTGCTATAAATCAAGCTAAATACACACAGGAAAGGACAGTAGAGGAAGATAAACAACCACATTTAATGTAAATCTTTGGGTATTCTCACGCCCTTCTGAAGCATTAGAAATATGTAAACCATCCCAAATGCAATACAATATTACTATTGATCAGACGCTAGTATTTTTTCTCTATTGTTTCAGATTCAACCTAATCAGAGAAAAAAAAACTTAAATACCCATCACGCAGCATCAAAATTATTAGCTGCTCTGTTTACAATCAGTTTACATTCATATAAACAAACAAAAAATCAACAATTAAGACAATGCAAGTTGTCAGTGTATGCTGTAATCTTCTTCTTTAGCTCTTGGACATCAAACCATATCAGACAGGTGGATTGATGCTGTTTAGCACTATCTAGGAACTAAACAAAATAAAAGGTCTTAGTGCATTATCATTACATTTCCCACCTAGAAATAAACAAATGGTTAGCACAAAACACATATTCAAACACTTCCCAGACAAAACATATGGCCATGTTGTTTATTAAGAGTGCACTCTTTTCTACCCAAATGAGCTAATTAATTAATTAATTCATTAATTATCACCACGTGGATTTTCATTAACCACTTGCCGACCGCCCGTCGCAGCGTGACGGTGGCAAGATGGCTCGTTATCGCGAAACGCCGGCACCTGACGGCGGCCGCGATAACTAGCATTGCGAGCGCGCGCACGCCGCCAGAGGTGCACTCATGTGTCCAGGGGGGCCAGGGACCGGGTAGGGTGGACTCGATTGCTACCCGCGATGGCCCCCCCTGCAGTGAAAGAACGGAGGTCCGTGTAAGTAAACACAGATCTCCGTTCTGACAGAGGGAGAAGGGCGGTGATCACAGGTTTCCTGTATATGGAAGCCATGATCACTCCCCTCCCCCTGCCAGCCCAGCACCAATATAGTTAGAATACGGTGAGGGAACACATTTAATCCTTAGAGGGCCCCCTGCAGGTTAACCCCTTCATTGCCAATGGCATTTACACAGTAATCAGTGCATTTCTATAGCACTGATTGCTGTATAAATGCCAATGGTCCCAAAAAAGTGTCAAAATGGTCCGACATGTCCGCCGCAATATCGCAGTACCGCTAAAAATTGCAGATCGCCGCCATTACTAGTAAAAAATAAAAAAATATAAAAACCCCAGAAATTAATTCTCAGCATCCGTAAACACAGCAACTTTTGCGCAAACCAATCAATAAACACTGATTGCTATTTTTTAAACCAAAAATATGAGGAAGAATATAAATTGGCCAAAACCGATGAAAAAAATGTTTTTTTATATATATATTTTTTTGGATTTGTATTTTAGCAAAAAGTAAGAAAAAAAAACAGGTTTTTTTTGCAAAATTGTCGCTCTTTTTTTGTTTATAGCGGCGATCAGAAATGACGCAGAGGGGATCAAATACCACCAAAAGAAAGCTCTATTTGTGGGGAAAAAAGATGCAAATTTTGTTTGGGTACAACATTGCATTACCGCGCAATTGTCAGCTAAAGCGACGCAGTGCCGAATCGCAAAAAGTGCTCTGGACCTAAAGTGTGAAATCCTTCCGGGGCTGAAGTGGTCAAAGGACGTCCATCAAAAGTTGTCAATAATTCCCCATGGTTAACATTCACAATAGCATTTATAGGGTGTTCTTTACACTATGCACAAATATTATACATCACCAAACTCATTTTGATGTTTCTATTTCAATCTCTTGTTCAATTCCATACAGATCTACGAAACTTCTAGGAACATATCTCTGGTTCCTTCTGTATTAACGAAAAAACTTATAAAACAATCATTAGTGTTATATTCTAAAGTATCACACTTCATTACAATCATCAATCAGGACAATACATGCATAGACACATTTATCTCTAGTGATCATTCACTATTGTCCTATCATATACTGTTAAGTAAAAATGATCTAAGCCTGGTCTTTACTAGTCAACTATCTTGTTCAAATGGCTTTCATTAAAGGGTAAGACCAGGTTTTTTTTTATCAGTGGGTGGAGCTGTCTCCTTTTCCACGCCCGGTAGGCTGGAATGGAGAACTAAACATTTAAATAATTATAATAATCATGGCTACCTTTTAGGTTTTTAAAGGGTGTCAGCCGCAGTCAGCCTTTTCTTTCTTTGTTTAAACGTAATCAGAGTTACAAAGCAAATAACTAACCATTTCAACTAGGATTGTATTTCTGCAACTTAACCCCTTCAGCCCCGGAAGGATTTCCAGCTTTAGGATCGGAGCCCTTTTTTCAATTTGGCACTGCGCCGCTTCAAATGGTAATTGCGCGGTCATGCAATGCAGTACCCAAACGAAATTTGCATCCTTTTTTTCCCACAAATAGAGCTTTTTTTTGGTGGTATTTGTTCACCACTGTGCTTTTTAATTTTTGCGATATAAACAAAAAAGGAACGGAAATTTTGAAAAAAAAATGATATTTTCAACTTTATGTTATTACACAAATACAATAAACTAAATTTTAGTTATACATTTTTGCCAAAATGCATTCAGCCACATGTCTCGGGTAAAAAAAATGCCAATTAGCGTATATTTATTGCTTTGCGCAAAAGTTATAGCGTCTACAAACTAGGGTACATTTTCTGGAATTTCCACAGCTTTTATTTTATGACTGCCTATCTCATTTCTTGAGGTGCTAAAATGGAGGGGCAGTACAAAACCGCCCCAAATGACCCCATTTTGGAAAGTAGACACCCCAAGGAATTTGCTGAGAGGCATGTTGAGCCCATTGAATATTTTATTTTTTTGTCATAAGTGATTGAAAGATGACCAAAAAAAAAAAATTACACAAAGTTGTTACTGAAATGATATATTGCTCACATATGCCATGGGTATATGTGGTATTACACCCCAAAATACATTCTGCTGCTTTTCCTGAGTACGGGGATACCCCATGTGTGAGACTTATTGGGAGCCTATCGGCGTACGGGACCCCGAAAACCAATCACCACCTTCAGGATTTCTAAGGGCAAAAATGTATGCCTTCACCCCACACTACCTATCTCAGTTTTGGAGGCCATGAAATGCCCAGATAGCACAAACCCCCCCCCAAATGAAACAATTTTGGAAAG
>BLSH010003940.1:298565-312892 GCA_018402905.1 Glandirana rugosa
TACTAAATTTATATCGTCATTCACCACAGTGACCCTACCAAATAAGACCAACTATCACGTGGATAGTATGCTCTCTCCGCAGAGAAATACATACTTCATGACGACTTACTCGCGTTATAGATGAGTGACATATAACAACTACACAAAATGTTAAAAAAAAGAAGAATCGTCCATACAGTAAAAATGATATATTGTAATGATATATACGGGTTGTTCCTGGGTGCTGTATGATCACACAACGACCAGAAGAGTCCGAGAGGACAGGGTGGCCCCTTTCACTCTTACGTCGACCACCAAGGCGGTCGACTGGTATCTCGACTTACCGAGGTTAGTAGAGGTACCGAATTCTTTGGCCTCCGATGCTCGTAAAACACTGAAGTCAAAACGGTATAAAATGCTTCCCCAATTTCCCAATGGCGCTGTTTATATCTGGCAAAACTGAAGTCACAAAATGCTCGTAGCCTCCGGTTTCTTAAGCCATGGAGATGATTGGAGCCATTCAGCTCTATGGTCAGCTGGCGGAACCACCAGCTGCATTCTCACTTTCCCCGGTGGGACAGGAGAGCCTGAGAAGACCAGCAACACACTAGTATGTCGTGGGTCCTTGTTGGGCATATATAGTAATGTTATATAGTAAAAATGACATACCTGCTAAGAAGAAAAAAAATTGTAAAACACATCAACAATATACAGTGAGTAGATATTGCGCTCATTCAGCAGTACTTCATACATAAAGAGACGCCTCTCTCGTATGATAGGTGCACTATCAACCAGAATAAACCATCCCAGTGACACCACTTACTGCTATATTTAAATCATAGCGCCTAAATTATTAACATAAAAAATTACATACCTGCAAAGAAAACATTATAAAAACAGTAACAAACAGGCATGCATATAAAATATTAACAATAGAGAGAGAACAGAGAGAGATTAGAGAGAAAACAAGAGATAGAGAAAAAAAGAAACGTACAACTGTTTTTGGTTTTTTTATTTTATTTTTTTTTTTGTTGTTTTTTTTAACTTTTTTTATTTTTTTTGTTTTTTTTTTAACTTTTTTTATTTATTTATTTATTTATTTTTTTGGTACAACTTTTTTTTTAACTAAAAACAAACTGGTTCCAGGTTTGGGTCTCTCAAAAATGCACTGGCATCTTTGGAGACCCTATGTCAGTGTGCCTATCGCTGTGTCTGCTGCACCCTACGCTAATAATTCACTAATGTGTGATAGCGTTCAAAACAGACATTGATGCAGAGACCAGGCTGGTCAGGACAGATTTTGCAATAATTGCGGGTGTCACGCCTGTATCCGCGTCGTCTGCAGACACGACATCTCTTTTGGGGTGCTCTTTGGCCTGGGGTACCACGGAGGAGGCGTGGAAAGTGCCTCCCATGCAGCCGGCTAACTGCATTCACATTGTGAGGTGGGGGTGCAGCACCATCTGGATACAGAAGGGCTGTGACGATCTCTTCCATGAATTTGAGGAAGGATCCTGTCAGTCCTGACGCTCTGTATAAGACATGAGCGTTCAGCAAAGCCAATTGAAAAAGGTATAGAGACACTTTATTGTACCAGCGTCTCGCTCTACGGGTAATTAGGTACAGCGCCAGTAACTGATCATTGAGGTCCACCCCTCCCATATTTAGGTTATATTTGTGGACACAGAGGGGTTTCTCCACAAGACCAGTCGCCGTAGAAATTTGCACTGTCGTATCTGCGTGAAGGGAGGTCAGAACGAAAACATTCCGATTGTCCCTCCACTTCACCGCGAGCAAATTATTGCACTTTACGCAGGCTCTCTCCCCCCGACTAAGACGGGATTCTACAAGCCATTGGGGGAAGCCCCGGCGATTAGGTCGCACGGTGCCACATGCTCCAATCTGTTGATCAAATAAATGACTAATCAGTGGCACGCTCGTGTAATAATTGTCCACATATATGTGGTACCCCTTTCCGAATAAAGGTGACACCAAGCTCCACACAATCTTGCCAGCGCTCCCTATGTAGTCTGGTCATCTTTCCGGCTCTACGTGACTATCTTTGCCCTCATAAACCATGAAACTATTTGTATAGCCTGTGGCCCTGTCACAGAGCTTATACATCTTGACCCCGTATCTGGCACGCTTACTGGGGACAAACTGCTTGAAAGCAAGACGGCCAGAAAATTTAATCAGGGACTCGTCCACGCACACAACTTTGTTGGGAATAAAAAGTGTGGCGAACTTCTGGTTGAAGTGGTTTATGAGGGGCCGAATTTTGTAGAGCCGGTCAAATTCAGGGTCACCCCGTGGACGACTAAGTTTATTATCACTAAAGTGCATGAACCGCAAAATCTGCTCGTACCGTGCCCTGGACATGCAAGCAGAGAACACGGGCATATGATGAATTGGGTGCGTGGACCAATATGACCGCAATTCAGATCTTTTGGTTATGCCCATGAACAAGGAAAGGCCCAGAAAGGTCTTAAATTCTGGAACCGTGATTGGTTTCCAGTCTCTGGCAAGCATCAAATGGGGATTAATGGCGATGAATTGACCAGCATATAAATTGCTTTGGTCCACAATAGATCTATAGAGATCTTCCATGAAATACAGCGAATAAAAATCAATGGGCGTAAAATCAGCTGTATTCACCATGATTCCGGGTTGGGCAGTGAATGGGGGAAGTACGGGCGCTGCATCAGTGGGGGGTTGCCAATCAGGGTTTGCAAGCGCGTCAGTAGGGGCACTATGGGTTCTGCGGGCCTGTGTTCGTCTTCTTCTTGGCTGCGGGGCATTACTTGTGCTAGCCACACCAGCTTGTACTGCACTTATGGGACTCGCCACGTCACCAAGTGTTACTGCAGTGCTGGTTCGTCTACGTCCAGGGGGTACTAGGCCGCTGGTGCTCGCCAGGTCACCAGAATGGGTAGCAGCACTAGTACTGGCTCTCTGCTGCATACGAGAGCCCTGCGGTTCACGCACATCAGTGACAGCAGAACGGGGTCTGGTACGCTTGGCTCTAGCAGGGACCACAACTTCGTCGTCAGAGCTATCTGTCAGGGTGCCGCTGCTGTCTACAGGTTCATATGCTGAGCCTGATTCTGACAGTGAGTCTTCCCCATCGCTCTCATCTGTCAAACTCAGCATTTTGTAGGCCCCTTCGCTAGTGTACTTGTGGCCAGACATTTTTGGCTTTCTAAAATTGAAACGTACACTAGCGTGACTCACAGGCAAAAAGCGCACCTAGTTGTCAGAGCCTGCTTCAAATGCTACCAAATTCACTGTCAGAATTCACAGGGATCGGGTGTGATCTCTGCGAAGGCTACAGATATGTATGCTGTGTTTTGTAAGTGACAGCGATCTATTGATCCTGCACTTGGGTGGGCTGGGATGGGCGGAGGGGCTAAACGCAGGTGTTAGCGGTTATCTGGGCTGATCCCGCTAACACTGCATTTTTTAGAACCCTAATCTAAGGGGGACGCTAATATATATCTGATCAGATCGCAGATATTGATCTGATCAGATATTACAATAATATCTAGCACCTACCTAATGTGCGTGCGTGCGTGTCAGAGTACCTCGCTAACTGACCCTGCCTGGCGTTTACACTGACCCTAACGCACACTAAAAACTAACTGGGGTCACTGCCGGGCGATCAGGGGTTAAAACCTATAAAAGGTATATTCGGCGGGTAATCTGATTGAAAAAAAAACTAGCTATCGTCACCAGTGACACTTATACGGTGATCACAGGTGACGGGGCAATCAAGGGGTTAAAAACTTTATTGGGGGGCAGGGGGGGTATTTTCACCTAACTAGGCCTAGTACTAGTCTAACCTAACACTGATTTAGTGTCACAAGGGTCACAAGTACAGCGATCGCTAAAAATCAGATCGCTGCACTATGTGATACTGTGACAGGGGGTGACAGGGAGTGAAAGGGTTAACTGGGGGGCGATCAGAGGGGCAATCAAGGGGTTAAATGTGCCTATGTGACCTGGTGTCAGTGTGGTGTTCTGCAAACTCACGTTCCTGATGCTTCTTCTTCCTCTCTGAAACCGAAAAGGGCTTCAGGGAGGAAGGGGAGCTAACTTCCTCTGCCTCTGTTTACATTTACAGAGGCAGAGGAGTAATGTCATTGGCAGTGGCGATCTACAGAGCCAGGCCAAAAATCATTGGCCTGGCGCTGTAGATTGAAAGGCCCTGTAACAAATGCCGTTGCAGCGCCCGCGCCTAGGGGGCGCGCGCACGCACACGGCTCGTGATCGCGGCCGCCGTCATATGACGGCGATTTGCGCTAAGCAGCCACCTTATCGCCATCAAATGCCGATCGGCGGTCGGCAAGTGGTTAATTAAACATTTCCCTTGGTCTTATATATCACCCACATTTGAACATTACATTTAACAGTAAATTAAATGTATTAAAAGGCATGTTCTGTAATCCTCCATAAAAGCAAAGCTATTACTGCAAACAAGAAGCTTCCAGCGCATAATTTCAATACTCAGCTAACCACTTCTAGTCTGGGATTCTATAGCTAGTTTTAGCTTAGAGCATATTAACCTGTATGGGCTAGAGTCAGGTTAGGCATCCGAAGACTGCTTCTGGTAGTTAGAGGTTCAGTTGCATGACAGATTAGAAACTACTAGAGACCAAAATGGAGAGTAAGTAGACTGACTCTGAGTTCCAGTACCACATCATGGTTTCTGCAGGTGAGAATCTTTGTTCCAGGCTGGTTGGACAGCAGTTGGAGTATCTCCTAATAACTGCTGATTGTTTTCATTTAGTGTGATGGTGCTAAAAACTGAACATTGGCCTGGAAGGGGGAGGTAAAACAGTCTGGCCTTAAAATAGTTAATAGGCTATAGGGGATATTTTCTGTGCTCCCAAATTAACCCCATCTTAGCCCTGTCCCAGGCTGATCCTCTACAATAACTTTGAGTGGAATTATATATATATATATATATATATATATATATATATATTTTTTTTTTTTAAACACCCTCCCGTGTTAAAAAGGAAAAGGTTTTTTTTTAGTACTGCTCACCGCTCACCCCCCCAGTCCTCTTTCAGTGGTCCTGTGTGAAGTGATGGGTGTTACTTCTGGTCAGTGTCATTCAACACCTTTCCATACCTCCCAACTTTCGAAGATGAGAAGAGGGGATGCCTTTTAGTTCAGTATGCATTGAAGAATTAAATCACAAAATTATTGAATAATTAAACGCACAAGTGTTCTCTTTTCACTATTTCTTGCCTTTATACTATCCTTTTAAAACAATAAATGCAATAATTTATAGATTGGATAAAAGTTTTAGTACAGTAAAACAGATTCAGTTAAACATCAGATAAAAATGAGGGATAAATGATGAGGAAAAAGAGGACAGCATAAATTGGATTTTGATACAAAAGAGGGACAGTTAAATGATAGCTTATATACGATCAGTGTATGAGACCCTAGACCAATCCCATCCTGAATTACAAGAGTCAGTACAAAATATGGATGAACAAGGTCAACCACAAAGGAAAATAGCATAGGACTTTAAAGGATTGGTATAAGGTCTAAGTGAGCACAGACTACAATAATTAAAATTAGTTCTTTATTCTTACATGTTTAAAATCATATTTTGAAAAAGATTTTGAACAACGACCATACATAATAGTTCCAGTATATATGTCTATACATGCAATGATACATAGAGAGTAATCAAGGTGGAATAATAATCAACGTTTCGCAATATTAATTGCTTCTTCAGGATTTATTCCCCTTTTGCCATGCTTGTCTATCAATCAAAACACAATATATCAATAAATGTTCATACATTGTCCATACATCACATAATGATATTGCCTTATATTTTAATTCGTGCTCACCCTTTCTCTCTTGGTGTTGCCAGCAGGATCGTGCCGCGCATGTCCGAGTTGTCAGGGACAGAGACCCCAATTTCCCTCCCCTTTATCCCTATCCTTCTATCCCGGTCCAATTTTGGTAAGAGCAGGAGGTGGATTTGTGATTTTGGTAGTAGTAAATCACTATGTATGGGCTTTGTTTTCTCATGGGGGGTAGGGCCAGCACTCGTGGCTATGCATATAGGGGGATGTATGGGGGCACAGATGTAGGTCTCTCCCCCCTCCCTCGTGCCTGAGAATGCGCCCCTCAATTTGAACCCTCTCTGGGAATAATGAGGTGTACCCCCTAGAGGTAGAGTGTAAGGATAGCTTTAAGCATATGTGTTGTATAGAGCCACGCTGCATATGGTTCTCCTTAAACTGATGTATGCCTGTCTCGCAGATATTGAGTCTGGACAGAGAGGATAAGTTGCTGCTGTTGCTGAGGGATAATCCGTTGCCCATCCAGACTATGGGAGGTGGACCTGGCACCACCTGCCTATAAAGGGGAGGGAAATTGGGGTCTCTGTCCCTGACAACTCGGACATGCGTGGCGCGATCCTGCTGGCGACACCAAGAGAGAAAGGGTGAGCACGAATTAAAATATAAGGCAATGTCATTATGTGATGTATGGACAATGTATGAACATTTATTGATATATTGTGTTTTGATTGATAGACAAGCATGGCAAAAGGGGAATAGATCCTGAAGAAGCAATTAATATTGCGAAACGTTGATTATTATTCCACCTTGATTACTCTCTATGTATCATTGTATGTATAGACACATATACTGGAACTATTGTGTATGGTCGTTGTTAAAAATCTTTTTCAAAATATGATTTTAAACATGTAAGAATAAAGAACTAATTTTAATTATTGTAGTCTGTGCTCACTTAGACCTTATACCAATCCTTTAAAGTCCTATGCTATTTTCCTTTGTGGTTGACCCTGTTCATCCATATTTTGTACTGAAAAGAGGGACAGTTCTCTAAAAAGAAGGCAGTTGGCAGCTATCATTTTCAAAGGGAAAATACTGCGTTACTGTCAAAAGGGACTTAGTTGGAGCAGCAGCTCAAATGTGAGATATACACAAATAATAAACAGAAAAGGAAAGAAAAAGCTGCGCTGAAAAGGAAGAACAGACTCTGAGAGAATGTTCCATAAAAATATAACGTAATCTAAAATGGTTTCGCGCTCCATGGGCGAAACATGTAGTCTACGTGACGGAACCTTCTCCTCTCCATCAGCCATACTTCCAGCCACGAGTTCACCCAAATTGCTTGCAACCGCCCCGATCTGCATATAATTCGGCGAGTGACGTCATTGCTGCCCACCTGGCCCACCTCCAAAACTGGTCTTCTAGGCTCAGTCACCAGAGGATGTCATCTCCGGACCCATCCAGCCGCACAGTCCATCCCAGCAGACTTCCTCCTTCTCTGCTAGGTTAGCAGACACGATTGGGTCCATCCCATCCTCCAAGTCCTTTGCAGCAGGCATCTCTCCAGCCTCGGCAATCACCACCTATATACAGGCTCCCACATTGGCAAGTGAGTCCAAGACCCTTCCATCCAGGAATAGAATCAGCCCTTTGTTGCAATGCAGTTACAGCGGTCAACTTGAGCATGTAAGTGCTGTTGTTTTTATCCTACAATAAACATATTTACTTTTTAGCATCTTCCTTGATTGCCCCATGATTGTTCAATTGATCAGACTGCCAGACCCATAGCCCGATGTTCACCAGACAGCACCAGGGTGCTTGGCTATTTATTCAATAATAACACCTACATGGAAGCGCCCAACAGGATCCTTCTACTCTTTATGCTGTATGCTCCTTCCCTGGAGCACATCCGAGCTGCACACCACGCAGGTTAATTCATAACAATTCTTTTCCAGATAGATCGCTATGATTAGCGCCAAATCTTGCTTTCTTGTTCTGTAGGTAGGTTGCAGTCATGACTGCTTCTCCCCAGTACTTGTTTGGTAGGTTGGCACCTGACAACATGCATCTGGCCATTTCTATAAGAGTGCAATTTTTTCCTTTCTGCTACGCCGTTTTGTTCAGGAGTGCATGGTGTGGTTGTCTGGTGTACGATTCCTTGTCTCTTCAGGTATGAGGCCACTTCTTTGCTTTTGTATTCTCCCCCATTGTTGGTGCGTATTATTCCTGCTTTGCGTTGGAATTTGTTGCTAGACCTGGCAACAAACTCTTGAAGTTTTTCTGATGTTTCATTCTTGTGTTTCATCAGATAAGTAGTTGTGTACCTGGAATAATCATCAATGAAAGTCAGTAGATATCTGTTCCCGCCTGACGTGGCAGTTTTCATTGGACTGCATACGTCATTGTGTATGAGCTGCAAAAGGTGGGCAGTTTTTCTTTGAGATGCCTGTGGAAGGGGAGCACATGTGGCTTTTGCTTCTATACAGCACTTGCATGAACACTTTGCAAGGCGTTATTGTCATATCTTCTGATAAGCCTCTCTTTATAATGTCCTGTATAGCTTCTGAACGTCTATGCCCCAGTCGCCTGTGCCATAAGTGAATACATTTGCTGTGTAGATCATTAGAGACTACATTGGCTTGCTGGTCTGTGGTGAGGAGCCTGTATAGGTGATTATCCAGTTTTCCTTTAGCAAGAAATTGCCTATTATTGTGAATTGTGCATTCATCATCCTGGAACTTAACTGTGAGACCGTTGTTTGCAAGACTTTTCACTGATAGAAGGGTGCCTTCTAGTTCTGGAACATACAGCACTTTCTTTACAAGTATACTGTGCTTGCCTTGTGGTGTAATGCAGTTCAGGAATCCCTGGCCTTTACCTTGTGCAGTGATACTTTTCCCGTTTGCTAGGAAAACGTTGTCTTTTGCACTGTAATCAATGTTTGTGAGTGTTTTGTCTCATCGCTTTTCATGTGGCTTGTCGCACCTGAGTTTATGCACCAGCTGTGTGGCTTGGCGCTGTGAGTCACTTTAAAGGTGCCACTCCATGATGTGTCTGTGCGTTTGTGTGTTTGACTCTTTCTTTTGTTGATAGCTCTAGCTTTCGCTGCTCGGCTTTCCAGATAGAACAGTCTTTTTTTAAGTAAGCGGTCCTTTTATAGTGAAAACAGGCTTTCTTTGTTGTGCTTTGTGCCTTTGTACATCTTAAAAACTTTGTCATCATGGTGTGTATTTTCTTTCCTTCTGTCATATTCATTGATTATTCATTGATTAATTTGCCTTTGACAGATTCTAGTGTTAGTTCCTGCTCAGGCCTGGTTTCTAAAGCCTTGATAAGAGCAGTATATGTCTCTGGAAGGCTGCAGAGCAGCAGGCCAACAATATGGCTATCTTTGATGGCCTCTCTGATTGCACGTAGCTGCTCTATGATCTCTACCATAGCATTCACGTGTTCACTCATTTGCTGGTGTTCTCCTAATCTCATCTTATATAGCTTTCATAGCAAAAACAGTTTGCTGTTTAGACTTGAATACTCATGCAGTTTATGTAATGAATTCCACATACTTTTGGCCATTTTCTGTGTTCTTATGAGGATAAGATGGTCATCTTCCATTAGTAAGCTTATAATTGCTTATGTTTGCCTATCCTTCATGTCCCAGTCCTCCGTCTCTCCACCTGTGGGTCTGTCTGTATTCAACACTTGCCATAAGTCATCCTTGCTAAAAAGCATTTGTAGCTTGAATTTCCACAGCTGGTAAATGACATTGTTCAGCTTTGCAATTGCAAGCTTCACATCTGAACCGCTTGCCATATTGGCATACAGTTCTCACAGACTTACTGTACTCACTGAGTTGCAGAATTCTCTCTCCAGTGCCTCTGGATGCTTGGGTGCCTGCTTGGTATGCTGGGTGCACTGGGCCTATGGCCTATTAGCTGAGTATTTAATTATGCGCTTGGAAGCTTCTTGTATGCAGAGGATAGCTTTACTTTATGGAGGATATCTTTATCATATCTTACAGGAACAAGGAGGATACAACTACACACAGAGGAAAAACAGTACTTCCTTTTATTGCATTATCATAGATAACACACTATAATACTGCAGTGCCACCTAGCTGCATATGCAGGTATAATGCATATATATATATATATATATATATATATATACAGTATCTCACAAAAGTGAGTACACCCCTCATTTTTGTAAATATTTTATTATATCTTTTCATGTGACAACATTGAAGAAATGACACTTTGCTACAATGTAAAGTAGTGAGTGTACAGCTTGTATAACAGTGTAAATTTGCTGTCCCCTCAAAATAACTCAACACCCAGCCATTAATGTCTAAACCGCTGGAAACAAAAGTGAGTACACCCCTAAGTGAAAATGTCCAAAGTGAGCCCAATTAGCCATTTTCCCTCCCCGGTGTCATGTGACTTGATAGTGTTACAAGGTCTCAGGTGTGAATGGGGAGCAGGTGTGTTGAATTTAGTGTTATCACTCTTACTCTCTCATACTGGTCACTGGAAGTTTTTACATGGCACATTATGGCAAAGAACTCTCTGAGGATCTGAAAAAAAGAATTATTGCTCTACATAAAGATGGCCTAGGCTATATGAAGATTGCCAAGACCCTGAAACTGAGCTGCAGCACAGTAGTCAAGACCATACAGTGGTTTAACAAGATAGGTTCCACTCAGAACAGGCCTCGCCATGGTTGACCAATGCAGTTGAGTGCATGTGCTCAGCGTCATATCCAAAGGTTGTCTTTGGGAAATAGACATATGAGTACTGCCAGCATTGCTGCAGAGGTTGAAGGGGTGGGGGGTCAGCCTGTCAGTGATCAGACCATATGCCGCACATGGCATCACATTAGTCTGCAAGGCTGTCGTCCCAGAAGGAAGCCTCTTCTAAAGAGGATGCGCAAGAAAGCCTGCAAACAGTTTTCTGAAGACAAGCAAACTAAGGACATGTTCTGTGGTCTGATGAGACCAAGATAAGCTTATTTGGGTCAGATGGTGTCAAGCGTGTGTGGTGGCAACCAGATGAGGAGTACAAAGATAAGTGTGTCTTGCCTACATTCAAGCATGGTGGTGGGAGTGTCATGGTCTAGGGCTGCACGAGTGCTGCCGGCACTGGGGAACTACAATTCATTGAGGGAACCATGAATGCCAACATGTACTGTGACATACTGAAGCAGAATATGATCCCCTCTCTTTGGAGACGGGGCCACAGGGCAGTATTCCAACATGATAATTACCCCAAGCACACCTCTAAGATGACCACTGCCTTGCTAAAGAAGCTGAGGGTAAAGGTGATGGATTGGCCAAGCATGTCTCCAGACCTAAACCCTATTGTGCATCTGTGGGGCATCCTCAAACAGTAGGTGGAGGAGCACAAGGTCTCTAACATCAACCAGCTCCATGATGTCCTCATGGAGGAGTGGAAGAGGACTTCAATGGCAACCTGTGAAGCTCTGGTGAACTCCATGCCCAAGTGGGTTTAGGCAGTGCTGGAAAACAATGGTGGCCACACAAAATATTGACACTTTGGGCCCAATTTGGACATTTTCACTTGGGGGTGTACTCACTTTTGTTGCCAGTGGGTTAGACATTAATGGCTGTGTGTTGAGTTATTTTGAGGGGACAGCAAATTTACACTGTTATACAAGCTGTACACTCATTACTTTACATTGTAGCAAAGTGTCATTTCTTCAGTGTTGTCACATGCAAATATATAATTAAATATTTACAAAAATGTGAGGGGTGTACTCACTTTTGTGAGATACTGTGTATATATATATATATATATATATATATATATTGTGAATTGATTATAAAAATAGGAAAGTGATTGGCGCTGACTAGGCTAATGAAAAATAGGTGCTGGTTAAAATACCATGCCCGCGATATACTCCACCCTGCACCAATCATATGCATGTGAAATATGACCTAAGTTATATAATACAAGAGCAACTGAAAAAAAATTGGAATAGTAAGCACACTAATATCATGAACATTGTAAAACATAATGCTATAAAGTCCATAAGTGTATCCCAACACCATGTGAATCCTTCTCTCTTTGCAAGTGAATAGTCCACCAGTGCTCATCCAAATGTAAAGATGGCAACTCACCAGAAAGTTTTCAACTCCTCTCCAATGGAAGTGCAGACCAATTCTATAATAATAGAAATGGCTCCACAGGAGACCATATAAAAAGTCTCATAGTGTAGTAGGTTTATTAAATTGATAGACAATCGTAAAAAAGCTGGTTACACTCACATTTTTCGGTGCCAGAGCCCCGACACTGGGTGTGATCGGTAAAACATAAACGAGATTGGTGTAATGCTTGGGCCGGTCCCTCTGGTATCCTCGATTATAGAACCGGTCTGCACTTCCATTGGAGAGGAGTTGAGTCTCAGTAAACCTAAGGCTTTCCAAATACGAGTTTTGACCTTCCTGTAAAAAGGGGTCAAAACTTTCTGGTGAGTTGCCATCTTTACATTTGGATGAGCACTGGTGGACTATTCACTTGCAAAGAGAGAAGGATTCACATGGTGTTGGGATACACTTAAGGACTTTATAGCATGATGATTTACATGCCAATATTCATGATATTAGTGTGTTTACTATTCCAATTTTTTTTCAGTTGCTTTTGTATTATATAACTTAGGTCATATTTCACATGCATATGGTTGGTGCAGGGTGGAGTATATTGTAGGCACGGTATTTTCACCAGCACCTATTTCTCATTAGCCTAGTCAGCGCCAATCACCTTCCTATTTTTATAGTCACATTCAGAGTGTTTTGCACTTTTAAAGGGGCTGCAACTAATATAGGCTATCATCACTTTATTATTTAGGGCGCAACCTCCCGGTTTATAGTATAATATAAATACAGTGGGTACGGAAAGTATTCAGACCCCCTTAAATTTTTCACTCTTTGTTATAATGCAGCCATTTGCTAAAATCATTTAAGTTAATTTTTTTCCTCATTAATGTACACACAGCACCCCATATTGACAGAAAAACACAGAATTGTTGACATTTTTTGCAGATTTATTAAAAAAGAAAAACTGAAATATCACATGGTCCTAAGTATTCAGACCCTTTGCTCAGTATTTAGTAGAAGAACCTTTTTGATCCAATACAGCCATGAGTCTTTTTGGGAAAGATGCAACAAGTTTTTCACACCTGGATTTAGGGATTATCTGCCATTCCTCCTTGCAGATCCTCTCCAGTCCTGTCAGGTTGGATGGGCAGCCATTTTTAGGTCTCTCCTGAGATGCTCAATTGGGTTTAAGTCAAGGCTCTGGCTGGGCCATTCAAGAACAGTCACGGAGTTGTTGTGAAGCCACGCCTTCATTATTTTAGCTGTGTGTTTAGGGTCATTGTCTTGTTGAAAGGTAAACCTTCTGCCCAGTCTGAGGTCCTGAGCACTCTGGAGAAGGTTTTCGTCCAGGATATCCCTGTATTTGGCCGCATTCATCTTTCCCTCAATTGCAACCAATTCTCCTGTCCCTGCAGCTGAAAAACACCCCCACAGCATGATGCTGCCACCACCATGCTTAACTGTTGGGACTGTATTGGACAGATGATGAACAGTGCCTGGTTTTCTCCACACATACTGCTTAGAATTAAGGCCAAAATGTTCTATCTTGGTCTCATCAGACCAGAGAATCTTATTTCTTACCATCTTGGAGTCCTTCAGGTGTTTTTTTAGCAAACTCCATGCGGGCTTTCATGTGTCTTGCACTGAGGAGAGGCTTCCGTCGGGCCACTCTGCCATAAAGCCCCGACTGGTGGAGGGCTGCAGTGATGGTTGACTTTCTACAACTTTCTCCCATCTCCTGACTGCATCTCTGGAGCTCAGCCACAGTGATCTTTGGGTTCTTCTTTACCTCTCTCACAAGGCTCTTCTCCCCCGATAGCTCAGTTTGGCCGGACGGCCAGCTCTAGGAAGGGTTCTGGTCGTCCCAAACGTTTTCCATTTAAGGATTATGGAGGCCACTTAGGAACCTTAAGTGCAGCAGAATCTTTTTTGTAACCTTGGCTAGATCTGTGTCTTGCCACAATTCTGTCTCTGATCTCTTCAGGCAGTTCCTTTGACCTCACGATTCTCATTTGCTCTGACATGCACTGTGAGCTGTAAGGTCTTATATAGACAGGTGTGTGGCTTTCCTAATCAAGTCCAATCAGTATAATCAAACACAGCTGGACTCAAATGAAGGTGTAGAACCATCTCAAGGATGATCAGAAGAAATGGACAGCACCTGAGTTAAATATATGAGTGTCACAGCAAAGGGTCTGAATACTTAGGACCATGTGATATTTCAGTTTTTCTTTTTTAATAAATCTGCAAAAATGTCAACAATTCTGTGTTTTTCTGTCAATATGGGGTGCTGTGTGTACATTAATGAGGAAAATAAATTAACTTAAATGATTTTAGCAAATGGCTACAATATAACAAAGAGTGAAAAATTTAAGGGGGTCTGAATACTTTCCGTACCCACTGTATATATATAT
>BLSH010003940.1:320387-339309 GCA_018402905.1 Glandirana rugosa
CCCGTGACTATCCACCGTGACCACCCGTGACTATCCGTCGTGATTATTTACCGTGACAAACCGTCGTGACTAGTCCTCCGTGACCGTCCCTAGTCACTATCCGTGTCTCACGGTAGGGATTACCCGTCACTACCGGTATGGACCACCCGAGATCACTCGAATGGACCATCAGGTCCCACCCGTAGGAACGACAGTACCCACCCGTGTAGGGACCACCGGTACCCACCCGTAGGGACCACCAGGAGCCACCCGTAGAAGCCCCCCGACGTGACTATTAAGGTTATTAATATTAATCACAACTCGCTTGGGCCTGACATTGCAAGCCCAGGCATGGCTTGAAAGCCCACAGGCACCGTGCCTGGGCCTGGGCCTGTAAAGTCCGAACGATTTTTGAAATGTCCGGGTCCGGGTCCGTGCCACGGACACCCGAAAGTTCGGTACGGACCCGAACGTTACAGTCCGGGTTCGCTCAACACTAATTATAATTATTGGAATTATCAGTGCAGCCCCCCGAAGATGCCCACCGAGGACCACCAGGGATGCCCACCCATGGCCACCAGGGATGTGCCCACCCATGACAGCAAGGATGCCCACCCTGGACTACCAGGTAAGCTCACTAGAGCCCACCAGGTATGGCCATCACTGCCCATTAGGGATGGCACTCTGTGCCTATCACTGATCCCTGCCAGTGCCTCCTGATCAGTGCTGCCAAACAGTGCCATTTATTAGTGCTGCCTATCAGTGCCCACCAGTGCCACCTATCAGTGCCCACCAGTGCAACCTATCAGTGCCACCCATCGGTGCCCCCTCATCAGTGCCAATCAGTAATGCCTCATCAGTGCAGCCTCATCAGTGCTCATCAGTGAAGGAGAAAACTTACTTATATACAAAGTTTTGTAACAGAAACAAAGAAAAACATTGTTTTTTCAAAATTTTCGGTCTTTTTTTATTTGTAGCGTAAAAACTAAAAACCCCAGAGGTGATCAAATAACACCAAAAGAAAGCTCTATTTGTGGGGAAAAAGTAAAAGTTTTGTTTGGGTACAGTGTAGCATGACCGCACAATTGTTATTCAAAATGCGACAGTGCTGAAAGCTGAAAATTGGTCTGGGCAGGAAGGGGGTAAAATGCCCAGTTTTGAAGTGGTTAAATTAGTATGATTCAGTGTTGCAGCAGGGACTGCCTAGCGCTGACACCAGTCAGGAAGCAGAAGGGCCTGTGACATCACAGGACAGGCAAGAAGACAGCTGACAATACATGATAAATTTAGGGAACATTTTTCGAAAATAGGTGTGGGGTGGGAAGACTGGGGGGAAGGTATATGGAAGCTGGATATGTACTTTTAAGTTTCACATTTGTAAATGCATGCTTTTCCGGATCTATGTAATTGTATTAAATGTATGTGTAGCAACCCCTTACCCCTAGATAGTGGTGGTGGATCCCCAGGTGGCTTTGTGGGTTAGCATTTGACCTCAAAATTCTCTTTAGGGTGGAAAAAATTGGGCTGAGCTCAATAAGCCAATAAACCCAGTAAAAGAAGGATTAGGACACAGGAAACGACACAATTGCAGACTATGAATCTCCATTTTTAGTCAATACAGAAGAAAGAGCAGTTATGAGGCAGCACACTTACTCCTTGAATGAGCCACCAGAGCTCCTGGCAATGTCCACTGCTTGTACTCTGTTTTTTGGACACAAAAATGTCATCACTGGCTCTCGGATCAAGGGAGCTGTTTTCCTGTACCTTCTCCCCTGGGTATACCCTCCAGAAGGATAGTGGGAAGCTTCATGCTTGGGCCCCTCTCTAGCACAACACACCCTCGACAGGCAGCAGGCCTGGAAAGAAAAAGAAAAGAGAGCTCCTGCAACATACTATTTTTCCACCATGCTCCACTTCCTAATGGTTGCTAATAGAGACACACTATTGCCAGTGACGCACCCCAATAGCAGACAGAAGCAAACAATAACAGTGAACATCCAATGAGAATCCAAAGAAAGCAAAACTATCAATTCATGCTCAGGCGGACTACAGCCTACAAGCACTAAATTTAGCTTAGTGACACTCCTGCTTAAAACAGGGTCCCTTACACATATATCTATAGATTGGTGACCAGATGCAGGATAGATTAGCTTCTAAATGACTCTTCCTCACTACCAAACAGCTGGTAAAATCAGCCACACGGGGAATGCATTGCTTTCAGTGAGTTGACCGACTAACAGAGCAGCACTGTGAGATGAAACAGTAAATCAGAGCCATTGTGTAACACTGCAAAGCACAAAGAAAATCCTGAGTAATGAACATATATGACTACCCCCACATACATCTATAATTCCAAAGTACCACAGTAATTAGAACATGTTGGTGCTTGCATTAAGGTGCAAATTCATGTAATCTCTCACAATTCCATTTTTATATGTGTTTTTATATAGATGGAGAAACAAAGAACAAAATGCAAAGTTTGTTGTAATACTTTCCTAGCTTATTGGGATTACAGGTTTATGGTCACATGCTACTGATCACAAGCTGTTGAAATGTCTGATAATATTTTTGTGTGAGGATGAACTGCTTTGCATTTTGTCCAGTAATTGAATTGACGTCATCAATTCAAACTGTGAGATTTGCCAATGTTTTTTCCTAGATGAGGCCTACAGTTTGTTCTCCAGAATGTTATTTTTTGTATCAAACAAATGTTTTATTGAACATATAAAATACTTTCCAATGTACAAACAATTCCATTTCGCTGATATACAATCACACATCATTATAACTCCAGAATATTATTGAAATGAATGAGGATGCACAGTAAAAATCTCCTGAGAGTAATGTCAAATGGGTATCTAATGACGTCCTATATCCAATTGCGCAATGAATATACAAGCTGACATTTGTGCTGGTAAAATCCTTTCTGTACCTAGTGAGTGACTCAACGTGTTTTCTCTGTTGTGATGCAATTTAGAACATCATGTTTTAGCTTATGATTCTGAAACGCATTCATTAACCCCAGGTATAATTTCATAAGAGTGTATTTTAGGAGAATAACAACTCCCACTTAGAACCATAGTAGTTTGCTGATCATTGTTCACTATATTGTGCCAAAAAAGCCTAGAACGCAGTATACCATTTACATTTCACTTTATTCTGCGTGCCTGAAAAAGTTTGGTGTTTTTTGGAGGAGCTGTTACATTTTTGAATGTTAAAGGAAAGGTAGAGCATTGTATATGTTCAGGGTTAAAATGAATATTTCAGAAATATTTATTTTCATCTTTTAGTTAGGCAAATAAAAAATATCACTGATTGTACACACCACCTGGCTCGGGAGCATGTGCGCATGAGTGCTCCCAACGCAAGTGGCTTGCTATGGGCACACTCGCAGAAGGCGAGGAGCAGAGAGCACTGGCAAGGGGACCCCAGAAGAGGAAGTTCGTTCTGCTCTGTGCAATAACATTGCACAGATTAGGCAAGTATAAACCTGTTTTTTTTTTATTTTAGGGGAAAAAATTGGGTTCACAACCACTTTAAGTTAAAACTGTAAGAGAAAAACAGGGCCCCCGGTGCTCAGACCAGAGCAGCACCAATATTCCAAAACAGAAAAAGCAATTTAACACATTAGGAACAGTCAGTGCAAATGGATATATTAAGAAACAAGATGAGTTGAGCCAGCTGAACACTAAAGAGAAATCATGATCTCCGAATGAATAATATAACCAGTGCAGTGCAGTGACTAATAAATATAATATAAACAGGACAGTGCAGCACTATAAAACCATAAGTAAAAAGAAAGAATGAACCTTTCAGTCACATTGTTCCCAGTAAGCCGACTGATCCAGACTAGGGAGCTCTCGCTTGGTCATGGCGGGACCCGGCGCGGACCACGGGGCAGGAGGCAGGTCCTGTCAAATGAGTAGCACCTCCTCTTTGCTCCCTTTTCTGTTATGTCATTAAAAAACAATGCTTTCATTTGTCATTTGTCATTGTCTTCAGAAATTGCTGTCAAATATGAACAATAATGCTTATAAACAGTTCATTGGTGTACAATCAGCATAAAAATCTCTGCTATTTTGTTGTAAACCCAGCTACACCCCCCCCCCCTCCTCTTTCCCCAAGCACTGCCATCTTGCCTCTTGTACACCATAGAGAAGGTAAAGCCAGATTGCCAATCAAAGCCATCTCATTGAAAACATCCCAACTCTTCCTGTGAAAGTCATGTGTCACTTCTTTCAATAAAATAGTGGCAATCCCTATAAAATAATAATGATTATCTGCTAACTTCCAACAAGAATGAAACACTTGCCCTTTACTAACAGCAGATTTTGGACATAACAGGTTTGGAGAGATAGGGAAAATATTTGAAATAGTTGTTTATTGAGCAGATTATAAAGAAACTTAAATGCTTAAAGTGATTGTAAAGGCTTGTTTTTTTTTTTTTTTTTAATAACAAACAGGTTATGTTAACCTCCTCTGTGCAGTGGTTTTGCACAGAGCAGCTTGGATCTTTCTCTTCTCGGGTCACTCTTTGCAGCTCCTGGCTCCTCCCTCTGATGAATGCCCCCTCAGCCAGCAGCTTTCTATGGGGGCACCCAAACCAAGTCAGGGCTCCGTGTATCCATTCAGACATGGAGCCCTGCCCAGCCCCACCCTCTCTCCCCTGATTGGCTGACTGACTTTCATTGACAGCTGTGGGAGTCAATAGCGCAGCTGCTGTGTCTCAGCAAATCAGGAGGAGTGTCTGGGACAGCTAAGACATTCGTGGACATCGCTGGAGAGAGAAGGGGCTCAGGTAAGTATTAGGGGTTGCTGGGGGGCTGCTACACACAGGGTTTTTTTATCTTAATGCATAGAATGCATTAAGATAAAAAAAACCTTCTGCCTTTACAATTCCTTTAAAGGATTGAATGATTCACTTTCAGGCCTTTTACATATGTAGATGTTCATAACTTAATAATGCTGGTACATTAACTGTCTGCTTTAAGTTTTAATGGATCTGAATTGGCAGTGGAGTCCCTGCAGAATTTAGTATGTTAAAATATTCAGAACTTGCAAATGGAAGCAATACCTTAATATTTGGAACCAGAAAGACCAAACAATTTAAATGTAATATAAAATCAATCTGCAACCTAGCATATGTTAAGCTTTTTTTGCAATCTGCAGTGTGTGTTATTTATATTGTAAGGTATATGATAAACAGTATCTCACAAAAGTGAGTACACCTCTCACATTTTTGTAAATATTTTATTATATTTTTTATGTGACAACACTGAAGAAATGACACTTTGCTACAATGTAAAGTAGTGAGTGTGCAGCTTGTATAACAGTGTATATTTGCTGTCCCCTCAAAATAACTCAATGCACAGCCATTAATGACTAAACCGCTGGTAGCAAGAGTACACCCCTGAGTGAAAATGTCTAAACTGGGCCCAATTAGCCATTTTCCTCCCCGTTGTCATGTGACTCATTAGTGTTACAAGGTCTCAGGTGTGAATGGGGAGCAGGTGTGTTAAATTTGGTGTTCTCGCTCTCATTCTGTCATACTGATCACTGTAAGTTCAACATGGCACCTCATGGCAAAGAACTCTCTGAGGATCTGAAAAAAAGAATTGTTGGTTTACATAAAGATGGCCTAGGCTATAAGAAGATTGCCAACACCCCGAAACTGAGCTGCAGCACAGTGGCCAAGACCATACAGTGCTTTAACAGGACAGAGTCCACTCAGAACAGGCCTCGCCATGGTCAACTAAAGAAGTTGAGTGCATGTACTCAGCATCATATCCAGAAGTTGTCTTTGGGAAATAAATGTATGAGTGCTGCCAGCATTGCTGCTGAGGTTGAAGGGGAGGGGGGGGGGGGGTCAGCCTGTCATTGCTCAGACCATATGCAGCACACTGCATCAAATTAGTCTGTATGGCTGTCGTCCCAGTAGGAAGCCTCTTCTAAAGATGATGCACAAGAAATTCCGCAAACAGTTTGCTGAAGACAAGCAGATTAAAGACATGGATTACTGGAACCATGTCCTGTGGTCTGATGAGACCAAGGTAAACTTATTTGGTTCAGATGGTGTCAAGTGTGTGTGGCGACCACCAGGCGAGAAGTACAAAAGACAAGTTTGTCTTGCCTACAGTCAAGCATGGTGGTGGGAGTGTCATGGTCTAGGGCTGCATGAGTGCTGTCAGCCCTGGGGAGCTACAGTTCATTGAGAGAACCATGAATGCTAACATGTACTGTAACATAGTGAAGCAGAGCATGATCCCCCTTCAGAGACTGGGCCGCAGGGCAGTATTCCAACATGATAACGACCCCAAACACACCTCCAAGATGACCACTGCCTTCTGCTGTCAAAAAGCAGAAAAAATACTCAAGGGATGTGGAAGACTATAAGACAGGGTGTGTCTATAAATGGCTTTAAGTGTCTTTAAAAAAAAAGAGCTAAACCCTTCTCCTCAAAATGTAGAAATGGATGTGACTGGCACTTTGAGTAACTCGGGGAATGAGATGCCCAAACAAAACAATCCTAGCAATTTACCTAGGAGAGGCAGATCGTCACAGAGACCCTACCCTGACTATGATAGAGGAAGAGGAGGTTTTAATAAAACTAGAGGATTCCATCAAGGTCGTCCTCAAGGCAACCAGGGATATAACTATAATCAGAATTATGATAAGCCTGAACCCTCCATGTCGTCCCAGTACAGTCATTATGGCCAAAGACCATATTCTCACCCCCTCCCAATAAGAGCAGCTATACCACCGAGATGTACAGGATATTGGGGGACACCTGCACATATAAAGAGTTACCCTCGATTCCTACTAACAGATACAAAAGGGAATTGACTCATCTTATTAATAGAGGCTACCAGGATGGCATCCTGGATAAAAAAGAAAAAAATTATTTAGTCCCGCTGGCTCCTAGGGTCCCGGTGCACTACTACCTAGCTAAGGTACATAAGGATACAGTCAATCCACCAGGATGCCCTATAGTCAGTGGGATCGATTCAATAACTTCTCGGATCGGTCGATATATCGACTTTTATCTTCAGCCTCAAGTTAGGAGGATGCCATCATTCTTAAAAGATGCTAAGGATACAATCTGCCTCCTACAGAATACAACAATACAAGATGATGATTTGATTGCTACAGCAGATGTAGCTTCACTTTACATGTTTATCCCACATGACTTGGGCTTAGAAGCCGCTAATTACTATCTATCACAAGATAGGTCAATACCCAAAATTCAAAGGAAGATTCTATTAGATTTGGTTGGTTTTGCGACTAAACATAACTATTTCTGGTTTGGGAATAAGTTTTACTCCCAAAAAAAAGGGAGTGGCCATGGGGGTGAAGTTCGCTCCTAGCTTGGCCAATTTATTTATGGCCAAATGGGAGGATGATGTTGTCTATACCCCGAGCAGACCTGAGCTGGTCCTGTGGGCCAGGTACATAGACAACATCCTCCTCCTATGGAGAGGCAGTCCTGAGTCTTTGTCAGATTTTTTTTCATCATTGAACACTAACAATAGAGGTATTTTACTGTTCTTTGAGTATAGTCGGGACAGCATACATTTTTTGGACCTCCATATAGAATTAAGACATGGCCAGCTGATTACTAAAACATTTTTCAAACCAAAGGACCGTAATGTTTTTATATCTACAGACAGCTGCCATCATCGGTCTTGGCCTCAAAGCCAGTTTTTACGATTATGTCACAACTGTACTAACAATTATGATTTTCTAGAACAGGCCCAAGTCTTGAAACATAGATTTTTAGAGAAGGGTTATAGTAATATAACATTAGACCAGGAGATACAGAGGTCCCTAGAGGTAGATAGATCCCAACTCCTCATTGACAAACCTAAAGTCCAAATGGATGACTCAAAATGGTCTTTTTTACTACCTTCTCAGTATAGACAAATTAAAAATGTTATTAAGAAACATTGGGATGTTTTCAAAAACAACCGAATTCTGGGACCACATCTACCAGATGTCCCCAAAGTAGTATATAGGGGGGCTCCATTGCTTAGAAATAAACTGGCACCCAATGGGATTGACCCGCCGAGACAAATTACTTTTTTTCTATGACCTGCTGGGTTACTTTCGGTGCCGTAAGTGTAGAGTTTGTCACTTTAATAGATGTCAAAGTAGAAAAATTTGGGATTTTAGATCCACAATAACAAGACAGACCTATAACCTAAAACATTTTAGCACTTGCGAAACTAAAAATGTTGTATATCTTCTTACCTGCCCCTGTCAAAAGCAATATGTGGGCAGGACTATAAGGTCTTATAACACAAGGGTAAACAAACATATTACCAATATCCTTAAAGGTAAAACTAATCACAGTGTCTCCAAGCACTATTTACGTTTTCACAACAAAGACCCCAGGGGTACCATTTTTCAAGTTATAGACAAATATGTCCCACCCTGGAGGGGGTGTGATTCGGAGAGGTGTCTCACAGCTAGAAACTTTTTGGATCCACCAACCCAAATGTTACCACCCTTATGGTCTCAATGTTGAGTTGGACATTAATTCTTTTATTATTAAGGCATAATATATTTATACATTTATAGTTGTAGACATTATGCATTTGTAGTTATCATTTCCCTTGTGTGTATCATCACATTGTAGACCATTACTGTTACATCGCATCAAGGTAGACTTCGATTGATCCTTCTAATATCAAATTAATATCCAATCGGGGGACCTTATGATATTGGATGTTTCCCAAATATTTTAAATTCTTTATTTTTATTTTCCATTCTAATATATATATTTTTTATATCTTATATTTTTGAGATATTTTTATTCATTTTTTCTAATACATATATATTTATTTAGATTCCCATTGAGTAGTGATGGTGTAGTCCCTAAAGTATTTTGATGTATATGATTATGATTTGATCGCCCACGGGCACTATATGTACAGGGGAAGTTCATTCCTATGGTTTGTTTGGCGACCGGTCTAGCATAAGATCTATACACATAGTTTAAAGATTTTTATTTTATATCAACCCAATTATATATTTTTATATATATTTTTTTACAAGTATTATGGTTTCTTATTTATTATGTCAAAGGCTGGTAGTTCTGACATGTGGGACATGGGGATATTTACACTTCTAATTTCGACACCACTCTCTTTGGTGTATGATGGTGACCGAGTGTGTTACATTCATTGCTGACACTAAACAGCCTGAGCCATTTTTGGCTTGATATAGCCAGATGTGACATTTAGGTATTTCCGGTTGGTCTGGCTGCTGTATGTTTGCCATTTTCTAAGTGGTGATGTCACTTCCTGGACTTGAGTTCCTCTCGGGATGCGCGTCATCTCTGACGCCACCGGAAGTTAGGACCTACGCTTCCAACCTCGATTCAATTTGAGGCTTGGAGTGCATTAATACATTTGCTCACTAGATTTGGATATAATCTTCTAATTTATTGCTTCATGATCGTGTTGTACAAGCTGATGCGTTTCGGCATCAAAAGTGCCATGTTCACAGCATGATTTATCAGTGCACAAAGAAAATATATATACAAAAGAAAATGCATGGATAAGGCGTTCCATTCGTACAAAAATTATTGAATGATTTCTTCCAATCAACTCCAATTTACCTATCACCAATTTCTGCCATTCTAAACCAGTATACTGCAGCAATGAATGTATCGAACTAAGCATTTGAATAGCACAATAGTTCTTTCTTAACAATACTTGCCAGTTAAACTTCAGGATCCTCTTTGCAACGATGTATCAACTTTTGACTACAGTGCAATGTTACAAGACATGACCTACCTATGAACATGTTTGAATGTTTGAATATATTTTATGTTCATACATATAGAAATAACAATGACTATAAGAAACCATTGCCTCTTTATTATACAGGTCTCTTTATAATTATGAGAGACATTTTAGTGTTCGCAAACCTGATTTTAACATTGTCCTTTTATTAGTTGTAGATGCAATCATTAAACTTTATTGGACATCAGACATCTATTTGGACAAGGCCTCCACCTACTTGATTGGAAGAAATCATTCAATCAATTTTGTACGAATGGAAAGCCCTATCCAGGCATCTTCTTTTTTATATATATTTTCTTTGTGCACTGATAAATCATGCTGTGAACAAGGCACTTTTGATGCCGAAACGCATCAGCTTGTACCACCTTTAACACGATCATGAAGCAATAAATTAGAAGATTATATCCAAATCAAGTGTTCCGGCTCATCTTTCATTTTACTAATTGTACCATTTTCTGAGCGCTGGAGGACGTTCATGAAACCAGAGCACCTAAGCTGGGGTGGAATTCACCATTACCTGCAGGCTTTTCCTCACAGTCAGAGCGGTGTATCTTTTTGGAAACTTTATGTTTGACACTTGTACACTATCCTCAATGTAATCTATATGGAGGCGTGGCACGCCGGGTCGCAATTTTGACCATCGGATGAGGACTTCCACCTTCAGCTTGTAGGTGTTTTGTGTCATAATTTTGTTTACTTCTATATATATAGGCAGTGCTTTGGGGGGGACACCCCAGAAGAAGTCTAGAGGAGACGAAACGTGTCGGGATCTGTTCCCTCCAACTCACGGTGTTAATCGTTTATTGATGAGCTCAACATGGAAATGGTGAAAACTCCTGTGAATTTCTGGGTCCTGTGCGAATAACCCTTAGAAAACTACCAGAGGGAGTGAAGATACTTTATGGAGTCCCGGTGATGATTACAGAGTGCGTCTGTGGATGATACCTGGGTTACAAGTATACCTTCTCTGTTGGTTACTTACCAGCTTCTGGTAAGCAGTTTTAATTTGCGGTGAAGGATTCTTCATGGAACTTTGCTTGCTGGCACCAATCACTTACTGTATATATGATTGACTTTTGGCACTTATCACTTTATAACTTTTTACAACCACTTGGACACTTTAATTGTTTGCACTTTAGGCACTGTGGTGGCCTCTATTCATTTAGGAGCACATCCAATTTGGCATTTATTGCATTATATGTTCTGGACATTTTATTTTAGTATTTTTGATCGATGTTTTATATATTTCAATAATTTATGCATTATTCTATCACTGTATGTAATACCTATTCATTTTAAGGGGTATGTTGGTATTTAAACATATTAAAGATATATGTGTTATAAATTATTAGCGCTGCACATTGTATTTATGTTTATCACAATTTTGGTCAAATTTTTGTGCTAGCAGCTGTTTCTTGCATATTTACTAGTAAGCGCTGTATTTTCCATAACTTATAGATGTCTCCAGACCTAAACCCTATTAAGCATCTGTGGAGCATCCTCAAATGGAAGATGGAGGAGCGCAAGGTCTCTAACATCCACCAGCTCCATGACATCATCACGGAGGAGTGGAAGAGGACTCCAGTGGCAACCTGTGAAGCTCTGGTGAACTCCATGCCCAAGAGGGTTTAGGCAGTGCTGGAAAATAATGGTGGCCACAGAAAATATTGACACTTTGGGCCCAATTTGGACATTTTCACTTAGGGGTGTATTCACTTTTGTTGCCAGCCGTTTAGACATTAATGGCTGTGTGTTGAGTTATTTTGAGGGGACAGCAAATTTACACTGTTATACAAGCTGTACACTCACTACTTTACATTGTAGCAAAGTGTAATTTCTTCAGTGTTGTCACATGAAAAGATATAATAAAATATTTACAAAAATGTGAGGGGTGTACTCACTTTTGTGAGATACTATATCTTCCTCTTTGTGGCCAGCAAAGGCAATGCCAAGTTAGCAGACCTGATTAATGGAATGCAAATGTATGGTGGCCAAATGTAAACAACCAGTTAGTTATTCTCTGGCACATACCACAGTTTTATTAAAATGTCAGTTTTGAAAGTTAAAGTGTTACTCACAACAGTATAATCAGTCTGTACATGCAGTAAAGCATGCTTCTTATACTCACTGTAGAACCTAAGGGGTTAATCCTCCGCATTGTTTAAAAAGGCTGTTTGATACTGTCTTCTCTGATCCTCTCCTTCTTCCCCTGTCCCCAATCCATCTCCTGATAAGACAGGGCCTTGGAGGCACTCTGCACATGCTCAGTTTGGTGTGTATTGCTAGAGAGTTTTTTTTTTCTTGGGAGGATGCATGTGATCAGCACAGAGCCAATCAGCACTGTCCAGACAGAGGGTCAGGGGTCCTGCAGCCTTATCGGACAATCAGAGTAAAATGAAAACTCCTCCTACAAGCTTTAACTAGACACTGGTAGAAGTCACAAGACTGCTATATACTGCTGATGAGAAAAGGTATTTAGCAGTTTATATTTACTAAAATAATTGCATTTCCATGTTTTGTGTACTGTGGGAGACCAGATAAAGTGAATGCAGGCTCCCGGGTTTAGTAACACTTTAACAAAATATTAGACTCCATTCTGTCCAAAAAAATATCCCAATGCAGTCTGGTAGTCACTTCTCATAAATATTAATACTGACTCACCATAAAATATAATGCTTATTTAATGTGCATGGGGAAAAACATTTTTAGCGTATCCCTGCAATGCATGCACATGCCCCCATGCAGGGGTCAAGTCCTGGGAAAAAAGTGTGGGAACTCATCCAAGATTCCCCCCTTACCCCCCCCCCACCACCACCACTATTACAACATTGTGCATCACGCCCAACTGGAAGTGACAATCCATCTCTAATGAGTGGTCGGCGAGATAAACTGTACTGTGTCGTTTAGATTATCAGGACTCCTATATCAGGTGCAGATCCTATATCTGGCACCCCCTGAAAAACAAACACAGTTGCAGCGAGGTAGTGCAGGGTTTAGGGATTAAATCAGATGTTGAGGAGGCAACATAACGCTTCCTTGCCACCTGCCAAACACCCTCTGAAAAGTGTTCCACTGTGGTTCACTCTCCAGAGGGCAACACTACTGTATCCTAATCTACAGCAATGCCCCTCACAGGGCCAATGCAGCCTCATCAGCACAGCCTCACCAGCGCCCATCAATGCAGCCTCACCAATGCCCATCAATGCAGCCTGATCAGTGCCCATCAATGCAGCCTAACCAGTGCCCATCAGCTTAGCCTCACCAGTGCCCATCAATGCAGCCTCATCAGTGCCCATCTATGCAGCCTGATCAGTGCCCATCTATGCAGCCTCATCAGTGCCCATCAATGCAGCCTCATCAGTGCTCATCAATGCAGCCTCACCAGTACCCATCATCTCAGCCTCACCAGTGTCCATCAGCTCAGCCTCACCAGTGCCCATCAATACAGCCTTATCAGTGCCCATCAATGCAGCTTCACCAGTGCCCATTGACACAGCCTCATCAGTGCCCATCAATGCAGCCTTGTCAGTGCCCATCAATGCAGCCCCACCAGTGCCCATCAATGCAGCTTCATCAGTGCCCATTACAGCCTTATCAGTGCCCATCCAATGCAGCCTCACCAGTACCCATCAATGCAGCTTCACCAGTGCCCATCAATACAGCCTTATCAGTGCCTATCAAATGCAGGCTTACCAGTGCCCATCAATGCAGCCTCACTGGTGCCCATCAATGCAGCCTCATCAGTGATCATCAATGCAGCCTGATCAGTGCGTATCAATGCAGCCTGATCAGTGCCCATCAATGCAGCCTCACCAGTGCCCATCAATGCAGCCTCACTGGTGCCAACAATGCAGCCTCATCAGTGCTCACCAATGCAGCCTGATCAGTGCATATCAATGCAGCCTAATCAGTGGCAATCAATGCAGCCTCAACAGTGCCCATCAATGCAGCCTCACCAGTGCTCATCTATGCAGCCTGATCAGTGCCCATCAATGCAGCCTCACCAGTGCCCATCAATGCAGCCTCAACAGTGCCCACCAATGCAGCCTCACCAGTGCCCACCAATGCAGCCTCACCAGTGCCCATCAATGCAGCCTGATCAGTGCCCATCTATGCAGCCTCGCCAGTGCCCATCAATGCAGCCTGATCAGTGCCCATCTATGCAGCCTCACCAGTGCCTGTTAATGCAGTGTGATCAGTGCCCATCAATGCAGCCTCACCAGTGCCCACCAATGCAGCCTCACCAGTGCCCACCAATGCAGCCTGATCTGTGCCCATCTATGCAGCCTCACCAGTGCCTGTTAATGCAGCCTGATCAGTGCCCATCTATGCAGCTTTCACTAGTGCCCAATAATACAGCCTCACCAGTGCCCATCAGCTAAGCCTCGCCAGTGCCCATCAATGGGGGGGCAACAGGGGGGCCCCCTCAGATGTGTCACTGGGCACCACCAGCTGGGCAACTAGGGCTGCAGGAAACAGGGAAGGGGGCGAGGTAGAGCGGGTGGAGACTCACAATCCTGTCCACTAATAATCAAATCCCCCTGTGCAGCTGTTTAGAATAAAAACTTTTCCCGGTCTCCTGTGTTCAATGCTGGCTGGGTGACAGAAAACTGACTATTTCTTCATTTTCAGCTTTCCGCAGATTAATCCGCCGCATCGCGCTACACAGTTAAAGGCCGGTTATATCATTACACTGGAGCCAACCATGAGCGATGCAGAGGATTAATCCGTGGAAAACCGAAAATGAAGAAATAGTCCATTTTCTGTCACCCGGCCAGCACTGAAACAGGAGACCGGGAAAAGTTTTTTTTTTCTAAACAGCTGCACAGGGGGATTAGATCATTAGTGGACAGGATTGTGAGTCTTCATCCACTCTACCTCGCTCCCTCTTGGTAAGCCACTGACAGTCCTGCAGGACTCGGCTGCCAATGGGAATGGAGTTCCTGCCGTGAAAAAAGTGCAGGAACTCCGTTTCCATACGTTCCCGCAGGACTCGAGCCCTGCCCTCGTGGTTGTCTCTAAAAACTGAAAACACAGTAACAAGCCTACTAATCCTGCAAAAAATGCAGTGAGCTCTTAGCTTTCTGTAGGAAGCTGACAACTCTGCTCTGCTACATTAAAATTTGAAGCAATGTCCTCCTTCATAGCATTCTCCCCTGCTGGACTACAGAACACCTCTCCTCTATGTTACGGAGAGATGAAGAGGGATTTCAGAGCAGCATTTAAAAGACAAATTAACAGATTATTACAACAGATTATTATTACATATTAACAAATGTGCATGTATTTGCAGATATGTGTCACATTTTACGCATTAACATTATTTGCCATTAAAAAAACTGATGTTGAAGACACAATTTATCCTGCCTACTAGCATAGCTTGTGTCACAGTGATTCAGAAGATCATTCGGGCATGTTTATTCTCTCTGATCCATGAATGCATGCATCAATGCTGTCATCTACAATTTGCTTTTACACAGTTACAAATAATTAAACTTGCCACTGGGAGCATAGTTACAAATTTTGTATTGTAACTGTGTTGATTAGCTTGCACGACCTTAAAATAAACTAGTTTAAGTTGAGGTAATGATTTAGTACATTTATTTAAAAATGTGTCTTTTGTTTAGACTTAGAAAAAAAATGAAACAACTTTAATTTGTCTTTAATGCTAAAGTGTATACAATTCTTAACATTGAACCTCTTTAATTTGGTATACCATTATATACAATTGAAAGCATGTTTGTCAAGTAAATGGAAAAAATACCTGATGAAAATGTCAATAATTTTGAGCTGTCCTATGTTCTGTAAATACTTCCTGTGTTATCTCAAGGAGTTTTATTATCCCTCCTAGTTGGTATCTTGGACTACAAATTAATCAGTGTCTATGTTGTGGAGAACATGACAGGGGGAAGCAGTGGTGGCTGGTGGTATATTTTTGAGGGGGGCAGCAAACAATGCACCCACCCACAGCCACTCCCCCATTGGTTGGGTTACCTGCACACCTCCCCGGATGATCACCAGCCCCACACTTCCTCCAGGCGGTTCCCCCGTGCGGCTGGCGGTGGCGGCTTTCCCTGCATTTCCCCCTCCTTGGCATCACAGTGGTTTCCGCCATGTATCTCCTCTCTCCTCCTCCTAGACGGCCAATAGGATCGCTTCTCCTCGGCCAATCCAGTGGCAGATCTCAGGACCCGTTTCCTAAATGGCTGGGAGGAAAATCAGGAAGGCTATAGCAAATATTAATTCACTATTTTCACACAATTGGGTGGGCTCAGGGCACAGTGCTCTGCACCCGGAGCCCACCCTTTTTTGAAGCCAATTAGAGTCTCAGGCTCTAATCATATGGTTCTAAAAATAAAAAAAAAACATTGAAATCCATGCTTCCAGCGCCCTGCATATAGATTAGGAACCGAGTGCATGATATAGGGGGGCGGCGCCCCTGCACCCTGTATGGAAGGGCTGCCACTGGGGAGAAGGTTTGAGTAGTTTAGCAAAAGACGGCTGAGCAGGGCTGACACCTTACAGTCCATACAAATGTGGAAGTAATAGACATAAACATTGCTATGCCCATTAAATATCACATAAAATGTACAATTCATCTATATAGGGAATAGACATAGACGAGCCTATGTCAAATATTACAATCCAATGTAAAATGTGCATATACCATAAATTAAAGGTCTGTATAATCCAATTAATGATGCTATTTCATATATATACATTCAAAAAAGGTGAATGGTGATAAAAGTCCAGATAAGAACAAAACAGAGCTTATATTCCAAGCTGGAAACCAGAGGGGCTTCTGTATGTATGACTCTACCACGTGTGCAAGAAAAGCTCAAAGCTGCTTACTAGAACATCATGACCATCTAGTTATGAATGGTCATAATGAACATGAGCTCAATTAAAAGTGCTTCTCACAGCAGCTGTCGGTATCCAGTGTCACAAGTGTCACAAGCAGCTCCGGACCTCTCGTCAACCAGAAAGTGGCATATACAAAAGAAAGGGTCGACACATAGTGTAAAACTGTCACAATTATTATATATTTAAATCCAGTAATGCACTTACATGCAAAATCTTCAACAAGCATCGGCCGGAATCCCCTGATTTTATTTTATGACGAAATGCGTAGGGGCATAGCGTATTCCACGGACGTCAGCATGCTTGACTAGCGCTCTTTGCACAGTTTATTCTCAAAATTGTTGATCTTTTTTACTTAATAAAGTAAAACAAAAAAACAGTGCTTGCCAAATACCAGAAAAAAGACAGTTATATGTGACTCAATAAAGAATGATTTAACTTCATTTAGTTTCAGTGTTGCATGACTATCACAGCACTGAAAACTCAAAAATATCCTGGTAATGAAGTGGTTTACATAGACTAGTACTCAAGGGATTACATTCGGGTTTATATACAGTAGATTAAGGAATGGTAAATTGGCTACTCTTCTGGGTTGTAGGCTACTTCCAGTGCATGTCTTTTCAGAGTGCCCTAGTAGCCAAATCCTGGGGTGTTCTATAACGTAAATGCAAATAGAGCTTACATGGTTGCCATGCAACTCCCACTCTTTCTAGCCACTTATGTCTTTTAGTAAGGTCACACATCACTTTGCTGGCCACACTCTGGTGGCACAATTGTCATTCAAATTGCAACAGCACTGGAAGCTGAAAATTGGCCTGGGCAGGAAGGGGGTGAAATTGCCCGGTATTGAAGTGGTTCATTTTTGAGACAGTCTAAGTTTGAAGCGCCACACCAGAAGTTGATCATTCACACACAAATTTATTCCAAAATAGGATAAAAGACTATTACAGAGCCAATGAATTTTGGAGGCCTTAACTCACCCCTTTCAGGTATTAAAAAAAGATTAGTGTATACTGGACTATAAGTATAAGGTATAAGTGGACCTTGAACTTGGCTGGTGTAGAAGCACAATGTCTGTCAGCAGCTGATTCCATAATCCATCAGTGTACACTGGACCGAGTAAGGTATAAGTGGACCTTGAACTTGGCTGGTGTAGAAGCACAACGTCTGTCAGCAGCTGATTCCATAATCCATCAGTGTACACTGGACCGAGTAAAGTATAAGCGGACCTTGAACTTGGCTGGTGTAGAAGTACAGCGTCCGTCAGCAGCTGATTCCATATTCCATCAGTGTATACTGGACTGAGTAAGGTATAAGCAGACCTTGCACTTGGCTGGTGTAGAAGTACAGCGTTTGTCAGCAGCTGATTCCATATCCCATCAGTGTATACTGGACTGAGTAAGGTATAAGAGGACCTTGAACTTGGCTGGTGTAGAAGCACAGCGTCTGTGAGCAGCTGATTCCATACTCCATCAGTGTATACTGGACTGAGTAAGGTAAAAGAGGACCTTGAACTTTGCTTGTTTAGAAGCACAGCGTCTGTCAGCAGCTGATTCCATATTCCATCAGTGTATACTGGATTGAGTAAGGTATACGCAGACCTTAAACTTTGCTGGTTTAGAAGCACAACGTCTGTCAGTAGCTGATTTGGGTAGCTTATTACAACATTTATGCTGTTAAAGCAGTATTAAACCCCAAAACAAAGACATTATAAGATACAGCTTACTAATCTTTAAATGTGGTGGTTGCATTGTTTTTTTTTTTTTTTTTTTACTTTTCCTTTATTTTAGGATGGCTCTTCTATCTATGGAGGAACAATGGAGTAATCCTTAGACAACAGCACTGTCTGGAGAAGAGTGTTAGATGGACTAGTTGATTTAGATGGGCTAAACATAATTGAACAACAAATTAAAGTCTAACTAACACTCTTTAACCTTCCTGGCGGTGATCCCGAGCGTGACTCGGAGTTATTTTTTTCTGCCAGGAGCGGTAATCCCGAGTCACGCTCGGGGTAGCATTGCAGAGCTGTCAGCGGAGTCTCCTTACCTTCTCCTGGCGATCCGGCGTTCCAGCGATGTCCCACGCTGTGATCACCGGCATCTGACTTCCTAGTTCCGTTCCCTGCGAGCGGCAGCGGCGCATGGGAGCGGAACTGGGCGGGAAATTCAAAAGTGAAAACATAAAAGTGACACACACACATAAAATAGGTGATACATTGTAATCTGAGAGGATTACACTGTATCACCTCAGATCTGACACATGATCACTGTACAGCT
>BLSH010003940.1:367007-387294 GCA_018402905.1 Glandirana rugosa
GCGCCCTTCGCTCTAAGACGTCCTGCAGGTACCTGCAGGACAGTTGACAACCACTTTAAGCTTTGAGGTTGCTGTTTCCTAATTCCAAGAATGATGCTATTTGCATGGCACAGACATCATTGTGTGCACTGCTGCACAAACCTGCTCTGCTCAAGAACTCCCCCCACTTCCAGAGATGACCACTGGCAGCTTCCAACCATGGATAGGAGCCTTGGTTGTAATATATAACAGTCATTGGAACAGTTTCCTATGTAAATGACAACAATAATTGTGTGCTAAGCGATAAAATACATTTATGTAACGCAATTATTTTTCAAATGAATATAGATGATTTTACTCCCATTTATACAAGATTTTAATTGAAGTGTTTTCCTTGACTTTCTGAGGTCGCAATCATGCAGGATGTCTAAATCCTGCTGTTTAATGTCTAATAATCTACTGTGTTTCAAAATACTGTAACTATATACTTCACAGAGGATGCAAGCAGGGTAATATTTCCAAAGTTAATTAAGTCAAAAGCTCCTGGGTAGGATTTCGTTCACTTAGTAACAGATTATGGGGGTAAATTGGTGTTATATCAAAGAAAGTACTTAATCTCAGTGTTTTGACTAATTAAAAGTGGCTAAACATGATGCAGATTAAGATGTAAAGACATTAATCAATAATGTCTACATAATTGTTAGCATTATAATATATGATAATGCATTACTAAATTAAATATAGATGTATTTATACCTTTGTCTTTATACAGTATCTATATATATATATATATATATACAGTATCTCACAAAAGTGAGTACACCCCTCACATATTTGTAAATATTTTATTATATCTTTTCATGTGACAACACTGAAGAAATTACACTTTGCTGCAATGTAAAGTAATGAGTGTACAGCAAATTTACACGGTTATACAAGCTGTACACTTACTACTTTACATTGTGGCAAAGTGTCATTTCTTCAGTGTCGTCACATGAAAAGATATAATAAAATATTTACAAAAATGTGAGGGGTGTACTCACTTTTGTGAGATGCTGTATATGAATGTATGTATGGAGATATATATATATATATATATATATATATATATACTACAATATACACACAGTTTTACATAGATATGGCTGCATATGTACACTGAGCTGTTTCATGGGAATTTCTGGGTGTAGGATCTCCCTTTGATGGTACAGTATATGTAATGTATATTATAAAATTATAATTTCTAGAGGCAGAAGTAGGAGATAAACTGGCTCGGTTAAAGATTTATAAAGCAATGGGCCCTGATGGTATTCATCCCAGAGTTCTTAGAGGAATTTGAGGTATAGTTGTTGGACCATTAACAGATCTTTTATTCAATCTTTTCTTACAGGAGAAGTTCCCCTAGACTGGCTGACAGCAAATATTGTACCTATCCACAAGAAGGGCAGCAAGATAGAAGCTGGCAATTACAGGCCAGTGAGTTTAACATCAATTGTAGTCAAGGTAATGGAATCACTCCTGAAAAGAAGGATCTTTGATCACCTAAAAACACACAACTGGCTGAGCCCAAAGCAGCATGGCTTTACTGAGGGCAGACCATGTCAGACTAATCTGACTATATTTTTTACCTTTATCACTATTGTTTTGGACCAGGGTAGGGCATAATTTCAGCAAAACATTTGATATAGTTCCACATAATGATCTAATAAATAGTTATACTAGTTAGGGACTGAATAAAAAAAAATGTCAGCTCCGGTCGCAGCCATTGTACTAACCATGCAAGGTTAGTTCAGCGATCTCCCCCACTGATTTGTTATGTTCTGACAGAGGGATGGTCCCCCGCCAGAACACTCCGATCAGCGCTCTCTGCCATTGGCTGAGAGCTCTGATTGAGAGTCGGATGGCTGCTGGCTTCTGTCGGACAGAGTGACATACACACGGGCAGAATATCGGCTGTTGTTTTTTTGAACCACCAAATCTCTTCCGACATTCTTCCCATGTGCATGTGGCTTAAGGAAATGCATGCAGACTAGTGACAGTGGGGTTGATTTACTAAAACTGCACAGAGCAAAATCAGCTGCGGCTGTGCAAAGAAACCAGGGTTTATTGTCAAAGCTTAATTGAACAAACTGAAGTTAGAAGCTGATTGGCTACCATGCACAGCTGCACCAGATTTTGCACACTCCAATTTTAGTAAATGAACCCCAGTAGCTCAACCAAGGCAAAGTTATTTGTTTGTATATTTTGACATGTCAGCAGACTTGTGATGTCCAGTGCACTGACAACTTAAAGTGATTGTAAAGTCTTGTTTTTAAAAAAAAAAAATAACAAACAGGTTATACTTACCTCCTCTGTGCAGTTTGTTTTGCACAGAGCAGCCTGGATCCTCCTCTTCTCAGGTCCCTCTTCACTGCTCCTGGCCCCTCCCTCCTGTTCAGTGCCCCCTCAGCAAGCAGCTTGCTATGGGGGCACCTGAGCCGAGTCACAGCTCTGTGTGTCTATTCAGACATGGAGCCCCCACCGACCCCCTCTCTCTTCTTATTGGCTAACTGAGTTTGATGTGTCTCAGCCATTCAGGAGGAGAGTCCCAGATATCTAAGACACTCATGGACATTGCTGGACAGAGAGGGGGCTCAGGTAAGTATTAGGGGATGCTGGTGAGGCTGCTACACACAGAAGATTTTTTTTTATCTTAATGCATAGAATGCATCCTTCTGCCTTTACAACACATGAACAGAGCTAAATATCTAATGAGGAAATCTAAAAAAAATGTTTTCAACTGTTATAGGAAAAGAGCCAGTGATTCAAGCCATCAGAAGTCACCTATAACTGAAATACTAGTCTTCAGGGGTTTACCTTAATGTAAAAAGCTGTAAACTAATAATAAAACTAATGCCACAGACAAGAACAAATAGACAGACTCTATATTATGTGTTTTACAGCATAGCACTAATATTTGAAAAAAAAAGTCTATTTTTGCAGCCTTGAAATGTTATTCAAAGCATGTGCTGTAGAAAAGGCAATATTTGATTGAAGATTGTAATTATTACTTCATTATTATTACAGTGCGGGTGTATAATTTTTACTGTTGATACTTGCTTTATTTCTTTCTCCTGTAATATCAATACACAATTACTTCAATTATTAATATTGTCATCATTACCAGTTTTAATGAGAACAGAATGAAGCTATTACAGCAATGACACGGCAATTAATGATACTATTTACTGTGTTTTTTTAAACTTTATATTTCCCACATTTCAAAAATAAAACATGATAAAGTTAATTTAGACTTTAGTAGGTTGGAAGTTGTGCTAGCATTGTAAAGGCAACTGACATTTCTGAACGTTCCTTCAATGCATTCGTAAAACAGAACATACAGTTCACAAAGACATTCACTTCTGGTCTTCAGATAATGATACCTTTGTATGAAGAAATGGCAGAAGGTTACTTACGCTTTTTCTTCAGGATTCTCTGCAGCTAGAAGAGAATCAATTGAATGGAATTACTTCAAATACTACTATTAATTTGAAATTATGTGAAATCAAAGGTAGTATACAAGCAAAACAGCAGCAGGACCTTCATATTAAAGCTAAACACTGGGATAAGCAACTATTGTCTAAATAAGCTTTTTTCAACATAGAGGAACCCTTGAAATATTTTTTTGGTCTCAGGGAGACCCTGCTAAAAATTACTATATCTACAAGTCATGATGCATTAGGGCAGTGTTTCTCAACTCCAGTCCTCAAGGCGCCCCAACAGGTCATTTTTTCAGGCTCTCCATTATTTTGCACAGGTGATTTGATCAGTTTCACTGCCTTAGTAATTACCACAGCCGTTTCATCTGAGGGGAATCCTGAAAACATGAGCTGTTGGGGCGCCTTGAGGACCGGAGTTGAGAAACACTGCATTAGAGTGATGGTCAATGAGAAGCTTGCTCCTTAGATATGTTTGTATTGGGAAGAATGACCCCCTTACTATAGCTAAAAAGATCAATGGTGTCAGTGGGAAATTTTCTGAGAGGCAGAAATTGCTCATTGCTCAAGGAACCCCTAGCAACCTCTGGAGGAACCATGGTTAAGAAACCTTGGTCTTAATACAAGAGTCATGCGTATTCTTACTTGAGTCTATGAGCTGTGCAGTAATACTGTGTGAACTATGCCTCTGTGCAGGAGCTCCCTGTAATAAAGAACAGTCACTAGTGCTCTTTCTCCTTGTACAGGATGACTGGTCTTGTATTCACCCCCCGTAGTTCTTTGCAGTCAGCCTTTAGTGGGAATAGCTGCTGGGTCCCTCCCCACAGATCCATACTCTGTACTAACCCCTATTTCGGACTGTGGCCATCTTGAGTAGGGGCAGATGATTCAGGTAACATTCAGGGCCGGTGCTACCACTAGGCAAACTAGGAAGCCACCTAGGGCACTGCTGCCTAGGGGAGCCCAGCCTCAACGTCTGCATGCTCTGCAGGCTGCACATGTAACTAACTCAGTTTCAGGCAGCTGCTCTGTCCGACCGGTAATGTAATTAGAGGCACAGCGCAGCATGTCCTGTACAGCACCGCCTCCTGTCACATGGGCAAGGCAAAGGGGGTGGAGTCAGGTGTGGAGTCAATGGGGGCGGCAAAATGAGGTTTCACCTAGGGTGTCAAAAATTCTCACACCAGCCCTGGTAACATTTACTACCTGGAAACCACCTACCCTTAGCTCAGGCATGCAAGCAGGAGAGGATGTGCTTAGCGGAGAAAGCCCCTCCTCCCCTACTAAAGACTTCTGTGAGGTATGACATAATTTGCATAGGCATGGAAATTAAGGAAGAAACTGAAGAAATTTTATAAAAAAGCTTAAAACAAGCAAATATGATATACTTTCCTATCCATTTACTAATGCTAGCAGCATAAGGATTAAAAATATTCAATGTTGATTGAAAGAATGAAGTTTTGCTTTAAAGTGTATGTACTGTATAGCCCAAACCTTTTTTTCACATTTTAGATAGCATAAGGAAGGGTTAAATCCCCTGCTAGGATTTTTTTGTGAAACTACCAGCTCTCCCAGAACAACTGTCCCCATAAGATTTCCCCTCTTTCTGTTTCAGTAACAATGGTTACTAGTAAAACTAGATTGGTGAATCTCCAAAATAGGGACTCAGGCAGCAATAAACTAAAAAAAACTAGAGATATACCTTAAATCAGGGTTTCTCAACCAGGGTTCTGTGGAACCCTAGGGTTCCTCCAGAGGTTGCTAGGGGTTCCTTGAGCAATGGTCAATTTCTATCTCTCAGATAAATTCCCAATGATACATTGATCTTTTTAGCTATCTTTAAGGGGTAATTCTTCCAATGACCACAAGTGTAAGGAGCATTCTTCCCATTGACCAGCACACTAATGTATCATGAGTTGTAGATTTTTAATTTTTAGCAGGGGTTCCCCAAGACCGGAGAATTATTTCAAGGGTTCCTCGGTGTTGAATAGGTGGAGAAAGGCTGCCTTAAATAAAAGCACTATTAATAAGAATAAGTGCTAAGATCTATAACAACTTGTTCACTTTAATTTTAAAAATCCAGTCATGCACCAGAACACTAAAATTCTTCTAAGCTTATTCTTACCTGGGGGCTTTTTCTGACATATTTTGTAGATAACTACTAAGACAATAACGGCGATAACAGCTGCAACACACCCTGCTCCAATTTTAATTCCTGCAACAAAAAAAAAGTGTAATTAATAATACAGATCTTACCATGTTTTCAGTTTCACATAAAAATCAATTGGGTCAATGAGACTTCTTCATTGTAATTACAAGCAGTGTAATACCTAATACATGTTTAATGTACATGTGTTGACACTTACAGTATTATAATAAAGCTAAATCAATAATGTTGTGTTTAAAACATTATAAGTACAATAATCACCCCCACTAAGCAATCAATAGATAATAAAAAATGATTTAAGCAGTTTAACTGATGCTAGGAGCAGTAAGCGGCCTGTCAAATATTTATTAAAACCTGGCCAGGTAGCAACCAAGGTCTTCATATTTGGCTCCGAACTGAAAGAATTCCATGCATGGCTAATAAAGTCAGTATTTGGTACTTCAACAGAAAAAAGCGTTCAGTAGCCAGAGGTGACACTGTTCATGAAGCAATAGTGATAGGATGGTCACTGAAGCTTAGCCCAAGTTAGATTAGACATTCTATCACTTATTGTACCGTCTGGAACCGATCACTTGGGGATGAAGTGACTGAGATCTCTCCAGTGGTGGCACAGGCAGACAGCTCAGATATTATTATTATTAATATTATTATTAAACAGGATGTATATAGCACAAACAGTTTAGGCAACACTTTACAACATAAAAGAAAGACAGTACAGTAAAGTACAAGAGGGATAAGAGGGCCCTGCTCATAAGAGCTTACAATCAAGTAGCAGTCTGGGAGCAGCAAGGGAGTGGATTCCCAACACATGGTCCACTGGAAAGCCAAGCATATCTACTGCCTTTTCAGCCAGCCTTGTGTGAAGAAGTGACCCTGTGGTGACAGGGCCACTTTGAATGCCATAACCTCCAATTTGTCTTTTCAGAGAAGGCCATTTTATACCTTTCATAGCAATAATTGATCTGACATTTTTAAATCTTTGTAGGACCTGGTAAGTTGTAGTTCTATGTTCTTCTACCTAGCATTGTTACCTATATCCATTATTTGGCCTCAGCTCATGCAACATACCCCTAGTATCATTTCAGTATAGATGCTCTGGCTGATTGTATCTGACTATAACACTATAGATGCCCTGACTGGCTATATTTGACTATAACATTCAGCTCTTCCATGCATATATCCATTTACTTTTTTACTATATATTTGTATGTTTATGCATGTATATAGATGCATGCATGTATATATGTATGCATGTTTGCTTTTATTTATATCCATCCTACTTACCCCCTTAGCTTTTTAAGTGCAGTTTTGAATGTTGCAAGCAAGCAGGATTTGATCTATATACATGTAGTGCCCCCATAGTCATAGGTGCGTTTTGTAGTGAGTTTTTGCTAGGAGAGGCAAAATGTAGTCAGGCTTGACTGTAAGCGCAGGCCTGAATGTTTTGATCTAAGCTGGGAAGTGGCTCAGGGAGTAGCTGGAGACAGAAGAAAGGAACATCCCTTGGAGTTTCCTTCACCTTGAGCAGAGAAGGTTTTGGAGAGGGGGATGGATGAGGAGGTGTCTGTAGGTCACCAAGACTGCTGGCTGAATTTGGGTCATTGGAGCACCTGGTGGAGTGGTTGTCTCCAAGTGAGGGGTTGGATGAAGAGGAGGAAACAGGAAGTTTGCAGGCCCTATATTTCTCTGATGGGGATGAGACGGAGCCCTCTTAAGACACCAGATCAGCTGCAGGAACCGCCGGTGTCAGCTACCAGATTTTCCTTGACAGGCCCTCCTCTACCCAGACCAGAGCATCCATACCGGCAGATGGTGGTAAGGTCCCTGGCTACCCAAATTAGGATTGGGAAAGGGAACCGTGTTAGTCTGCCCAGGTTCTCCAGGTATCAGAGGGAGGTCCAGCACCAGGTTGCTCTGGAGTGGGGTCTGGACTACCCCTATGTCCCACCCCATGTCATGGACACCGTAGAGAGCTCGAGAGAGGAGTGGGAGGATGACATTACATGGGGCTATCTACATGTACCCAAGCCCATGCGGGCCCTGAGAGCAGCTGCTGGGAGAGATTCAGGGAGCTGAAAAGGGACCTGTTGCTTGAGGAGGGGCCCCTCCCATCAGGAACCTTAAAAAAAAAAAAGAGCTACTACTAAAACTATGGGCTTCTTTGTTTCTGCTCCTGCAGTGGGATCATAACCCCTCACTGGCAGAGCAGGCAGGTGAAAATACAGAGAAAGGCTCATGTGCTATGCTGCTCTATCAGGAGGATAATAACCCCTGACCTAGACTGTTTGGTTTGATTAGTTAGTTTAGTTGTGTTCCTCTTCTCTTAGGATTTTGGGGATGGAACAGCTGTTCATCCCCATCCATCGAGAGTCTAGACAAATATCAACTTTTCACTACTGGCTAGGCGGGTAGAGGGCTCCTCCTTCGGGAGAAGTGCTTTGACTCAGGAATGTATAGTAATTTGGTATGTGACTAGCTGCAGGGCTCTGTAGTCAGGAAATGTGATAAACTGTATAGTGTAAATATTACAAAAACAATGGCAGAGATATATTTTTATACCTTATTTGTTTGTACAGTTTTGTATGTCCCCCTTCCAAGTTTGTTCCCTTTTCTCCTCCCACTATTTGACTTTGGGGTGCCCATGCTCCTGGGCACAGGAGCTATTTTTTGTAAATTTTCAGCTGGGGACCAGCTGATGTTTGGGGGGGGGGGGGGGTGAGTGCCCCCATAGTGATAGGTACGTTTTTCTGTGAGTTTTTGCTGGTAGAGGCAAAATTTAGTTAGGCCTGACTGTAAGCGCAGGCCTGAATGTTTTTGCCTGAGCTGGGGAGTGGCTCAGGGAGTGGCTGGAGACAGAAGGAAGGAACATCCCTTGGAGTTTCCTCCCCCTTGAGCAGAGAAGGTTCTGGAGAGAGGGATGGATGAGGAGGTGTCACTTCCTGATGTATGACAAGGAGCCCTGACCAATCTACAGTCTGGATTGGCAGGGGGCAGGCCTCCTTAACTACAGCAGTCTGCCAGCAGGGGGGAGGAGAAGTCGGGTGGAAGTGATGAAGATGTAGCAGAAGTGCTGTGGAGGCCTCTACCCAGGAGGGAGCCTCCAGTCTGGGGGGGGGGGGGGTAACCTTGAGGCCTGGAGACTCGGGCACAGCCAGGAGCAGAGTTGATTCCTGGAGCAGCACAAGGGAGTAGGAGAACAGCAGAGGCGCTACTGAGGACACTTTAAAGTGTCCACTGGAGTTGGGGAGTGACAGACCCTGGGAGCTGGAAGAAAAAAGCTGCAGCAGGCTGGGATAGAAATAGTGGACAGTCAGTGAAAGCCTTGGGAGCCAGTCAGGGGAAGGAGCGTCACTGTGAAAAAAGCAGGTCGGTGGGACCTGGAAGAGGGATGGGCTGAGAGTTGTAGTCCATCAAAGGCACCAACGTACTAAGCTACACTTTGAGGGGTCCAAGACAGGGTGGTCCGGAGGCCCTGCTGACAGTTTGCAGGCCTCACCGTGCTGCGGTGAAGAGAAAGGAGTTATGTAAGCCTGATACATTTCCCTTCAGGTCAGGAACTAAGTGATGTGCCGGAGAGAAGTGAAGGAGCAATAGTTTGCAGAAGAGATGTGCTGGAGGAAGTAGAGTGTATATATGGTCTAGCATATAGGAGGTCCTGTAACCAGTTCTTTGGGCATCCCACAGTCACCCCTTTTCCCCATCCATGTTAAATTCCCTAAATAAAACAAACAAAAACAAGAGCCAGCCTGTTCAGTGACTTCAGATGTGTGAGATATGGTGGGATTGAGGGTAGCTATAAGGTGAACCACAACTATCAGCCACTCCCAAGGGAGCACATGGCTACATACGCATTCATATATGGTCAACTATAGTGTGGTTTTATGGAGCAATTCCTCTAGACTATATTACAATATTTGCATTAAGATTTTTTTGATACTAGCTTGCATCCTGCTGGGCGAATTTGGTCCCCCACTGGTGTGCCCCCAAATTGGTCCTTGTTTGATCCCCCTTGCCTGTTTTTAATGTTGTCGGCTGATGTAGAAATATTTCATTCTCATGTGAGTGCAATAAACAATATAATATTAACAATTGTGAGACTTATGAGACATGATAATAGTGTGCTTATACGTTTGTTTTATCCGTAGAAGTGACTCTATTCTACAGCTACACACCACTGAAGAAATAATGTACTCATGAAACATGTCAGAGAATTCTGTCTATGCTCAGTCATGGTATATGTATTGTGGGGCTAACAGGATACAGTATCTCACAAAAGTGAGTACACCCCTCACATTTTTGTAAATATTTTATTCTATCTTTTCATGTGAAAAAACTGAAGAAATTACACTTTGCTACAATGTAAAGTAGTGAGTGTACAGCTTGCATAACAGTGTACATTTGCTGTCCCCTCAAAATAACTCAACACACAGCCATTAATGTCTAAACCGCTGGCAACAAAAGTGAGTACACCCCTAAGTGAAAATGTCCAAATTGGGCCCAAAGTGTCAATATTTTGTGTGGCCACCATTATTTTCCAGTACTGCCTTAACCCTCCTGGGCATGGAGTTCACCAGAACTTCACAGGTTGCCACTGGAGTCCTCTTCCACTCCTCTATGACAACATCACAGAGCTGGTGGATGTTAGAGACCTTGCGCTCCTCCACCTTCCATTTGAGGATGCCCCACAGATGCTCAATAGGGTTTAGGTCTGGAGACATGCTTGGCCAGTCCATCACCTTTACCATCAGCTTCTTTAGCAAGGCAGTGGTCATCTTGGAGTTGTCTTTGGGGTCGTTATCATGTTGGAATACTGCCTAGCGGCCCAGTCTCCGGAGGGAGGGGATTGTCCTCTGCTTCAGTATGTCAGAGTAAATGTTGGCATTCATGGTTCCCTCAATGAACTGTAGCTCCCCAGTGCTGACAGCACTCATGCAGCCTTAGACCATGACACTCCCACCACCATGCTTGACTGTAGGCAAGACACAATTGTCTTTGTACTCCTCAACTGGTTGCCACCACACACGCTAGATACCATCTGAACCAAATAAGTTTATCTTGGTCTCTGCTTTGTTGTAAATGTATTAACAATACACTAGCCACAATCTTTTTATAAGACCATTTGTTTTTACACTTGAAATTTTATAGTTTCATTACAAAATGTAAATCGTTATTCATGGATGGACACAGAACTTTAGGCCTTTAAAGTCCCTTTAAGGCCTCATACACACGGGCGTATTAAAAAAATAAGCAAAGCTTCGGGCCCGACGTCAGGGAAAAAAATTGGCATCAAAAACGCAATTTCGTCTGCGTTTTACATCGGCGTTAATGAGCGTTAGTGAGCGTTGGCGTCAATAGGCATTTTGTTTGAAAAAACATTCCTCTGCTATTTTTTAACCTGAAAATGCCGGCGCTCAAAATGCCGATTAACGTCGGTACGGTGTTAATGTGCGTTAGTGAGTGTTAGTGAGTGTTTTGCCGGCTCGGCATCAAAAATGCCAAAACGCTACAGCCTCGGAATGCGCTGGCCGTGAGTTCTACTTTCAGCTCACTAACGCCATCTACAGCTCAAAAATGTCGGTGTTTTTTATGGGGCCATTGAATAACATGGAGAGCCGAAAAAACGCTAAACAACGCGGCTCTAAAAAACGTCCATGTGTATGAGGTCTAAGGGTTTTTTTTTCCTTTTCCATTTTCAATAAGTGGAATGACAGCCTGATCTCTTTCCTGATCATATTCCCCCTTCTTTCTAGCACAAATAGCAATAATTGATGGTCCAAAGATGATGATTATCTATGTTTTGGCATAGAAGATTTGGTTGTAGAAAGGCCACATCTGTCAATATATGTGGTCCATATTTGCTCCATCCATACTTATGCAATAGAAATATCTATTTTGGATGTGTTGTATTGCATTTGTGTATGCATGACCAGGTCTGTTAAAGATCCAGGTAGCCAATTCTTGTGTTTGCTAGAATTATTCAATTAGACATATCATAAGAAGCTGGACTATTCAGAAAACATATATGGCGGCTTGAAATCCGCACTTGTAGCCACAACACACAAAACAATACCATCATCATCTAACCATCACATTCTAATCGCTGCTGACTGGAAACAGGTCATTTCTGTACAACTGCAATGTGCTCTGGCTCTCTCAGCCATGTTTCTTGAACATGCATTTCAATTACGCACTGTACTTTACTCAGCATAGAGCAGAAAGTGAATCTGGTAGTCCTGCCTTGGTATCGCTAGGGAAATTTTTCAGCCACAATGCATACACAGTGTTCATGGCTGCAGGCTACAGCAGTGGCTAGAGGAAGATGTTGCTAGTTGCAAGCAATTCTCTCTTTTATCTGTGTCCTCCATACATTTTTATATTTGTGTGCCCTAGGCACAGTGCTTGTGTGTGCCTAACTGGAAAACCAGGCCTGTATATTCCTTTTTCACTATAATATTTTGAAATTGGGGGAGCGTTTCTACCTTTGTATCATGTAGAAATTGAGGTGTGCGGGACTTCTGTAGGGAAATTATTTTGTTGCTCTCCAAGAGAAAAAAAAAATGTAAAATGTGCATACTGCAGTGGATATTCATGTTGGAAACTGGGTTGTAGGGTTGAATCAAACCAGCACAATAAAGACTTCTCTTATCCTAGCTGAGCTTTAACTTTGCCACCAGTGTATATAATGTCTTTATTCTACCAAGTAGGTGAAAACATACCAAGTATGTTATGTAACACAACCTTTGGTACTCCTATTCTTGGTAACTAACATCGTACAGATACACTATGTTACCAAAAGTATTGGGACACCTGCCTTTACACCCACATAAACATTAATGTTATCCCATTCTTAGTCCATAGGGTTCTATATTGAGCTGGCCCACCCTTTGCGGCTATAACAGCTTCAACTATTCTGGAAAGGCTGGCCACAAGCTTTAGGAGTGTGTCTATGGGAATGTTCGACCATTCTTCCAGAAGCACATTTGTGAGGTCAGGCACTGATGTGGACGAGAAGGCCTGGCTCACAGTCTCCGCTCTAATTCATCCCAAAGGCATTCTATCGGGTTGAGGTCAGAACTCTCTGCAGGCCAGTCAAATTCCTCGAACCCAAACACGCTCATTCATGTCTTTATGGACCTTGTTTGTGCAGTCATGTTAATACAGGAAGGGGCCACCCCAAACTGTTCCCACAAAGTTGGGAGCATGAAATTGTCCAAAATGTCTAAGTATGCTGACAACTTAAGAGTTCCCTTTGCTGGAACTAAGGAACCAAGCCCAACCCCTGAAAAGCAACCCCACACCATAATGCCTCCTCCACCAAATTATTTGGCAAATGCACAAAGCAAGGTTCATAAAGACATGGTTAAACCTTGTGGACAGCCTTTCCAGAAAAGTTGAAGCTATTATTGCTGCAGAGTGGGCCAACTCAATATTGAACCCTACGGACTAAGACTGGGATAACATTAAAGTTCATGTGAGTTTAAAAGGCAGGCGTCCCAATACTTTTGTTAACATAGCATATTTTATTTTGCAGGGATTCCCTTAACCAGTTCCACACTGCCTACCGCATATTTACGGCGGCAGTGTGGATACTGGCCGCGAATCGCCGTAAAAAGACGGCGATCTGCGAATGGCCGCTAGGCATCGCGCGCGCACGCCCGCTGCACTCCTGAGGAGTGTGCCTGTGGCTTGGGCGGACCCGATGTCCGCTGTCGAGCCGCGATGAGCGGCCACAGGCAAAGAACGTGGAACCGCCGATGTAAACACGGCGGTTCCCCATTCTGACAGTGCGGGCATGGGAGATCTACTGATCCCTGTCACTGGGATCAGTTAGATCTCTCATGCCCATGGTAGCCCAACCCCCCCACAGTAAGAACACACCCAGGGAACACAGTTAACCCCTAGATCTCCCCCTGCAGGTTAACCCCTTCACTGCCAATGACATTTATACAGTAATCAGTGGACATTTAAATTTCCGATCGCTGTATAAATGTCATTGGTCCAAAAAAAGTGTAAAAAATGTCCGACATGTCCGCTGCAATATCGCAGTACCGCTAAAAATCGCAGATCGCCGCCATTACTAGTAAAAAAAAAAACCCCAGAAATGAATTCTCACCATCCGTAAACGTGGCCATTTTTGCGCAAACCAATGAATAAACGCAGATTGCGATTTTTTTTATCACAAATATGAGGAAGAATATAAATCAGCCAAAACCGGTGGAAAAAATGTTTTTTTATATTTTTTTTTGGATTTGAATTTTAGCAAAAAGTAAGAAATGTGTTTTTTTTTTGCAAAATGGTCGCTCTTCTTTTGTTTATAGCGGTGATCAGAAATGACGCAGAGGTGATCAAATACCACCAAAAGAAAGCTCTATTTGTGGGAAAAAACAAAAAAAAGGACGCAAATTTTGTTTGGTTACAACGTCGCACGACCGTGCAATTGTCAGTTACAGCGACGCAGTGCCGAATCGCAAAAAGTGCTCTGGTCCTAAACTGGGAAATTCTTCCGGAGGTGAAGTGGTTAAAGCTTTAGAGCCTAAGAAGCCCTTAAAATTTAGTTACAATTTAAAAAAAAAAAAATCTGCACAAGGGACAGTACTTACATTAAATGCAAAGTGTCCCTTGTCCTGTGGGCTGCTTTTTTAGTTGAAATCTGATGTCCTCTGATCTCCCCCCATACCCCTTCAACCATTATCTAGAGTGCTGTGGGGGTAAATAAAAAGCTGGACCTGTCACTGTTAAGAGTATTGGCTATGCCTTTGCTATATATATTTATACACTAATAGATTTTTTCCCATTTTTCTTCATTTACCTCACATATACCTGAAGTACAGAACATCTGCTGTACATATGGAGAATTCACTTCAATGGGTGTCACAGGAAGTTTGTCTGCAAACCCAAATGTGGCCTGGTATACAGAGCTCAAGAAAAAACTGTAAAAGACCTAGTGAGGGATTGTGCCTTCCTTGACTACTTCACCCTGTAGGGATCTGCTGCTCTCTACTGCCTGTATTTGTTAACAGCGTTTGCTTTAGTTGGTTGGTTATAGACAGGTACTTCCTGTCCCTGCTAGTTGGGTTAGAAACTCCAAAGGAAGGAAGTAGAGAGACACAGAGAGAGAGAGAGAGTATCTGAGAGCACATGTCTTGTCCATTAAAAAGCGGCTGCTGAATCCAGGCCAGAAGCAAGGGTTATGAGGCAAGTGCTCATATGTGTAATATTTTTTTTAACAGTTTACTTTTGTTGGCCACAGCTTCTTGGTATACATAATACTGTATCTTTAGACTGGTGACAGAAGTATATCTGTTCCCTTATTATCTCACATGCACTATACCAGCTAGTTATGTCTATGACATAGTGTGCGCATGTAGTGGTCATATTGCTGTATGTTAGTATGTGAACCTGTCTATTGCAATAGAGTTTTTATTCACCACCTGTTATTTTAGTTAACCCTGATGCAGAGTCGATAGGCTGACCCTGAATTATAATGCCACACCACAGTTTGTGCTGGTGAGAAGCTGGGTTCCAGGCTGGTTTTACAATAGTTGGAGGATCTTCCCAGCACTCAGATATTGTCGGATGTGCACCAGGATGGACAGTGCATTGTGATCATCCTAAGAGGCTCCTGCAACTGAACTTTGCTGCAAAATTCTGGAGGTATCTCTAACAATAAATACTGTTTATATACCTGGGCATATGTGCACAATTCCACCAGGACTCTTGTTGGGCCCATCGCTGGTAATACCTGTTTGTACATTGGATATACTGTATGTACGATTATTAATCTTTTCTTATATACAGCTTGTATTATTTGCATACTGGTGTGCATCTATATACTTATGGTAAATGTTATGTGCTGGTTGCAGTAGTTCCTCTGCTCCCAATTGCTTTGATTAGATTGCTTGTTCATTTCCCAGGAAATGAATCGCTTCTGTTCACAGAGGCCTTGTCCTGGGTGGAGGCACTGACAACTTTATTATCAAACCCATCCTTTCACTCAGCGAAGGTTTTGGTTCTCTTATTTACCTATAAGTTTAGCGCATTATCCGGTATGGGGAGGGCATTTGTCATAGCCCCCTGTAGCGTCCTCTGTCATAGTTAGGTGCTTAGGAGTAGGTTTTTGAGCAGAGTAGGTAAAATTGACTGTAAGTCAGGCCTGATTGTTTTGATTCTGGGCAAGGGAATGGCCCAGGGAGGGTTGGAGACTGCAGGAAGCAACACTCTTTGGTTACCCCTCCCCTCTTCTTCAGAAAGTTCTGGAAAAGGGGATGGGAAGAGGAGGTGAGGCTTTCTGAAGTATGTTAAGGAGCCCTGACCAATCCCCAATCAGGATTGGCAGAAGCCAGGCCTCCTTAAATACTGTGGCCTGCCCAGTGGGGTGGGGAGTTTGTGGTGGAAGAGACGGAGATGAAGTAGTGTGGAGGCTGTCAGGGCTAAGGGGAGCCCCTAGTCTGGGGGGTGACCTCGGCCTGAGAGAGCTCGGATGCAGCCAGGAGGAGAGAGAGAGATCCTGGAGGAGAGGCACAAGGGTGAGCGCAAGAGGACAGCAGGAGAACACCAGAGAGATCTCCGGGAGGAACTACAAGTAACAGTGAGTGACACAGCCCAAGGGAGTGAGATGCACAAGACAGATTGAGAAGAAGACAGCCTGGAGAAGGTGCAGGAGGAGATTGGGGCCTGGTATCATGGACAGTGTGAGGATGGGCTGGAGTTGTATTCCATCGTGGCTAGCTAGCACCAACTAACTGACTTTGTATACTGAAGGGGCAAGGGAAGTGGAACTTTATATGAAGCATGGCCCTAATTAACATAAACAATGACAAACTAAGAATTGGGACTTTATATGAAGCTTGCACTGGGAGATATAACACTGTAAATCCATGCTTTACAGCAGTGGTTCTCAACTCCGGTCCTCAGGCCCCCCCAACAGGCCAGGTTTTCAGGATTACCTTGGGGAGATGCAGACTAGAATATTGCAATCACTGAGCAGCAAATGAGATCACCTGGGATGGATTTCAGTTATCCTGCAAACCTGGCCTGTTGGGGGGTCCCGAGGACCGGAATTGAGAAACACTGCTTTACAGTAATAATTTAATTTAAAAAAACTCACAATGAATGGTATCACATGATATAAATACACATTCCAATAGAATTTCATATATATACACACACATAATACAAATCAACCATGTAGTCTAAATTCTAGTTAATCCCTATCATAGTAATAATATTCAGCATGCTAACAAAAAATATATAATGGGAAATCTGGTAAACCAATGATATAAATGGTATACATCGTATGATTGGAAAATATTTTTTTGGCAACTGATAGTAAAACGCATTTCGTGACTACTGTCATTCTTCAGGAACAAGCCTGTAGTATCATTCTACGATGAAAAAAATAAATGTATCTAAATAGTCAAAAAAGGAAAAATATATAATAGTGAAATGACAATGGGGGAGACCCCTTGAATTAGGTAACTTACAAAAAGGTAGCCTGCAAAAGCTGCAATTTGCTGGAAATGGAATGCCAGAAAACTGCAGGTAAGCTGGGGATATCATCTCTGGGAGCTCTGGGGGTGTGTCTGGTGACAAAGGCCGAACAGGGGCAGCACGGGCAATGGATATATGCCCTGGAGTGAAGCCAGTATGTGGTGCATGGGGTGAATCCAATAGGAGGGACTCTGTGAAAATTGGTGAATCAACATAAATCAGGTGGCATAGAATAGGGTGTATGTATGTGTATGAGTGTGTGATGGTAGTGGAAGTGAGAGAGTGGACACGCCCCCAGAGCTTCCAGAGATGATATCCCAGGCTTACCTGCAGTTTTCCGGCATTCCATTTCCATCAAATTGCAGCTTTTGAAAGCTACCTTTTTGTAAGTTACTAATATAAGGGGTCTCACACATAGTCATTTCACTATTATATATTTTTCCTTTTCTGACTATTTAGATACATATATATTTTTTTTATTGTAGAATGATACTACATGCTTGCTCCTGAAGAGTGAAAGTAGTCACGAAACGCGTCAAGCTATCAGCTGCCACATTTTTTTTTACCAATCATACGATCTACACCATTGATATCATCGGTTTACCAGATTTACCATTATATATATTTTGTGATCATGTTGAATATTATTACTACGATAGGGATTAACTAGAATTTAGACTACATGGTAGATTTGTATTATGTGTGTATATACATGAAATTCAATTGGAATGCGTATTTCTCTCAAGGTACACCATTCATTGTGTGAGTTTTTTGTAATTAAATTATTACTGTAAAGCATGGTCTTACATTGTTATATATTTACCCACGAATTCACCAATAAATACCAATTAGATATTATATCCTATAGTCTTTCATCTCCCAGTGCACGCTTCATATAAAGTCCCAACTCTTACTTTGTCATTGTTTAAACTAACTGACTTTGCTACACAAGGGGAACATCAAGCCCATACCCACAAAGGGTGGTCTGGAAGCCTGATAAATCTACATCAGGTCTCACATGTGGTAGCTAGGCCGTGCAAGTTTGTTTGGAGGCTGGTAAATTTCCTTCCAGGTCTCGCCAGTGAGTAGCAAGAAGTGTGCAGAAGAGAGGAACTAGGAGTTATCAGAGAAGCAAGAAGTGTGCTGGAGTGAAGTTGGAGACGTGTATATACTGGAGAGTGTATATAGTGGTCCAGTGTGTAGAACTGCTTGATCTTTGGGCATCCCATAACTACCCCAATCCCTATCCAAGTTCAATCCCCAAATAAAAACAACAAAAACAAAGAGTAAGCCTGTTTTCTGACTCTGGGTGCCAGTAGGAGTGTGATTGAGGACAGTTGTGAGCAGGTGGACCACATCAACCAGCCACCCCTAAGGGGCCATTGGCTACACCTCCAAAAGAGGATCCCAACTCTGTTATAAATGTACAAATGTTTGGTGGACTTTTATATAATTCTCTCTATTTGCTTACCTTTGTTACTTGTGGCAGATATTTTTTCTGCACCACCACTTGATTTACTACTGTCATGATCTATGGAGTTTTGGGGTATAAAAAAGATAGAAATTTAATTAGTTAACCACAATGTTTCAGTACACACCTGAAAGAAATTAACTGGTTAATGTCAGGTCAGAGGGTGGACATAAGGAGGTTAATGTGCAGAAAGGGAGCTGAAAGTTTAATATACAGGTCACATAAAATCAACAGGGAAATGAAATGTACAGAAGAAAAGGGATGAGGGTAAAAGGTTTAAAAAAAGATTCCACAATCACTTTGATTAGATTGCTGGTTAATTTCCCAGGAAATGAATCCCCTCTGTTCACAGAGGCCTTGTCCTGGGTGGAGGCACTGCCAACTTTATTATCAAACCCATCCTTTCACTCAGCAAAGGTTTTGGTTCTCTTATTTACCTATAAGTATAGCGTATTATCTGGTATGGGGAGGGCCATTTGCCATAACCCCCTGTAGCGTCCTCTGCCATAGGTAGGTGCTTAGGAGTAGGTTTTTGAAGAGAGTAGGTAAAATTGACTGTAAGTCAGGCCTGATTGTTTTGATTCAAGTTTAGCACATTATCCTGTTTGTGGAGGGCTATTTGTCATAATCCCCCAAAAGAGGACCCCAACTCTGTTATAAATGTACAAATGTTTGGTGGACTTTTTCTAATTCTCTGTTTGCTTACCATTGTAAATTGTGACTTTTTTTGCATCACCACTTGATTTGCTACTGTCAGGGTCTATGGAGTCTTGGGGTATAAAAAAAAGACAGAAATTTAATTCAGGTAACCACAATGTTTCAGTACACACCTGGAAGAAATTAACTGTTTAATGTCAGGTCAGAGGAAGGACATAAGGAGGTTAAGCTGCAGAAAGGGTGCTGAAGATTTAATATACAGGTCACATAGAATCAACAGGGAGATGAAATGTACAGAAGAAAGGGGGGTGGGGGTAAAAGGTTTAAAAAAAGATTCCACAATCAATTAAAACAGCAAGCAAAAAAGTGTAAAGGTGATGGCGCTAGATACTCTTATGCAATAAGTCATATTAAACAGATAATTGCAAATATGGGAAAAAAACCTGTAATGCATCTTCAGCATGAGCGCTTCACCACAAATGCTAAAAAGGCGGATTGCCACTCACCAGAAGTGTTTGACCACTTTTTAGGATAGGTCAAAAAGCGCATGTGTATATACACCATATCAGCAGCGGCTGGTGTATGAGGGGCGCTTGGACGCCTCCTCCCCGCCACTGAAAAGAAAAAAAAAAGTCAGCCCAGCCCCCTTGCAGGAGGCACTGGTATATTGACTTTTCTTTTTTTCCTCGGCTCCTCCTACAGCTGACAGCAATTAGTGAGCCGATTGGCTAGTCATTAAAGTCTATGTGTGTGCGCTGAACAGGCGCACACACATAGACTGATTGGCTGCCCCCTGAGCTATCAGAGCCAATGACTCTCTGTCATTGGATGCTGTGGGCGGGATTATGGCGGACGTGCTGGCTGCATGATTACTCACACAGGCACAGCACTCCGCTGGGATTTCCGACCGAGCACACTGTCAGCATGCTCTCCGCAAGCGCTGCCTCTGCATACTCTCAGCCCGTTTTCCGCATGTCGATCTCTACAACACTGCCAGCCTGCCAGCCTGACACTTGTCCCGACTTCGGGGGGGGGGGGGGGCTGGTG
>BLSH010003940.1:404322-423125 GCA_018402905.1 Glandirana rugosa
ATACTATCTACTTGGCACACATGCTCCGAATTCTGGACTATCGTCAAAATTGAGCTTTTGGGCAAGGTAGATTTTGTACTTTAGAGGAAAGTTATCTCAAGACGAGACTGTTTGGCTGTAAAGATAGTCGACATCAGTTAAGATACTAAATATATGGATAAACATTGACAAGAAATGATCTACTGTAGTATAGTGTTTTGTTAAAGTCTACCTTAGTTTATTAAATATTTCGTTTGTTTACTATTTTGACTACTAACGTGTCATACACATATACATGTCACGGAACGCTTTCATAAGCCGGGAGAACTTGAAACGCTGGAAATTGTTGATTCTTCACAAAAAATTACAGTTTTATATCTTTATGTTTGAAGCCTGAAATGTGGTAAAAGGTCGCAAAGTTCAAGAGGGCCGAATACTTTCGCAAGGCACTGTACATATACACATACTGTGCAATCATCAGTTTTATCATTTGTTTGCTTTATAAATTATTTGATTCCATCTGAAATTGTTTTGTGATATGATGTCATCTAGTAAAGAACAGTTACAAATAGGTATATAAATCATAGAATTGACTACAGCTGATAGAAATGTCGGTTTGTCAGAGCAGAACTCTATTGAAAGGAGATTTCATGTTTTAGATGGAACGGGTTTTCGAGTTAAAACTGCTATCAGGTCTTAAGCCTCGTACACACGGTTCATCTATCATATACAACAGGTCATACGAACGACCGTTGTATGCTAATCCAACCGCTAGTACGTACGATTAGAACAGCCGGCGTGCGACGGTCGTACAACAGGAGTTGTATGAGCAAACTAGAAAACTTTGGTAGTACCAACAAGCGGTCTTACGACCATTGTATCGTGTGTACAGAGAAGTTGGTCCAACAAGTTGTACTGTACAAAACACGCATGCTCAGAAGTCAGGAATGGCCGGGCACTAATTACATGCACTTGAACTTTCTCTTTATACGTTCATAACATTCGGCTTGGTTGTACGATCATGTAGTGCATGTCAGTATGCAAGTTACATTATCCAACATACGATTTGGTCCGTTCGGTCATACGACTGTCAAACCGTGTGTACGAGGCTTTACAGGTCTTCAGGACCTCAGCATAAGGCCTCATACACAGGGGCATTTGCAAAAAAATAAGCAAAACGCCGGGCCTGATGTCAGGGAAAAAATTGCAGTTTTGCATTGACATCAATGCACGTTTTTTCACGCTAGCTTTCATCGGCGTTTTCTGCCTCTATTCAAAATCAATGGTTCCCTATGGGAGCCCATTGATTTGAATAGAAGCCGCACCAGAAGTCGGATCACGGTAATCCGACTTGCGGCGCGACTTGTGTGCTAGGTGTCTTAAAGGGGAACCCCCGCAAAAAATTTGCGTGGGGTTCCCCCCCAAGAGCATACCAGGCTCTTCGATCTGGCATGGATTTTAAGAGGAGCCCCCACGCCGACAAAAACGGCGTAGGGTCCCCCCCAAAATCCATACCAGACCCTTATCCGAGCACGCAGCCTGGCAAGCCAGGAAAGGGGGTGGGGACGAGCAAGCGCCCCCCCCTCCTGGACCGTACCAGGCAGCATGCCCTCAACATGGGGAGTATGGGTGCTTTGGGATGATGACGTCACACGATGATGTCATCATCAGCCCCACCCTCATGATGTCACATCCTGGGGCGGGGCTGTGATACCCCGCCCCAGGATGTGACATCATGTGGGTGGGGCTGATGATGACGTCATCGTGTGGCCCCGCCCCATGCCAATATAAGGCAACCGCGCAGCACGGACCCAGCATTCGAGTGGAAGAGAGCGACGAGACAACATCTCCAGAAGAAGGAGAAGAAGAAGAAGCAGCAGCAGCGGGAGAAGCTAAGAGGGGAGACAGCGGCAAAAGAGCAGAAGACCTGCAGAAGACCCCTTAGAAGACTCCGCAAAAGAGCCGAAGAAAGAAGAGAGGGGAGAAGATGCCGGAGCGGATTTAATAAAATATTTTAAAAAGCTGTGTAGTGTTTTTTTTGTACACTTTTTTTCCCCCAGGTAAATGGGTAGGGGTACGATGTACCCTATACTCATTCACATAGGGTGGGGGTCCGGCATCTGGGGGCCCCCTTATTAAAGGGGGCTTCCAGATTCCGATAAGCCCCCGCCCGCAGACCCCGACAACCGACGGCCAGGGTTGTCGGGAAGAGGCTCTTGTCCCCATCAACATGGGGACAAGGTGCTTTGGGGTGGGGGGCGCAGAGCCCCCCTGCCCCAAAGCACCCATACTCCCCATGTTGAGGGCATGCGGCCTGGTACGGTCCAGGAGGGGGGGGGCGCTTGCTCGTCCCCACCCCCTTTTCTGGCTTGCCAGGCTGCGTGCTCGGATAAGGGTCTGGTATGGATTTTGGGGGGGACCCTATGCCGTTTTTTTCGGCGTGGGGGCTCCTCTTAAAATCCATGCCAGATTGAAGAGGCTGGTATGCTCTTGGGGGGGAACTCCACGCATTTTTTTTAGCGGGGGTTCCCCTTTAAGACACCCAGCACAAAAGTCGCGCCACAAGTCGGATTACCATGATCTGACTTCTGGTGCGGCTTCTATTCAAATCAATGGGCTCCCATAGGGAACCATTGATTTTGAATAGAGGCAGAAAACACCGCTGAAAGCTAGCGTGAAAAAACGTGCATTGACGTCAATGCAAAACGCCGAGAAAAACTGCAATTTTTTCCCTGACATCAGGCTCGGCATTTTGCTTATTTTTTTGCAAACGCCCGTGTGTATGAGGCCTAAATGTTAAAAAAATTTGTTTAGTTTTCGAACTGAAACTTATTATAGAGAATATGGTAGAGGGAAAGTCATACAGCATATATATGTAAAACCAACCCCCCACTATCCCCACATTGACTCTTCATTATACTATGTGATTTTCTTTAATAAAAGTCTGTCTGAAAAATGTGACCTGTCAGATGCTGAATTAGACACATGGTTGTATCAGATTCGAATGAAGGACTCATCTGTCTCTGTAGTCTACCCAAAATCCAATTCTCTTTTAATCCATGACCTTGTATGTATTCAGATGATGCTTACCTTCATCATTTATTGTAGGGTTTTGTTGTTCACCACTTGGAATTGTACTTGTTTCTTTACTGGGAGCCTCTAGTAAAAAAAAGAATAAGTAATAAAATAAATAAGTAGATTCATGCAAATTACTTTAATTTATTACAGAATATAATTTAAATTTGTCTTGTTTAAAGAAGAACAGTGTACCAATAGCTTTTAGGGGAATTTACTATTGGTTCTACTAAAAAGAACAATGCAAATTTATCACGTCATTTTCTTTTAGAAGCCCTTTCCACCCGTTTACTAATTTTTCAGTGTGATATATCTAGTGTCTGTATGTGTTTAATGTAAGTTGGTTAAACCAAAAACACAGACTGAAACAAAAATAAAATTACACTAGCATCTTCCAAAAATCTTCTATGTTTAACCATTTTAGATCTGGTGATAAAAACGTATGATCCATTTCAACCTTTTGGGGTTGTGTATCTAAATGGTGAATTTATGCCACTTAAAAAAAAAAAAAACTTAGCTTGTCTAACAGAAAAAAAAAAAAAAAATTCTACAAAGAGAAAAAATATTATGATGAATACCACCACACCAAAGCAGTGAAAATGTACATTTTTTTTAACCCAGGCACTGACAGCTGATGAGGGAGGTTTGTCACTTCTCGGAGCCCTTCAAAAAAGTTCTCCTCCACCACCCACGCTAATCTTATTGACTAAAGCCTCATACACACGATGCGATTGTTGTACGACCGCACGTCCAACTTTTCCCAAAATTGGCTGTCCGTGATTTTGTCTAGCATACTGACGGTAGTCAAATTATTGTTTCGAGAAAACCGAATGTAGTGGCGTGTTACGAGCGTATAAAGAGGAAGTTCAGGAGAATGTAAATTGTGAATTACGGACGCAACTGTTTGTTTGTCCAACTTCTGTTCACACAAGCTGAAAATCAGACGATGCCTTGTCGGCAGACAAACGTTTTCTAGTTTGCTCAAACAAATTCTGTTGGACTATAATTCAAAATCGGCTGTTGAATGGAGCGTACTAACGTTCGGATTATTGTACGACATTTTCGGCTGATAATTGTACCGTGTGTAGGGGGCATAAATTTTGCTTTTTTTTAAAATGGACTTCTGCTATGACCTGCTAAAATATTTTATTACTACTGACCCCCTAATGTACTCTCCATAGAATATATAGAATATTTATTTCTGCAGGCATCACGAGAAACTTGTCTGCAAAAAGAAGCTCAATTTGTCACAACTTTGAAAATTTGAGGCATGGTTATAGAAGTAAAAGACAGAACTTTGGCCAAGTGCTCAACCAAAAATTCATTTTGGAAGGAGTTTTTCTGAAATTTAAAACCCCACGTAAATTGATGTATTTGCTTACCTTGCTTAAGCACCTTACACACGATCAGAAAATCGTAAGGAAAATACCGCCTTTGAATTGATCATACAATAATCGGATCGTTAGTACAATGCTTTCGAGAGCAGTTCATCCGATATTATCCAATCGAACATGATCGGATATGCAGGAAAATTTTTCTCATACGATGCCCAATCGTAGGATTTTTAGTTTAACCAGTACAGTTGTCGTTCGAAAATGCAACACAAATACACTACAACGCATCACCTCACCGATTTTTCATTCTGTCGTACGAGAATTTTTGTGACTTAAGTAAACACTTCCAATTTTATCTGAGATCAGCATGTAAAAAAAAAAACGGACAATCAATCGTCCGATAATCTCATCGTGTATACCAGGCATTACCATGGATACTTGGAGTTGTTGCTTCTGTAACAACAATTTTATCTTTTGTAAAAAAAAAAGCATCATAATATTTATTCGGGAATCCATAATGTTTTGCAAAAAACACACAACATTCTTTGCATACAGTATATACATACATTGAAGTCCATAAGGTCCAACCTATGTGGGTGTTTTTAATGTCAGTATTACATTTTATATCCCTCAATGTTGTGGTCCCTTAGGTGTTCATCAAATAGTTTCTTGAAATTATCTATACTCCCAGCAAATACTACTGCTTGTGGAAGAGAATTCCACATCCTCATTGCTCTTACCGTAAAGAAACCTCTAGGTTTTTTAAGGTTAACCAATCTTTCCACTATTTTCAATGAATGGCCGCGTGTCTTTGTATGCTCCCTTGTGCGGAAGAGTTTTGTACCTATTGTGGTGTCACCAGTACAGTATTTATACATTGAAATCATATCCCCTCTCAAGCGTCTCTTCTCCAGAGAGAATAAGTTCAGTGCTTGTAATCTTTCCTCATAACTGAGGTTCTCCAACCCCTTAATTAGCTTTGTTGCCCTTCTCTGTACCCTTTCCAATACAGGACATCCTTCCTGAGGACTGGTGGCCAGAACTGGACGGCATATTCTAGGTGCGGCCTCACCAGAGACTTGTATAATGGGAGAATTATTGATTTATCCCTGGCGTTGATCCCTTTCTTGATGCATGCCAACACTTTGCTAGCTTTGCTTGCAGCAGCTTGGCATTGCATGCTACTGCTGAGCCCGTTCTCCACTAGGACCCCTAGGTCTTTTTCCATCCTAGATTCCCCCAGAGGCTTACCCCCTAGTGAGTAGTTTGCGTTTATATTCTGGATACCCAAATGCATTATCTTACATTTTTCTACGTTAAATCTCATTTACCACTTGTCCGCCCACCCCATTAATTTATTCAGATCCTCTTGCAAAGTTTCCACATTCTGTCGAGAATGTATTGATCTGCTTAGCTTGGTGTCATCTGCAAATATTGAGAATGAGCTGTTCACCCCGTCCTCCAAATCATTTATGAATAAATTAAAAAGGATTGCTCCCAGGACAGAACCCTGGGGAACACCACTTTCCACACCAGACCATTCTGAGTACTCCCCATTTATCACCACCCTCTGGGCTCACCCCTGTAAACAGTTTTCAATCCAGGTACTCACTCTTAGATCCATGTTGAGGGACCTTAGTTTGTACAGTAAACGTTTATAGGGAACTGTATCAAATGCTTTCGCAAAATCCAGATACACCACATCTACAGGCCTTCCTTTATCTAGGTGGCAGCTCACCTCCTCACAGAAGGTTAATAGATTGGTTTGGCAAGAATGATCCTTCATGAACCCATGTTGATTACCGCTAATGATACCTTTCTCATTACAATAATCTTGTATATGATCCCTTATTATCCCCTCCAAGAGCTTGCCAATTATTGATGTTAAGTTAACTGGTCTGTAGTTCCCAGGGCTATATCTTGGTCCTTTTTTATATATAGGTACTATGTTGGCTTTCTTCCAATCAGCTGGTATCATACCAGTCATAAAACTGCTCTTAAAAATTTTGTACAAAGGTCTGGTAATAACTTGGCTAAGTTCCTTAAGGACCCTCGGGTGTAAGCCATCTGGTCCTGGTGACTTACTAGTGTTCAGTTTTTCAAGCCTATTCCCTATTTTATCCTCAGTTAGCCATGAGGGGGCGTCCTGTGAAATGCCGTGAGGACCAGCATTGTGGTTCTGAATAATTGAGCCCCCCTTTTCCTTTGTGAATACAGAGGAGAAAAATTAATTTAACACCTTTGCCATTTCTCCATCCTTTGTAACCAGATTACCTTCATCATTCTTTATGGGGCCAATATGATCTGACCTCCCTCTCTTACTGTTTATATACTTAAAGAATTTCTTGGGATTCTTTTTACTCTCCTCTGCTATGTGTCTCTCATGTTCTACCTCAGCTGCTCTGATTGCCCCTTTGCATTCCTTATTGCGCATTTTACAAATATGAAAATCTGACAGGGACCCCTCAGCCTTGTATTTTTTGAAGGCCTTCTCCTTTGCTTTTATGTGTGCCTTAACATCGGAGTTAAGCCAACCTGGCCTTTGATTAGCTCTTTTAAATTTATTTCCCGTTGGGATACTCTGGTTAATACCTTTGTTTAGTATGTTCTTGAAGCACTCCCATTTTTCCTCCGTGTTCATTGTTCCTAGATCTTTGTCCCAGCTAACATCTTCCAGCAAGGAGCATAGTTTATGGAAGTTGACTCTCTTAAAATTCAGTGTCTTTGTATTCCCCTTATGTTTCTTATTTGTGTAAGTTATACTGAAACAAATTGACTTGTGATCACAAGTTCTGATCGCTATTTCCTAGATTGCCCCTTACTTCCACGTCTGTGATCAAGTCTGTGTTGTTAGTAATCAGAAGGTCTAATAATGTTTTTTCTCTTGTTGGTGCATTTACCATTTTACCCATGAAATTGTCCTGCAGGACATTTAGGAAATGGCGAGCCTTAGTTTAATGTGCAGTACCTTCCTCCCAGTCAATATCTGGATAATTAAAATCCCCCATTATAGTGACACTTCCCACCCTAGCCGCTATTCCAAATTGCGATTGGAGGTCCGCCTCCCCCTCCTCCCTCTGATTAGGGGGCCTATAGCATATTCCTAGTATAACTTCCCCCCTGGTATCTTCCCTTTGTAGCTCTACCCATAAGGCTTCAACTTCCTCCCCAGATCCACTAGTAATGTCATCTCTCACATTGATTTGTATGTCATTTTTTATATACAGGCATAACTCCCCCTTTTTTGCCCACCCTATCCCTGCGGTATAGGGAATACCCCTGGATGGTAGCCAGTCAATCATGAGAGCTGTTGAACCAAGTCTCCGAAATTCCCACAAAGTCTAATTCTTCCTCGTACTATAGCAGCTCTAGTTCTCCCATCTTGTCTGCCAGACTCCTGGCATTAGTGAACAAGCCACATAGTTTTGTCTGAACACCTACTGTTTCCTTGCTGGGTGATCCTCTTTTGCATATAGGACTTGCTACACTATTTGCCTCGGTTTTAAATTCTTTATTCGGCCTATCACTCCTACCCCCAATACTACCCCCTGAACTTTGTTCCACTCTGGCTATTACTAATTCTGTACCCTCCCCCGTTGCCTAGTTTAAAAGCCCCTCTAACTTTTTGGCCATCCTCATTCCCAGCCGGTCTGCACCTTCCCCATTTAGGTGCAGCCAATCCTTCCTATAGAGCTCGTAGCTGATTGAAAAATCGGCCCAGTTCTCCAGGAACCCGAAACCCTCCTTTCTACACCAGCTCCTCAGCCACTTGTTGACTTCCCTAATCTCCCGCTGCCTCTCTGGTGTGGCTCGAGGTACTGGTAGTATTTATGAGAATACTACCTTGAAGGTCCTAAGCCTCAATTTTGCTCCTACGTCCCTGAAATCTTTTTTTAGGACACTCCACCTACCTCTAATTTTGTCATTGGTGCCACCATGCACCATGACAGCCGGGTCTTCCCCAGCCCCTCCCAGTAATCTGTCCACCCGATCCGTGATGTTCCGAACTCGAGCACCCAGTAAACAGCATACAGTTCGGTGCTTCACGTCTTCGTGACAGGTTGCCCTTTCTGTGTTTCTAATAATTGAGTCCCCTACCACCAAAATCTGTCTTTCCTTCCACCTGGCTTCATCCCCACCCTCGCTGGAGGAGTTACTCCCCTGGCAGCTAGGGGAGCCACTCTGTTCCAGCGTTGCTGATTCCCGCAATATCACACAACGGGGTGTACCTATTGGGTTGCTCCAGCCCAGGAACAGCCTCCCTGACTCTTTCCCTTCTACCCTTCCTAACTGTCACCCAACTACTCTGTTCTGGTGCCTGCACCTCTATGTCTCCACTGGCCTCTGCGCTGGCCCCTGCCGACACCTGCCGAGTACGATCCCAACTCTCCTTAAGTATGGAGAGTCGTCTCAGTGTTGACAAATGCTTCCTTAGATTCAGAACCTGGGCTTCCAGGGAAACAAGGTTCTTACATTTTGTACAGCAGTATTCGCCCTCGATCGCATGATCAAGGAACGCATACATGCAACAAAACGTACACCGAGTCGATTCTCCACACCCACCGGGCATCGTACCTATTGATTTAGTGGGGGCTGGGAATTTGCCCTATCCAATTAACTAACCGCTGGCTGCCTGCCGCTAATACTCACAGTACACGTGTCCTTACAGCACTCCCGTCACGCTCGGTACTCACAGAACACCCAGGTACTCACACTATATTACTCTGTTATTCACCCAATACTCCGATATTCCCACAATACTCAGGTACTCACACCCTGTGCTCAGGTACTCACACTAATTTACTCAGGTAATCGCCCAATGCTCCGGCACTCACCAGATTACCCCGGTACTCACCAGATATTCAGGTACTCACTATACTGAGGTATTCACAGAGTACTCAGGCACTTGTTATACTCAAGTATTCACTACTCACAGAATACTCAGGTACTCACTACTCACATAATACTCAGGTACTCACTACTCACATAATACTCAGGTACTCACAGAATACTCAGTACTCCCAACTCAGGTACTCACAGAAAACTCAGTACTCCCAACTCAGGTAATCACAGAAATGTGACAGAGTACTCAGGCACTCACTACTCACAGAATACTCAGGTACTAACTACTCAGGTACTCACAGAATACTCAGTACTCCCAACTCAGGTACTCACAGAAAACTCATTACTCCCAACTCAGGTACTCCAGAATACTCAGATATTCACAGAATACTCAGGTACACGCCACTCAGGTACTCACAGAATACTCAGTACTCCCAAATACTCAGGTACTCACATACACGGTCAGTCAGTATTTGTCAGTTAGCTGCCTCCGGATTCCTCCTGCTGCCACTCCTGGTCACAGGTGTCCGGTCTGCCCGCTCCTCTGTGCCACCACTCAGTCACGGGGTGTCCGCCTCTCCTGCTCTGCCTGCCTCCTCTCGGTCACGGGGGGGGGGGGGTCCACCGCTCTACTGCCGCTCGGTCACGGGGAGGGTCTGCTGCTCCCACTCTGCCGCCGCTCATTCACTGGGAGGTGTGGGGGGGGTCCGCCGCTCCTGCTCTGCCACCGCTCCTGGTCCTTGAGGGGGGTCTCAGCTCTCACACATACACACACACGCGCAGATGCTGCTTCAGCCCCCTGCAGACCCAACTGTTTCTCGCGCCAAAACCTGTCAGGCACCACAGCGCCACCAAGGGTCAAATGTCAGGTTGCCAGGTTTAATTTACCAGCCCTCTTCACGTATGTACTAATATGTACCTATGTAGTAGTACTGTATGTAAAATGACCAGAAAACATGTTCACTCCAAACCACCATATTTTTCGCACCATAAGACGCACTTTTTTTCCCCCAAAAAGTGGGGGAAAGTCTCCCTGCGTCTTATGGTGCGAATACCTGAAAAAAACCGCCCCCCCCCCCTCGTCGCCACCGGGAGCCCGCAGTGTAATGCAGCATAGAGCGCTCTGCTATGATCTCACACAGTGAGAAGACAGAGCAGCCGCAGTACTTCATTTGGCCACTGGGGCTTCATTCGGCCCCAGTGGCCAAATGAAGTACTGCGGCGGCTGGAGCTGCTCTGTCTTATTTATGAATGGGATCTGGCTGCAGAGTGGAGCTCCACTAGGCGCAGGGTGATGACATCATCACAGCGCAGTGGTGGCTGGAGATATGAATCTCCCTCTCAGCTCTGTCAGGATGGACACAGGTATGGCTGTATTTCATGGGACTGGTATATTGCTGCATTTCATGGACACTCCTAGGTGCTGTATTTGATGGACATTCCTATGTGCTGTATTTGATGGACACTCCTATGTGCTGTATTTGATGGACATTCCTATGTGCTGTATTTGATGGACACTCCTATGTGCTGTATTTCATGGATCTGGTATATGGCTGTATTTCATGGATCTGTTATATGGCTGTATTTCATGGATCTGGTATATGGCTGTATTTCATGGATCTGGTATATGACTGTATTTCATGGATCTGGTATATGGCGGCACTGGTAAATATTTTAGTACACCATTTGGATCAGAATTTTTTTTTTCTTGTTTTCTTCCTCTAAAACCTAGGTGCGTCTTATGGTCAGGTGCGTCTTAGGGTGCAAAAAATACGGTATATACTATATGTATATACTTGTATACTATAGTATGTCTACTGTCTATTCTTTTATATATTTGCATTTATTTATTTATTTATTTTTCATGCTGCTGTAACAAAGAAATTTCCCCACTGTGGGACGAATAAAGGTTTATCTTATCTTATCTTATCTTATCTTATCTTATCTTATCTTATTGAATAAGCCTAAACACCAAACTAAAAACTAAATGTACACTTACTGTATGTTATATTAGTCTAAAGCCCATGCTAATTTGTAACCACTGAGAATTGATCATGGGAGCAGTTGATCTCTCAAACTGGATCATGAACCCAAATGGGGCCCTTGGTCTTTTGAGTACATGAAGGAGCAGAACCTTTGTCAGGATTCTATTTTTGTCTTTGTTGGGAGAGCCCCCCTTACTTTCTGTTCTGAGTTGTGGGAAGTAAGACAGAGACCTCTCTGAAACCTACACAGGCATCAATAAAGAAAAAAAAAAAAAAACAAAGGACCCAGCACTTCCTCATTCTATCGAAAAAATGAACTACTGAATTTCCATCTGGGGATGGCTTTAAACAACTGATGTTCCAAAGCTCAGATCTGACCCACATGTTAAACGAATACAATAAAAATAATGGAACCTGGCAGATATCTAACATATTACAGGATTAATGTGCCTGATCATCAAGCTTTGCATGAATGACACAGCAATAGAAGAGCAGTAAATAGTATCCCTGTACTAATAACAAGGTAAACCTCCACATCTCTCATTTTGAGGTCCACGGGCTTTAATTTTTTTAAAAAAGCTAGTAAGCCACAATAAGAAGTCCAGAAAAAAATATACAGCAACAAGAATAACATACTACAACATATGCAGTCCCCCAAAAAGTGCAATACATGTGTGCGTTGTTATACCACAAACACTTTGCTTTCATATCACTCTTTTTGTTACAATTTCTGTATTGCTTTGAATGACAAGTTTTCAACTTCAATATGCACTAAAGTCACTATTATCAGTAATGATTACTGTACATGCACTGTTATTACAGTATAGCTTATCTTTATATCTTTTTTTTCTAATATTTTCCTTTTATAATTCCAGTAATGCTTCTTTAAACACTTCAGGTCTGGACTGTTTCATCCTCTTCCAGGCCATTTTTCAGATTTTGATGCCTACACACTTTGAATGACAATTATTCTATGCTATGCAACACTGTACCCAAATTAAGTTTATATATTCTTTTAGACAGATAGAGCTTTCTTTTGGTGGTATTAAGTCACCACTGGGTTTTTCATTTTTTGCTGCATAAAAGGAAAGACTACCAAAAATTTGGAAAAAAAGCAAACAAACATTTTTCTCATATATTTTTGCAATTAAATAATCTTTCTTAATAAATTTAGGCCAAAATGTATTTTGCGTCAGTAAAAGTAACCCAAGTCAGTATACATTATTATTATTACATGTATATTTAGTCTGTGTGAAGTTTATAAAGTCTACAAACCATGGTATATTCTTATATTTGAAAATTGATCAGTCCTGATGTACTGACTGCCTATCTCATTTCTTGAGGCCCTAAAATGCAAGGACAATTCAAATACTCCCCAAATGACCCTTATTTGGAAAGTAGACAGTCCAAGGTATTTAGTAAGAGGCATGGTGAGTTTTTTAAACTCTTAACGCCCAATGCTGTTAAAGGGTAATTTTTATTTTTTTCAAATTACATTTATTTATTTTAATTTTTTTTTATTGCATTTAAGTCTAAATGTGAGATCTGAGGTCTTTTTGACCCCAGGTCTCACATTAAAGAGGTCCTGTCATGCTTTTTTTCAATTACAAGGGATGTTTACATTCCTTGTAATAGGAATAAAAGTGACCCATTTTTTTTTAAAGGACAGTGTAAAAATAAAAGATAAAATAAATAAGAAAACATTTTTTTAAAGCACCCCGTCCCGCCAAGCTTGCACAAAGAAGGTACGTCATGCACACATATGAAAATGGTGTTCAAACCACACATGTGAAGTATCACCATGATTATTAGAGCGAGAGCAATAATTCTAGCACTAGATCTCCTCCGTAGCTCAAAACTGGTAACCTGTAGAATGATTTATAAACATCACCAATGGAGATTTTTAAGTGCCAAAGTTTGTAGCCATTCCAGCAGGTGCAATTTTGAAGCATGACATGGATATCAATCATGTCCCCTGCCCTTCCATCTCAGAACTGAATGGTGAATCTTTTGGCAAATTAAATAGCCCCCATAAATGTATTTCATTGGTATATTTAGCTGCTTGCCTGGAAATAAAATGATACTAAAGTCTTGTTTTTTTCTTCTTTGAAAATAACAAACATGTTATACTTACCTGCTCTGTGCAGGGATTTTGCACAGAGCAGCCCAGATCCTCCTCTTTTTGGGTCCCTCACCCAGCGCTCCTGGCCACTCCCTCCTGTTTTGTGCACCCGAGCCGAGCCGCAGCTCTGTGTGTCCATTCAGATAAGGAGCTGTGGTTCAGCCCTGCCCCCTCTCTCTCCTCAATGGCTAACTGACTTTGAATGACAGAGCGGGAGCCAATGCCTCAGCCAATCAGGAGGGAAAGTACCAGACAGCCGAGGCACTCATGCACATGGCTGGATTGAGATGGAACTAAGGTAAGTATTAGGTTGGCTGAGGGGGGCTACTGCAAACAGAAGGTTTTTTATCTTAATGCATAGGATGCATTAAGATAAAAAAAAGTATGCCTTTATAATCACTTTGTCAGGAACCATGAATCAGAAGGAGGCAGAAGACAGGATCAGGAACCAGAAGGGATGTCAGCTGGGCAAGTCTTCAACAGGAACACATCAGAGAATATCCAGATATGTTTGACCAAGGCGGAGGCATGGAAGAAATGAAGCAGGCAGTTAAAATAGCCAGAAGGGACTGGCTGATGAGCAGGAAATGATCACCAGGTGAGCCACTGAGTGCTGGCAATTAACCGACAGCTGAGTAACCTGAGCACTGAGAAGGGAGGACTGAGCCCAGCTCTGACAGTACCCCCTCCTCAATGACCCCTCCCCCTTGGAGGGCCACCAGGTTTGAAGGGAAACATCTATGGAAAGCACAGAGGATGACAGGAGCATGTACGTTCCAGGATGAGACCCAAGAGCCTTCCTGTGGACCATACCCTTTTCAATAAACCAGGTACTTTATGCGCCCACTGAACTTACAGGAGTCAATGATCGATTGTATCTCATACTCATACCAGGCGGGGACATGGTAATGAGGTTATGAAGCAGTTGCACACCAAAGATTTTAATAAAGACATGGAATACATTTGAAATATGCATGTTAGAAGGAAGGTTTATTGCATAAGCCACTGGGTTGATCTTACGTAGCATACGGAATAACCCAATAAACCATGGTGCCAGTTTCAGTGAGGGAACACGGAGTCAGAGATTGACAAAAAAAGAGCCCATCGCGCCCTTCTGGGTGATAAGCGTTTTGCCTCAGACAAGAATGTGGGATTCTTATGGTCAGTCAAAATGAGGACCGGCACAGTGGTACCTTAGAGGAGATGCCTCCATTCTTTAAGAGCTAAAATGATAGCTAACGATTCTCTGTCCCCAATATCATAATTGCATCAGGAGACAATTTCTAAGAAAAGTAGCCACAAGGATGCATAGCACTCTCAGAGGTAGGACGTTGAGACACAAGGGCACCAACCCCAGTCTCAGATGCATCAACTTCAAGAATGAAGGGTAACGTAGGATCAGAATGTGCCAGCACAGGAGTTGAAACAAAGGCAGCCTTAAGAGACTCAAAGCCTTTAATGGAATCCGGAGACCAGTTCTGTGAGTTACCATCCTTTCTGGTCATATCAGTCAGGGGTCTGACCAGAGAAGAGAAGTAACGGATAAACTTCCGATAATAATTGGCAAAGCCAAGAAAACGTTGTAGGGGACATAAACCTACGGGTCAAGGACACTGTAGAACTGCAGATAGTTTCTCTGAGTCCAATGAAAAACCAGCAGTAGAAATGACATAACCCAGAAATGTAACCTGTTAACGATGGAACTCGTACTTCTCCACTTACAATACAGGTCTTTATCTCTCAGTCTCTGTAGCACATGGGAGACATCTGTGTGGTGGCTCTAGGGATTTAGAATATATGAGAATATCCTCAAGATAAACCATCACACATTGTTGCAACATATCTCGGAAGATGACTTCCTGAAATACTGCAGGAGCGTTGCAAAGACCAAACGGCATTACGAGGTATTCGTAATGTCCTGTCCTGGTATTGAACACAGTTTTCCATTCATCACCCTCCTTGATTCTCACAAGATTGTATGACCCTCTCAGATCGAGCTTGGTGGCAGTAAAATAATTCTGTAATCAATTGAATTGGATACGCGTAATCATGATGTGATTGAGACCCCTTTAATTGATACAAGGTCTCAGTTCACCACTCTTCTTTTTCACAAAGAAAAAACCAGCACCAGCAGGGGACAAAAATTTCAAGAAAGTGCGGCGGCAACATAATCCTCCGTGGCTTTATCCTCCAAGACAGACAAAGGATAAACCCGGCCACGAGGGGGCATGGCACCAGGTTCAAGGTCAATTGCGCTATCATACGACCAGTGTGGAGGCAAACTACCTGCTTAACCTTTGTCAAAGACATCGCCAAATTTGCGGTACTCTTCTGGCAGGGAGGAGAGTGAAGAGGTGCACAAGACCTTGGCCACTTTCTGAAAACACGTCTTACTGTAGTGTGGCGATCAGGAAAGAACCTCAGCATGCAGCCAACCAAAAGGGGGGTTGTGCCTCGTAACCAAGGATAACCAATAAGCATTGGGTAATGAGGTGAGGAAATTACTTGAAATTGGATTATGCTGAAGAGCCCCTATGGCAATGGTCAACGGAGCAGTCTCATGAGTCACATGGGTAGGCTGTAGAGGTCTCCCATCAATAGCCTCAATGGCAAGTGGAGTGGCATGAAGCTGCAGCGGAATCGAGTGCTTAGACACAAAGGCACTATCTATGAACAGGCAGCCCCAGAGTTGATTAAAGCCTGTGTCTTGATGGGCGACTCAGACCAAGAAAGGGTAACCGGAAATAAAGGCTTATCCTTAAGGATAACTGGGGACTTAACAACGCCACCTAAGGTCTGTCCCCTACAGGACCTCAGGTGCAAGAATTTCTTGGATGAGAAAGGCACAATCTCTCCCTCCTCCTAAAGGCCCTCTCCTCCGCTGAGAGATATGTGAAGCCCAACTGCATAGATTCTACTTCACTGATGGATTTGGTACAGAACCAGACATACCTCTCACAGAGGTAATAGTCAAAGCAGGTGTCTGCACAGAGACTGTAGGAGCAGCAGGGGCAGCCTGCAACAGAGGTTGTATCAGAACAGCCACAGTGGGAGAATACAGGTGAGCAGTGCGAGATAGGAGTGCCTGTAACACTACGGCAAACTGATCCATGCGGTGGTCCTGCTCATTCAAACTGGAAAAGGTATTACCACTAGGTGGATTGCCTGCATCTTCTGAATCGTCTACTGTCAGGAACCATGAATCAGACAGAGACAGAAAATGCAGTAAAAAATTACACCTTTTAATATAATGGTAAAAATGGTACAAATCAGTGAACATAGCCAAAACATAGCCAGGGTTCGGTAGCCAAAGCAGATAGTCAGAACAAGCCTGTAAATAAAAAAGGCAGAGATCAGTGTCGGAAGCAGCAGACAGGATCAGGAACCAGAAGGGACATCAGCCGGGCAAGTCTTCAACAGGAACACAGCAGAGAATATCCAGATATTTTTGATCAAGGCGAAGACGGAAGAAATGAAACAGGCAGTTTAAATAGCCAGAAGGGGCTGGCTGACAAGCAGGAAATGATCACCAAGTGAGCCACTGTGGAACGATGAGTGCTGGCAATTAACTGACAGCTGAGCAACTTGAGCACTGAGAAGGGAGGGCTAAGCCCAGCACTGACACACTTTAAAAAATGCAAACAAAGGTGGTGCCTACCAATAAAACAAATATTAAACGTGGACTGGTTGCTGCACCTAACCAGTGAAACACCAGAGAAATATATATATGTGACCAAGGGTGCTACCATATACCATATAATGAACTGTTAAATTATAGTGATATAAAATACAGTATTAGCAAAATTCATGTATCAATCAATAATTAAATAGTGTAAAAAACTTTTAGAACTTCATAATAAATCCTCCAACCAACTGTGCAGTTGAAGCCTCTTTACACAGCCCCTCATTGTGAATAGTGATCGAGAGAGGGTGTACATCTGCCATTGGAACCGTTGTGATACAGAATTTCCTATTAGATCTATGCCTGCTGGTCATTCATGGCCGAATGTCTCTAGTGAGCATTCTATTTGCACATTCTGTAGTGGAGCACATAAATAAGTTGAAGATTTAGAAGCACTTTATCATCACTGGTTTCGGAATCCAGCATGCTGACACTTTTTTATTGATGCAAAAGAATTTGGACTTTTATTTTTTGCACTTTATTATTTTTCAATTTTTATGTGGACTGCACAGTTGGTTGGAGGATTTATTATGAAGTTCTAAAAATTTTTACACTATTTAATTATTGACATACACATTAAGCTTAACAAAACACAAAATAATGCAGCTGTGTGTTCATTAAAAATAATTTTTAAATAAAACTGGTGTAACTATTTTTTTAAATTTTTTATGTGATAACAGTCTGTTGTAAACATTACACAGCAGCACTGGAAGAGGGAAGGCCAGCAATAGGAGACAATTAGACCCTATTGCAGTGTTATCAGGTAATATGTTGATAGCATGGGAGAGTGATCTGAAAAGTGACCTTAGCAGTAGGCTGGAGCTCATTCATTGCCCAATTGGCTGCCTGTGCTGCAGCTTTATTGGAAGTTCGGGATCCAGGATCAATCTGGCAAAGGTGACTGGATTAGAAAACTGGCTACACAGAATTATAAATTTGTTGACTGGTGAAACAGTGCTCATGCTTCATTTTAGCTGCTTATTTTTAGCCTAGAATTCAGCTTCATTTGTGATAGTGATTAGTGTTGAGCGAACCCGGACTGTAACGTTCGGGTCCGTACCGAACTTTCGGGTGTCCGTGGCACGGACCCGGACCCGGACATTTCAAAAATCGTTCGGGTTCGGTCCGGGGTTCTGCTATTTTACTCCACGTGTTGAGAAGCTGCAGGGCAGCCAATCAACAAGCGTTTCACTGGTTTGCCCTTAGAAGCCATCACAGCCATGCCTACTAATGGCATGGCTGTGATTGGCCAGTGCATCATGTGACCCAGCCTCTTTATAAGCTGGAGTCACAGTGCTGCAGTCACATGCTCCTTGGGTTAGTGTAGGGAAAGGTAGCTGACGGCGTAAGGGACAGATTTGAGCCATTTTAAGACCTGATCCTGCATCCTGAGATAGATTACTTTACTACTGCTGTCTGTGCTGTTGCTCTGAGGACAGATAGCAGAAATTAGAGATTTCACATACCGCTGCTTTGAGTTGCAGATCAAGCTCTGCATAGAACAACGATCGCTACGATCGTGCTCTACAATCAGATTGTTGGGGGAATTTGAGATTTCAAATACCGCTGCTTAGAGTTGGAGATTTGCAGATTAAACTCTGTCCAACGAAACGATTGTACGTTCGTACACAACGATCAGATTGTTGGGGGAATTTGAGATTTCAAATACTGCTGCTTAGAGTTGGAGATTGCAGATTAAACTCTGTCTAACGAAACGATCGTACGTTCGTACACAATGATCAGATTGTGGGATCGTACACAACGATCATATTGTGGGAGTAATT
>BLSH010003940.1:446977-465264 GCA_018402905.1 Glandirana rugosa
CGCTGAACGAAACGGGACGTTCAGCGCGGCGAGGTCACACTTGGCGGCCGAGAATGAGTCGGATCCTAGTGTGACATCGCTACACCCTTCGCCACGCTAAGGTCGCGGCCAAGGACTTACCGTGGAGAGGGTGTCCGTCCAGTGTGACGAGAGACACTTGGCGACGCCACAGTAATGTTTCAATTACTGTCAAGTGTCTAGCGTCACGTTTGACACTTAAACATCTCCTTAGCCTACCACTCTTGTGGGGTACGCTAGGCTAAGGTCACGCACTTTTTTTGTTCAGGGACGTGGAAAAGACACGTTTAGGTCTTCCCACATCGCTACAGTGTGATCCTAGGCTGAGTAAGAGCCGGCGGTTCACACTGGAGCGGCGCGACTTGCAGGGCAAAGCAAGTCGCCCCGCTCGAGGCTACCTCAGCACGGCTTGCAAGGAGACTTCTTACCATAGAAGTCAATGCAAGTCACTCTGAGGTCGCCCCAAAAATAGTGCAGGAACCTTTTTCTAAGTCGGAGCGACCTGAGTCGCTTCTATTAGAACGGTTCCATTGCACTGCATGGGGACGACTTGTCAGTGTGAACCAGCTCTTAAAAGCTCTTGTCTGCAGCAATTACAAAAACCTTCAAGACTTCTGCTCAGCTGGGGGCCAGGGGAAGGGAAAGGACTATTTAACCCCCTGGACTCAAGTGCTTACCTGCTGTGGAGATCCAGGCTGGACTGTGGCTTTATCTGCTCAGCTGGTGGCCAGGAAGGAACATGAGGAGTTAATAGAATCACTCAGGCACAAGTCCTTATCTTTATTCAGCCCTTCTGACCATCTTATCTGAGTCCCGACTTCCACATCTATAGCGATCTGCCGGGAACCGCAGTACAACACAAGGATTACTCCGCCTGAGCCCGAAAATGATCAAATAGTCCCTGCCAGCTGATCGCAATAGAAATGGAAGTCGGGACTCAGATAAGATTGTCAGAAGGGCTGAATAAAGATAAAAACGTCTGCCTGAGTGATAGCATTAACTCCTCATGTTCCTTCCTGACCACCAGCTAAGCAGATGGAACTCAGAGCCAGAGTGCAGGCTGAATCATGTGTCCAGGAGAGAGGAGGAAGGAGACCCGGGCACATCACTCTAAACCCGTACTGTCCGGGTGAATCCCGTACAGGTGGCAACCCTAAAAGCAGCCTCCCCAGCACCCCCTAATCACTTACCTGAGCCCCTTCTCTCTGCAGCGATGTCCATGAGTGTCTTAGCTGTCCCAGACACTCCTCCTGATTGCTGAGACACAACAGCGGTGTCATTGGTTTCCGTGGCTGTCAATCAGAATCAGTCAGCCAATCAGGGGAGAGAGGGGGCAGTGCGGGTCAGGGCTCCATGTCTGCATGGCTACATGGAGCTCTGACTCGACTCGGGTGCCCCCTGTAGCAAGTTGCTAGCTGAGGGGGCACTCAACAGAGGGAGGGGGCAGGAGAGCCTCAACTGCACAGAGAAGGTAAGTATAACATATTTGTTATTTAAAAAAAAAACAAAAAAAATTTATGACTTTACAATCACTTTAATGCATGCTTTGCATTAGAATAAAAAGCTTTCTGTGTGCAGCAGCCCCCTCTAATACTTACCTGAGGTTCCTCTAAATCCAGCGATGTTGTACGAGTATCTCGGCTGCCTGGGACGCCCCTCCTCATTGGCTGAGACAGCAGTGTCTGTCAAACAAAGTCAGTCAACCAATCAGGAGAGAAAGGGGCGGGGCGGGCCTTGGCTCTGTGTCTGAATGGACACATAGAGTTGCGGCTCAGTTTAGGTGCCCCATAGCAAGCTGCTTGCTGTGGGGGCACTCAACAGGAGGGAGGAGCCAGGAGCACAGAAGAGGGACCCATGAAGGGGAGGATTGGGGCTGCTCTGTGCAAAACCACTGAACAGAACAGGTAAGTATAACATGTTTGTTATTTTTAACGTTAAAAAAAACTAGACTTTACAATCACTTTAAGCCTTGAAAGGGTGGTAATTTGACTGATGTGTTGCACTGCAGAGGGTTTTATAAATGTACACAAGCAGCCCTACCAAGAAAGAGCCAGGTAGTGGAGGAGAAAGGGGGCATTGCTGATAAGTCCATAATTGAAAATAATGCTTCCCTTGTGTGGCTGATATGTTATCTCAATAGCTGTTAAGCAATTAAGCTGGATGACTATAGCATTGAATATATTCTGCCTCTAGAAGCTATTCAACAAATCTCTACATTTTATAAATTAACAAAACGATTAATAAAAAGCTTGTAAGAACATAGAAACCTACAACAAAACCTACTTTAATGTGTATCTACAAAGTTTTTTCTTTAACATTTTGGATGGAGTACAAAATAGTTAATCATACAAGGAAAGAAATAATCATTTCCAGCGCTAGAGGACCTTCAGGATGACAGGTAACCGGAAAAACAAGGGGTAGGAGACCAGATGGATGCTGCCCCCCTCGGATGGGGTAATCCGAAAGTGACTAAAAAACAAAAGAGAAGGAAGGCGCACACACCTAGTGTATTGCCATAAACATTTTTAATGGAAATAAAAAAGTTAAAAGTGAATACTCACAAGGATAGCGTCACAGAGCCATGACAAGATGATATAAGTGAGAAAAAAGCACAAGGTGGGATATCAACTGACGCGTTTCGGGGGCGCACCCCTTTCCTCAGAGCTGCGCTAATCTGGACTGCCAGACCGAGCAATATATATGAAAAAATTACCAAGAATGACTGGTGGTTTAATCAATTGGCCAATTAATAATCATTCAATTGACCAAATAATCAATGAATTAACTAATTAATTTGGGTGGGTACATAAGAACACCCAAGGTGTTCTACATGAGGATGAGCCACTGTCTAGGGCAGTGGTTCTCAACTCTTGTCCTCGGGACCCACTAACAGGCCAGATTTTAAGTATTACCTTGGGGAGATGCAGACTAGAATATTGCAATCACTGAGCAGCAAATGATATCACCTGTGATGTATTTCAGTTATCCTGCAAACCTGGCCTGTTAGTGGGTCCCGAGGACAGGGAACCACTGCTCTAGGGAAAGCTATCTTAGAAGACATTAAATATTTTCTGAAAATCTAATCAAACTGAATGATCGTGCTTTTACACAGAAGAGCTTGTAAGCTATCTATATTAAAAACATTTTCTTTAATGTTTGTTAAATACTGATAATCTCAAGCTAGTCCTCTAGGTGGCGCTCAAAACCCAGTCTGCCTACATACACTTAATGAGACAGCTTTTGCTATTTAACCTGTCCTTCTCTGCAGACAGATGTGGGTTATCACCTTCCAAAGGCATGCATCGTTAAATTATCAATAACAGGTTAGCAATGCATCAGGGTATGACTTCGATTAAATTTGTGGCGAGTAACCTTTGATCACTCTTGTATTTTATATACAAGTCACATTTACACAAATAGGTTTTTTTTTTGCCTGCTTGTAGTTTGGTGCATTGCAGCTAAAAGAGCCAACAGATTTAAGACAAAGGCCGAGAATAATGCAATTGGATGTGCATTTGATTTACTCCACAGTTTTCAAACAGCCTGTAGCATGTTCCTCCTATTTCAGATTGATCTTTAATATACTGTGCATAAAAATTCAACAGATAAACAGAACTGTGGTTCATTGCATCACACATGAATCGACAAACTTGCAGGATGCTTGGTTTGGCTGAATAGTGATTATTCACGGTTACGTTTTTCCAGATGTATTTTCTACGACAGAAAATCCTTACTTTATTAAAAGCATAAACTACGTAATAATTTGGTTTATGCTCATGACCAGTTATTGATAAAAATGAACAAACGTTATCAATATAAATGATGACTTTTAAATGATCTGCATTCATTTTACTGAGTAGACCAAGTATTGTAATTCTGATATTATACTGTGATATGTCACATTATGGAAGGCTTTATAGTAATACTAAAGCCTCTTGTTTTTTTAACCATTCAGCCCAGGAAGGATTTACCCCCTTCCTGACCAGAGCACTTTTTGCGATTCGGCACTGCATCGCTTTAACTGACAATTGCGCGGTCGTGTGACCCAAACAAAATTGTTGTCCTTTTTTGCCCACAAATAGAACTTTCTTTTGAGGGTATTTGATCACCTCTGCGGTTTTTATTTTTTGCACTATAAACAAAAAAAGAGCGTCAAATTTGGAAAAAAAAACATTTTTTTTTAACTTTTTGCTATAATAAATATCCAAAAAAAATATATAAAAAAACAAATGTATTCCTCAGTTTAGGCCGATATATATTCTTCTACATATTTTTGGCAAAACAAAATTGCAATAACCGCATATTGATTTGGTTGCGCAAAAGTTATCGGGTTTACAAACTATAGGAATAGATTTATGGCATTTTTATTATTATTTTATTTTAATATTATCGGTGGTGATCTACGATTTTTAGCGGGACTGCGATATTGCAGCGGACAGATCGGACATTTTTGACACTTTTTTGGGACCACTGACATTTATATAGAGATCAGAGCTAAAAATAGCCATTGATTACTGTATAAATGTCATTGGCAGCGAAGGGGTTAACACTAGGGGGGCGATCAAGGGTTTAAGTGTTCCCTATGGGGGTGTGTCTAACTGTGGGGGGAGTGTAGCGACTGGGGGTGGAGAGAGAAAGCTGCTCCTAATCACAGGGAGCAGCAGATCTTTCTCCACTTCCCTTTCAGAACGGAGATCCGTTTGTTTACATGAACGGATCCCCGTTCTGGCTCTGTGAGGAGCGGTTGCGGGTAGCCAGCGGACATCGTGCCTGCCGGCCACGCGCATTGGCTCCAGAGATGTGCGGTGGGGGTGTGCGTGCTCCCGTGGCGCGTGTGCGCCCCTTGTAGTCTCTTAAAGCAGCGATTTGTGCAGGAGAGCCAGTCTTCCACCGTCAAACGACAGCGGCTGGTCAGCAAGTGGTTAAATAACAAACATATTATACTTACCTGCTCTGTGCAATGGTATTGCACCGAGCAACCTCAATTCTCCTCTTTTCGGGTGGTCCTGGCTCCTTCCCCCTACTGGGTGCCCCCACAGCAAGCCTCTTGCTATGGGGGCAAGCAAGCCTCTTGCTATGGGGGCACTCAAGCAGGCTCACTCTCAAGCCATGCTCCTGTGAATGGACGTTGTCTATTCACACACAAGCTTGGCTTGGCCCTGCCCCTGCTCTCTCCTCATTGGAACACTGGCTGTGATTGACAGCAGCAGGAGCCAATGGCTCGAGCTGCTGTGTGAGCCAACAAGGAAAGAGAGACCCAGGACAGCCATTGCTCTCACGCACATCACTGGATTGAGATGAGGCTCAGGTAAGTTTAAGAGGGGGGGATCCTGCACTCAGAAGGTTTTTTACCTAAATGCATAGAATGCGTTAAAGTAAAAAGCTTGTGCCTTTATAACCACTTTAAGAAACAGTCACGGTTTCTAACACTGGTATCTCAGCATAACTTTGGAATGGGAATCATTGCCAGTGATGCGGAGGACTCAATGCAAGTTTAGGGTTTAGGCAAGCATTAGGCTAAATGTAGGGGTTGGGTCAAGTTAACTTTTTCGGGCAGAATTTCACTTTTCACAATAAATAGAAGACTTTTCTCATATATTTTCTGCCCAAGATATCCCAATGTGCTTATCCCTCACTTACCTCATCCATGGAACATTTTGAATTTTCAGTTCTCTGTTTGAAATGTTACAAAAATGCATTCTGCTACCATTATTTCCCCGTAGCTCATATCCCATCATGCATTGCCTTAGTGCATCATGGAATAGGGCGTGTTTTACTACTCTGGACCACACCTTCCTCATTACTAAAGCACCTCTGGTTTTATTGCCACCCACTTTCCCTAATTCTTCCCTGAATTGTGTAGGGGTAAAGCGTCATATAATATTTACCCTACGGAGGTACCATCCCCAATGTATAATATATCTTAAAAGCATAACGTTTTAAGAAAGTAACCACCTTGAATAGCTGACCTGTGGGTATGTTTTTAATAACGCTTTATATATATTTGTGATTTTTCTAATAAAAATGTTGTGGTTTTATATATAAAATTTGTATTAATTTATTATACCCTCAGAGGCACATATAAAGTGCCATTAAACCCTTTACACTTTTGAGATAATTCTTCCCTTAAGGTGACCATACACATTGCAATCTGATTGTACAATCTCCTTTAGATCTACCATCAGCCATGCAGTGCAAGGTCCTGTCTGATTTGATACAAATTTAATATTCAGGTGGGTCTTTCTATTCCATAGTTCTGGTAAATCTAAAGGATATTGTACAGAGATTGTACAATCAGATTGCATAGTGTATGGCCATCCTTATACATGTACATAGGAGGGAGTGGCTGAAAACACTTAGCTGCCAGGACCCACATTAACAATTTTGTGTAGCAGAAACTTGCAATCCCACATGCAGTTTTTTTAGACATTTCAGAGCTTTTATGCTCATCAGGCATAGGGCAGCCCTGTCACCTGAATGGGCCCTATGCATGACGAATGCTCCAAAAAAGCTCCAGAACTTTTATCAAGAGGAGCGTGGCACATTTTCAATCGTGCTTTTTGTTCACTTCCAGCCCATTTGTCACACGGCAGATGAGTACCTGCTATCCATCCTTGGGGTGCCATTAAGATGTAATGGCATCACAAGTGTGATGTGCATTTACAGCATGTTTTTAAAACGCATGACAATGCATTTTCTGTGCAGTTTGCTGTGCACACAGAAATTGTGCATGTGAAAATGGAGCCTCATAGTTCTTGTGTAAACACACCAATTTCACATTCAGGCCCCATTCACATTTGGCGCAGTGGGAGCACACTTTTTGTGGCTCATGTTTCCTGTGAAAGTCTTGGGGCAGCCCATTGATTTCAGTAGGCTGCACTACGCGGGGCAAAGTAGCCCATTTAACATTCTAGAGCTTAGTAGTTTGCATGTTTTTTACTGTGTGTTTTGCTGTGTTTGTCACTAGTTTTTTCATGTGTCAAAATATGTGTTTGATTCTGCGTTTGGCGTTCCATTAACAAATAATAGAACTGAAAGTTCAACTAGTTAATTTCTTTTAAAATCTATCCAATAACTCTGTATTCAATCAGGCAGGCGCTTGCACTACATAGTTGATGGCAGTTCTAAAGAAGGGTGTACAATCAGATTTTATAGTGTATAGTGAGATTTACAGATATCCAGGGTCACAGTTCTCCTGTTTTTAATACTACAGCTCTGCTCCACATAGGCTGTTATGTGATAGCTCAGCTCCTGCACACTCTGCCAAATGAACGATCTATGCAAGAAAAAGGTAACATAAAAAACAAGATAGATCCTATTTAGTGAGAACACTGCTGACATTGCCTGCATTGGGTTAGCATGTTACTGCAGAGGTGGGTGGGGAGCAATCTCCTGGAGGGGGAGGGCAAGTGCAGGGTGTGTGTGTTAATGAAGCCAAATGGTGAACTACTTCCTTCTAATGTTTCTTCTGTCCAAAATACCGAATTTCAGAATGGGTAATGGAGTTGTTTTATACAGGAGACTGGAGGCTGAGGTTATGCCTGTTCTAGAAGGCAGAGAAAACGTTTTCTTTTCTGCAACAGAGGTACATTAATGGTATATTGTTACATAGGGAAGCTGGAATTTAGAATAAAATGGGGAACCTAAAGTGTTACTAAACCCAGGGCCCTGCATTCACTATACCTGGTCTCCCACAGTACACAGAACATGGAAATGTAATTATATTAGTAAATATAAACTGCTAAATACCTTTTCTCATCAACAGCAAGATCAGTTTTGTGACTTCTATCAGTGTCTGGTTAAAGCTTGTAGGGGCAGTTTTCATTGTTATCTCACTGTCCTATATGACTGCAGACCTATAAGACTCTGTCTGGACAGTGATGATTGGCCATGTGATGATCACATGCTCTCTCCCAAGAAAAACAAAACTCTCTAGGAATACACACCAAACTGAGCATGTGCAGCCTGTCCCCTGGCTCTGTAAGGATAAGGTTATTTTTTGGAGACAGTGGAAGAAGGAGATGATCAGAAGAGATACGATCAAACAGCCTTTTTACACTATGCAGAGGATTAACCCTTTAGGTTCCACAGTGAGTATAACAAGCACGCTTTACTGTATATACAGACTGATTTTACTGCGGTGGGTTTAGTAACACTTTAACCTTTACGGGTTCCAATGCTTCAGTTCTAATGCCCAGATTATTTTATTTTCCACTGATTCGTAAGAAATGCAACAAGGCCATTGAGGGCATGCAAGTTGCACATAAGGCCATAAATTACCAATTCTTTTTGGAAGAACTATAGCTATACAACAACTAGTATGAATGAACACTGGGCTGATGTTTTGGGTATTTGGGGTCAGGAAAAGAGCACTTTCCTAATGTTGAATGGCATAGGGATTGCTGTCAATGTGGTGAAGGTCCAGATGTTAATGCTCCTGAGCTTTGGGCTCATATGTCTACTGTAACAGTATAAGATCAATCCTATGTGATGCCGGAAGTTTTTTGGAGGCTTTCACTTACAGCTGTGGGCCAATTTTTATACCTTGTGAGCTGGGTTGAAATCTTTGGAGTGGCTGTATATTTTCTTTTTTTTCTATATTTTTCTGTTTATTTAAAAGAAATAGATGGCTCGTGTGAAAATTTTAGATACCTGCTATCTGTATGACTTGTTGATCAGACTCAGATCCATGAACCCAGCAGACCAGTTCACTCATCTCTCCTTATTAAATCTGCAAAATTAGCTGCTAACACAAAAAGCTAATAACTAGCAAGGCAGTCAATAAAGTACTCTCTTTATAACACTGACAATGTAACTGTCCAATTATGCCAGGATGACTCTGTAGCATTCCTGGCTTCATTTCACCATTATGCTAGTGAAATTAAGAGCACAGAATTAAGACCACAGACAGAACAAGGCTTCTCATGTATGTTAGCTCAATGATGGTACTGTCATTTATTTGTTACACTGTTGCAAAAGCATCCTGTTAATAATGATGGTGCCATTTTGCTTGTAACACAGAGACATAAAATCAGCAGTTGTCTAAGGAGCAGAAAAATCAAATGGCTTAACCACAGGGATGATTTTTTATATGAAATTGAACCAAATAATAATCTATAAAGCCTGATTTAAGGGACAAATAAATCTAAAGTTTCCAGTTTACATAAAGCGTTTGGTATACATTTTACAGATATATATTTACAAAAGCCCTAGGAATTAAGGAAAACAAAGATGTTCAAGATAAGGCTATAAAGATTAATTTTAACCAGTGGGTCCATTAAGGGTGCAGGGGTGCCGCCCCCCTAATCCATGTGCCTGGCCCCTAATCTACATGCAGTTCACGGGAAGCATGGATTTCAATGTTTTTTTTTTTTTAGAAGCGCATGATTAAAGACTGGGGCTCTAACTGACTTCCAAAAAGTGTGGGCTCGGGGCGAAGAGCACTGCGCCCTGAGTCCACCCAGTTGTGTCTCAATAGCGAATTAACTACTTCCCACCCGCAGGCTGTCCTATGACGTCCTTGAATTTGAGTGGCGATATCTGAATGGTGCCTTCAGCTACAGGCACCATTCAGATACCGTTTTTTACAGCCGGCAATTCTCTGCAAGATAAAAGTGGTCTTAGTGGTGGATGCACCACGAGATCACTTTTATAAGTGGCGGGAGAGGTGCCCCCCCACTTTCCCGCCATCTCCGCCACTTAACGGACCGCCGGCGGAGATGATCGGGTCCGCTCCCCCCTGCACAGGAAGCTGAGTGAGCGGAAGATGCCACCCACTCGGCTCCATAAAATTGCAGGGTGGAAGCAACATGACAAGTCAATTCCGCCCATAGCTCTTGAAGGGGACATTTTATTTTTTTGAACTGTCATTTATTTTAATGTTTTTGTTTTTTTTGCATTCAACTGTAAATATGAGATTTGACGTCTTTTTGACCCCTGATCTCATATTTAAGAGGTCCTGACATGCTTTTTTCTATTACAAGGAATGTTTACATTTCTTGTAATAGGAATAAAAGTGATCAAAATTTTTTTTTTTAAAAGGACAGTGTAAAATTAAAAAATAAAAAGTAAAATAAATAAGCAAAAAAAAATTTAAAGCGCCCTGTCCCCACGAGCTCGTGCACAGAAGCGAACGCATACATAAGTCATGCCTGCATATGAAAACAGTGTTCAAACCACACATGTGAGGTATCACCGGGATCGTTAGAGCAAGAGCAATAATTCTAGCACTAGATCTCCTCTGTAACTCAAAACTGGTAAACTGTAGAAATTTTTAAACGTCGCCAATGGAGATTTTTAGGTTGCAAAGTTTGTCGCCATTCTGCAAGCGGGCGTAATTTTAAAGCATAACATGTTGGGTATCAATTTACTCAGGGTAACATTATCTTTCACAATATGGAAAAAAATTGTGCTAACTTTACTGCTGTCTTATTTTTTCACTCAAAAAAGTGCATTTTTAAAAAAAAATCACGCTTGGAAGACAGCTGCGCAAATACGGTGTGGCATAAAGTTTTGCAACGACCGCCATTTTATTCTCTAGGGTGTTAGAAAAAAATATATAATGTTTGGGGGGGGGGTTTAAGTCATTTTATAGCAAAAAAAATGGTTTTAACTTGTAAACACCAAGTCCAAAAACAGGCCCGGTATTGAAGTGGTTAATATTTGCTATTGTCTTCCTGATTCTCCTTCCGGCCAATCAGGAAGCAGGTCCTGAGACCCGATTGGCTGAGAGGAGAAGCGATCCTATTGGCCGCCGAGGAGGAGGAAACACAGGGGAATCCGCCGTGAAGCCGAGGAGGAGGAGACACAGGGAAAACCTCCATGAAGCAGAGGAGGAGGAGACACAGGGGAAGCCGCCGTGAATCAGAGGAGGAGGAGACACAGGGGAAGCGGCCCTGAAGCTGAGGAGGAGGAGATGCAGGGTGTAGCCGCTGCCCAGAGGAAGCGCTGCCCACGACCTTGATGGGGTAAGTGCGGAATTGATGACAGTCCAGAGGGGGAGGAGGGGTGCTATTGATCCAAGCAACCGAGGGGGGGTGGCGGTTGGGATTGTTTGTCACCCCTCCCCCCCAAAAATATAGCACCAGCCGCCACTGATTTTAACAATATGTTTTAGTCTGTAATCCCAGTGGAAGACGGTAAAGTCAGCTTTCCTTTGCCCTTAAATGGCCGATAATGGCAAACAAGCTAACCTCAGTGGAGCAGAAATGTCCTCAGTTCTCTGATGGTATGGGTTTCTAATTTTTTGGTCAAACTTTTTAAAGATTTGGGCATCTCAGTAAGTGATATTTTCCAAACTGAAAGTGAATGGGAGTCTAAACCAGGTTTCTAAAAAGTGTGTGCAAAGCAGCAAATGATGCAACATTTATAGAATGTTTTGGAAGCACCTGCCAGCCCTGCCTGATGAGATGATGAGCCATTTTCTTCATAAATTCTTTACTAAGATGAATGGTGGAACCTGTTGGCATTGGCAATCAAGTTAGGGGTGCCCAAGTAACAACAGAGGTAGATAACAGGCAGCAACAACCATTGAAGACCAGCCTTTGGTCAATTTCTTCTAGAAGCCTTTTGGGCATCCAAACTGACAAGAAATAAAACTGAAGCTAGCATTAAGCTAGAGACATCCAAATTCAGACCAGTAAAGCAAAATACAGCAACGGTTGCAATTCAGGGAGGACTTGCCCTATTTATTAACTATTTGACCTCCGTAAGATTTACCCCCCTCGTGACCAGGCCATTTTTTTTTTATACAGCACTGTGTTACTGACAATTGAGCAGTCATGCAATGCTGTGCCCAAATACAATTTGTGTCATTTTTTCCCCACAAATATAGCTTTCTTTTGGTGGTATTTGATCACCACTGCGTTTTTTATATTTTTTGAGCTATAAACAACAAAAGAACCTCAATTTTGAAATAAATATATATATATATATTTTTTTTTACTTTCTGCTATAAAACATAGCCAATACATTTTTTTAAAAAAAATCAAATTTCTTCAAAAATTTAGGCCAATATGTATTCTGCTACATATTTTTGGTAAAAAAATCCCAATAAGCGTCTATTGATTGGTTTGTGCAAATGTTTTAGCATTTACAAACTATGGGATATATACTTTTTATTTATTTATTTTCTTTTTATACTAGTAATGGTGGCAATCAGCGTCTTATAGCGGGACTGTGCTATTGTGGTGGACATTCTGACACTTTTGGTACTTTGGTACCAGTTACACTAATACAGTGATCAGTGCTAAAAATATGCACTATCACTATACTGATGACACTGGCTGGGAAGGGATTAAATATCTGTAGCGATCTGTGTGCCTAACCAGTGTCTTTGTGTGTATGATGTTGTGGTTTTACTAAGGGATGTGGTGGGTTTTCTTCCCTGCTTTTGCAGGGAATCAAAATCAATTACTTCCCTGCTGACAGGACAGAGCTTTGCCTTGTTTACATGAGCAGAGTTCTGTCCTGTCACTCTCCTTGCCGATCAGTGGGTGCTGGCGGACATCCATTGGCTGGCACCCGCTGACTGGCTTGTGCTGGGTCTAATTAAAGCACAGACCCCCTACCCAGAAGACCCAGATCACATCCTAGGTACATGATCTGGCATAGAAGAGCCACTCTGCCACTGTACTTCTAAGTGATGCGGTTGGCAAGTGGTTAAAATAACCTTTCAATGGGGTCTCCTTTAACTGTATCCTGTGAAATGTTATTACTGTTCTTACTTTTTTGAAGGTCTGAACTCTCTAATAAGGGTCTCTAAACCCCACGAATGCCAGATGAGCTTACAGTATGTTGTGTTTTGTGAAAGTGGTCTATGTGTTAAAGCCTAACTCTAGGTTTAAGTGAATTGTAAATAGTTTCAGTGATGATGTGTGTCTACAGACACAAAAAAACATTCTTAGGATTGAACCCGTGGCTTGTTATGGGGGGCATTCGGAAAAGAGGAGGAGTGGAGAGCAACAACAGGGGACCCCAGAAGAGGAGGTTCAGGGACACTCTGTACAAAACTATTGCACAGTGCAGGTAAGTATAATATTCCATATAAAATAAGTGAAGCGCAATAAAAAATCTGTATCATATGCTCATATACTCATATTCTATACAAACATGTACATAGTGCGTATAAATTTAAAAAAAAAAAGCATAAAGTGCATAATCTCTGTATAGATACAGTATAGATTGTGATTAAAGTGCATAAAACATCATAAATAAAATTGACGTGCAATATACGTATGCAATGCTGTAAAAAAAGTGCAAGTGCTGCAACCAAATAGTCCTATTGGCTGTAAACAATAGTCTAAACAATGTCCTTTAAGGTGCAAAAAAATGAATCCTGCTCCGCAGGAATGGTGGTTATCCACATCAGCGACTGTGCAGGGTGAAAAAACCAGGTGCTCCAACCAAACACTTGTGCACATCTATATCCACCACCCGGTGTCACCAACCGCTCACCTCAAGGAGCGACCCCTCTGGGTCTAGTAGCGCAGTCCCCCTTGGGGCGTATATCCTACTATGCAGGCGGACCTCAGCAATGCTCCAGGAGTGACCCAACTGTTGATAGTGGTGCAGTCCCCTCTAGGGTAAATACCCTGCTTCACAGTCAGACCTCAGTATGGTTTATGGGATACAAAGAAGGGCTGACATAGTGTTGAATCGTTTAAAATATAATGATTTTATTAAAACATGTTAAAATTCACTCACATTTGTAGGTACACCTCCACCGGTGCACTCGGGTATTGCATGTACATGTAAAAGGCAATCCACAGCTGCTGGCTACAACTGCTCAAACAGTGTTCTGAACGTCACCATAGGCTCCTCCCCGATGCGTTTTGTCACTGGGTCACGTGACTTCATCAAGGGTATACCCGAGTGCACCAAGTGATCAGAATGCAACTTCATCCAGCTAACTAGAGTGTTTTGCACATTGCACTTGCTTTTTTGCACTGCGTCAGTGCATAAGCACAAATGTATTCTGTGCTCTTTTTAACCACTTCAGCCCCGGAAGGATTCCCCAGGTTAGGACCAGAGCACTTTTTGCGATTCGGCACTGCGTCGCTTTAACTGACAATTGCGCATTCGTGCGACGTTGTACCCAAACGAAATTTGCGTCCTTTTTTCCCCACAAATAGAGCTTTCTTCTGGTGGTATTGGATCACCTCATTTCTGATCACCGCTATAAACAAAAGAAGAGCGACAATTTTGCAAAAAAAAAAAACAGTTTTTCTTACTTTTTGCTAAAATACAAATAAAAAAAAGATATATATAAAAAACATTTTTTTCCATCGGTTTTGCCCGATTTATATTCTTCCTCCTATTTTTGGTAAAAAAAAATCGCAATCAGCGTTTATTGATTGGTTTGCGCAAAAGTGGCCGCGTTTACGGATGATGAGAATTCATTTCTGGGGTTTTTACTTTTGTTTTATTTTTTACTAGTAATGGCGGTGATCTGCAATTTTTATCGGCACTGCGATATTGCGGCGGACATGTCGGACCATTTTGACATTTTTTTGGGACCAATGACATTTATACAGCGATCAGAAATTTAAATGTCCACTGATTACTGTATAAATGTCATTGGCAGTGAAGGGGTTAACCTGTAGGGGGAGATCTAGGGGTTAACTGTGTTCCCTAGGCATGTTCTAACTGTGGGGGAGGCTGGGCTACCATGGGCATAAGAGATCTAACTGATCCCAGTGACAGGGATCAGTAGATCTCCTATGCCCGCACTGACAGAGCGGGGAACCGCCGTGTTCACTGTGGCTGCTCATCGGGTCCACCCGAGCCGCGGGCACACTCCGCAGGAGCACGGCACGTGCCCCCTAGTGGCCACCTGCAGATCGCCGCTTATTTACGGCGATTCGCGGGAAGCATCCACTTTGCCGCAGTAAATATACTGCATGCGGTGTGGAAGCTGTTAATTAGCTGAAAGCTGCATTAAAGCGGAGTTCCACCCAGAATTTTTTTTTTGGCATCCACTCTTTTAATATTAAATAGATGTAACCTTTTGTTTCCTAACTTTCAAACCGCCTAGTAATTACATGTATTTTTTACTCACAATTTCCTTTCTCTCCATGCTGGACTTTTCCATTTTAGGTGAGGGCATCTGAAGCCCATCCGTAGTCTTCTGGCATCTCATCCTGAAAGAAGTGCATGGTGGGTAACCATCATGCACTCCTCGATCTTGGTCCGCCTTAAATCGCGTAATTTCCTGTCTGGAAATAACATGATTTTACAGTACAGGGAAGCCCACTGACTCCTGGGAAATGATGAGTCACATCTCCCAGGAGGCCAGACGAAGGAGGAAGTGAGGAGAAGAGCCTAGGACCTAAAAGGGGCAGATTACAGAGACCACCTAGCAACAAGCCACTTAGGGTGAGTATAACATTTTTTTTCCTTCAAAGGTAAGTCTATATAGGCAAAGGACTTGAATAATTTAAAAAAAAAATTCTGGGTGGAACTCTGCTTTAAGATTGACATGGTTCAATATCTGCATTGAAATAATAATAATAAAAAATAAATTCCAGTCAATTCCTTTTCTTCATTTCATGCACATAAATAGGGTGTTTAAAAGCAGTGTACATAGAAACGGGTTTCACTCAATTGTACAAATATTGCATCTTCATGATTGTACTAGACAGGTTTGTTAAGTGCTAAAAACTGTTGGTTCAAACAAAGCAGTGATGATAGGTCACATAAAAAAATAACATGTACATTATGGATTCATTATTTTTTTTTCATTAAACTACACCCATAATGGGAACTAATTCTTGCAGCTGGCTATTTGAGCTTATCACACAACTGACTGCAATGTTTGTTTGGAAAGATATGGTAATAGAATCTGTCTGGGATGTGAGCACACAGCCAGGTAATTGTTGATACTGCTGTCAGGACACAACAGTAGGATACCAGCGAGATAATATTCTATTAGTTCTTACATAAAACAATGCTTTCCATATACAAATAATACATCTTTTTTTGGTGATTTTTTAAATTCCTCAACCTAAAACCATTATACACACAAAAAAATTAAAGAGTAGCCTGACTTTTTACATGTTCATTAGTCATATACACATATCACATAATACTATACAAACGTCATGATTATCAAATATGGGTGCAGATGTGGTCATCATGCAACTAGATAATCCATTCCACCTAAAGCATATCCAGGAGAGAAATCATAAATATAAAAATGTATATAAGCAGCTATTTAGTACCGATCCACTAATGATTGAAGTGTATTCATAGTGGTTGTAAACTATGTTACACCACTTGTACCTACAGGTAAGCCTATAATAAGGCTTATCTGTAGGTACCGTGAATATTTCCTGAGCTTGCACAGTTTAGGAGATATTCACTATATATGCTGCTACCGACATCAATGGCGCATGCGCACTGAAGAAACGGCCCGCTGGTGCTATTTCTTCAGGGCCCATGCTGTGACCGGTGGGTCCTGCGCGCATCATCGCGGCTCTGGCTGATCATAGCGCCGGAGCCTGCGAACCCGGAAGAAGCTCTGGGAAACATGTTGGCCAGCAGTGTGCGGGGACCGATGCAACAGCTTCGATCTGAGGTAAGTATTTCATAATGAGCTAGTATGCGATACATACTAGTTCATTATGCCTTTGTCTTGCAGTTTTTTTTTTGTCTTTTTTTGAGGTTTACAACCTCTTTAAATGCACAAAATAAAAAATGAATATATTGCAGCTTTCCAGTCCTTAGACCTGGTGGCTGCATTTGTTTCTTTAGTTAGTCCATTTGTTTCTTTTTCTCTTTAGGGCTCTTGCACACAGGCCCATTTAACACTTCTGCTCAGGCAGACTAGGTGCAGTGTACAGCCTGTAATTGACATGAGTGGCTGTGCAATGGTTTGGTAGTTTTTTTCGAAAAAATATATACGCGAGTACATCAAGTACAGGGAGTACAGTGGCAAACGGCCATTCATATCAATGACAGGTTGTACACTGCATTTGGGCTGCCCAGGTGGCAGAAAGAGGGCTGCAATTATGCTGAATGGGCTCAGCTGGCACATGTGCCAGATCACTTACTTTCACCTGGTGATCCAGCCAGTAACACACATCCAGTCCTAGGATAACATCACTCATTCACTGTACTAGAGAGTGTACAGGACCCCAAGACAACATTAGATCACCAGGTATTGTTCTGCACGTACACACAGACATAATAAATCTCTTTCAATGGTACGTTGTATATTTAACAGACCAAAATGGACCAAATAGGAGAAGTACATTTTTTGGGTTTACATACACTAAAAATGCAAACTGGAATTTACAAAATAGCTAAACAGCCATAATTATTGCTATACAGTATGGCATTTTCTTTGGCATTGTATTATATTGAATGTTACAAACCTGATAGAGGTTTTGCTAAGATTAAATCTATAACCATTTACCATACTGTAAATATTTACCTAACAAATATTAATTATATTATGAAGAATATTTAACCACTTCAGCCCCGGAATGATTTCCCACTATAGGACCAGAGCACTTTTTGCGATTCGGCACTGCGTCGCTTTAACCACTTAACAACCGCCCCATAGACAAATGACGTCTACAGGGCGGTTGCTTAATTCTGGGAGGACGTCTATTGACGTCCTCCCAGAATCGCGCTTCCCGCGCGCCCCCTGGGGCGCGCACACGGGAACATCCGTGACCGTCGGGTCCGGGGGAGCGCTGTGAGCGGCCTTTCACCACGTGATCGCGCCGTCAAATGACGGCGTGATCACTTGTAAACAAGCCGGCGGAAGCGCCGGCTTTTCTCTCCTCTCCGCACCGATCGGTGCAGTGTGAGAGGAGAGAGGGAGCAGAGAGGAGGTGCTGCAGCGCTGTGGGCGATGTGCAATGCCCACAGCGCTGCCTAGTGACAGTTGGCAACCCCCACCATGCATTTACCACCCACCCACCACCCCCCAGCCACCATCAGCCACCCACCCAGCCATCATCAGCCACCCACCACCCACCCAGCCATCCACCCCCCACCCATCCTCACCCAATCCATCCTCACCCATCCATCCATGCTCACCCATCCATCCATGCTCACCCATCCATCCATCCATCCATGCATGCTCATCCACCCAGCCGTGCTCACCCATCCATCCATGCATGCTCATCCACCCAGCCGTGCTCATCCATCCATCCATCCATGCTCACCTACCCAGCCGTGCTCAACCATCCATCCATCCGTGCTCCCCCATCCATCCATCCATCCATCCATGCTCACCCATCCATCCATCCCTGCTCACC